>JBCFYV010000024.1:33251433-33851433 GCA_039000515.1 Timema cristinae | reverse complement strand
AGGTGAAGATGATAGTGAGTATAAGGATGTGGAACCATTAGAAACGCTTAAACCCAACTTAAGCCTAGTTAATCAAATTCTGGTAACCGTTGGGGTAGTTCCCCTTTATAGTGAAAATACCCAAGGTACCAGCCAGGAATCGAACACGGGACCCATATATTATAAGCAAGGTG
Source organism: Timema cristinae (assembly GCA_039000515.1). Taxonomy (NCBI): domain Eukaryota; kingdom Metazoa; phylum Arthropoda; class Insecta; order Phasmatodea; family Timematidae; genus Timema; species Timema cristinae. Next base: position 33,851,260 of record JBCFYV010000024.1, on the reverse strand, counting down.
CCCTGACCACTAAGCCACGGGGTCGGTAATTTATAGTGTAACATTTCTATACAAGTCATTTTGGTTCAACTCTCTCATATTTATCATCATATCTTATTTTTTAAATTTTACTATAACCATTAAACAACAGAAAACAATGTTCTAATTGGCTAGATGAATTAATGTAAACATGTCAATAGTGCAAAAAAATACCCTTGGATAAAAACAATTAACTTGGATCGAGATATAAATTAAATTTATATAAGATACTAGATAGCTGTTGCCCGCGGCTTTGCTCGCGTGGAAGTTGATTATATAAAAATACGAAAATATACATATGTATTTACAGATTAATTTAAAATATTACGTTACGTTGATGACCATAACTTGACCTCAGATCAAAAATAATGCAAGTCTGATACAAACTTTCACCCCCTTTTTCATCCCTTATTAAATAAAATTTCCAAAATTCCTGAAACACGTATTTATTTGTTTTACGTCAATAACCGAAATACAAAATTTTATTTATGTAACTTTCAAAATGATGGACTTTCATGCATATTATCATACATATTATCATCCCCTATTTTGACCCCTTTGGGGTGGAATTTTCTAAAATCCTTTCTTAGTGGGTGCCTACATAACAAAATGAATATACAGTCCGAATTTCATGCTTGTAGCCTTGATAGTTTGCGCTCGGCGATGATGAATCAGTCAGTCAGTCAGTCAGTCAATCAATCAGGACATGTTATTTTATAAGTATAGATTATATAATTTGTTAATAATGTAGATTCCCTATTGGATAGTAAAAATATGATATAAGTAATACAATTAATTCGTTGTTTGTATTTCTTCTAGAGCTGAGGAATAAAAATGTCACTTGTCAATGGAGATTTGGTCACACCAACGTGGCTTACCAATGACTTCCTTCAGAGAATACTGAGGAAATCAGAGGGCAACCCAAGCTTATCAGTCATCGGAAGCAGCACAAAGGACGTTGCTGGAAAAGGAGACCACTATGCAAGCACAATGTATAAAGTAGCTGTTGATATAAAATCTGACACAAACGAGAAAAGTAAGAAGTCAATTATTATCAAGGTACTTCCAATTTCTGAAGTTTCTGCGGAATGGATTGGGAGCAGTAGTTTGTTCCCTATAGAGATAAAAATGTTCAGTGAAACTCTTCCAAAAATGTATAATATTTTCAAAGAGGTCTCTCCCAGTAAGTTTAAAAAATTTGGAGCTGATTGTATTTATTTCGAAGAAAAGAAACCTTACATGCTTATCTTGGAAGACATATGTTTGAAAGGTTTTCGTCTGGCAGAGCGACGTAAAGGTCTAGATCTGAACCACTCTGTTCTTGTATTAAAAACATTAGCAAGGTTCCACGCCGTTTCTATCGCTCTTCATGAAAAGGAACCTAATTTTATAGAAAGCTTTGAAGAAAACGGGTTCATTGAAGAAATTATTGCTCCAGAAATGGATAAAATGATTTCTTCTTCCGTTAACGCAATTGCAAACAACGTGGAATCGTGGCCAGATTGTGGACCGAGGTACGCCGAAAAATTGAGAAAATGCTTGCTCAATTTTAGAGAGAAATTTTTAGAGGTAATGAAACCTAAAGGCAATTCTTTTAATGTGTTAATCCATGGAGACCTCTGGCTGAACAACATGATGTTCAAATATGATGATGTCTCTGGAACTGTCGAAGACGTAATGTTCGTCGACTATCAGCTATGTTGCTTCACATCTTTTGCACTGGACCTTCAGTATTTTATCCATACAAGCCCCATGGATGTGGTTCGTAAAGAAAATACTGAGGAACTGCTGAAGACGTACTACGATGAACTTTGTGACTCACTTATGTGTTTAGGCTGCGGTCACAAACGCATAACGTTTCAAGAGCTTCAGGAAGAATATGAGCGTAAAGCATTTTATGGGTTTTTTTCTTTGGTTACTGTACTTCCAATCGTAATGAGTGACCCAGAAGACGCGATGGATATGGATAAACTAATTCAAACTGGGGACGATGGAGAAGGCCACATGAAACGTGTCTCCAATAAAGATTACATTTCAATTTTGAAAAGGTCGCTTCCAATATTTGAGATGAAAGGTTTATTTTAATTCTAACTATTTGATTTGATTGAATTACACAAAATAAAAAGGTGACTCTAAAGCATTAAGTTCGTCTACGTGTTGAAGACATATAATAAACAAAAATTATTTTTAGATTTGTTAGAGCTTAATTTTGATTTTACAATTCTAAGTATATCATATTTGAATAATTTATCTATAAATACTACTCTGAAAAGACGGATTGTAAAATTTTATTTTTAAGTATAATTTAATTAAATATTTCTTAAAATTTAACCCTTTTTAAAAATGGAATTTATTATCTTCTCATAACAATTTAGTTGGGTGTTAAACTTAATTTGAATAAATAAATTAAAGTAAAATATAATTTTTGTGTTCAATAAACTGACTTATACTACCAAATGAAATAATCAAAATTATCATAAATGTTTTTAACAATCTAGATAAATGTTTGTAATTGAATAAATATGTCCTAATTCTTAAACATTAAAGAATACTGACTATACGTTTTAATATTATTGTGTTCCCTTGAATACACAAATTATAGCTCTTTAATAAGGAGCCACGTGACAATACATAATTAATCATAAAATAGATTAAATCAACTTTCCCTAAGGTAAACCGAGGTAGAGGTTATTAATTTATTTTTTTTGAAGATATGTTTAGCTTGATATGTTGTATTTATAATTTAGGCTTAGTCAAAATAAGAACAAACCTAATTAAGAATAAAATTATAGTTAATTTTTTCATCAATTCTCTGTACATGTATGTTTACATAAACTATCCTACCATATGTTGTATCTACGCTACTCTAGCCACCATTTTTGTTTTCTAAAAACAAATCAAAGTCGTTTTCGTGCTCTATCTTGGTATACGTAGCCAAGTCATTCGTAAAAACTCGTCTATAGTGTGATTCTTCTTTCAATTGGTAAGATGTAAATGTGTCAGTGACTTAATTACTATAGTGTCCCAATTAATTTCAAATTAATTGCTGGAAACTATAGGGGGGAACTTAGAAAATTTGTTTTGGTAACTGTGTTATATCAATAATCGGGGTAAATAGTTTCCTATGGACTTATCCCCTCCCCCCCAAAAAAAAAACAATTTAATAAAGTGACATCGTGCAAACCAGGCATTTCCCATCAAATTTATCAGTCAACAAGAAAATTAAAATTAATCATAATTGGGAACACAAATTAACACTTATATAAAGGTTATTAATAATAAATACCAGTGTACAAGTACTATAGAGTAACATCATACCAATAAATTATTGGGGGCAACAGTAATTTTACGTGCTTCAAGTTTTTCAATAACTAGATGTTTTCTATTATTTATTTCTAAACATGATGAGATTGGATATGATTCTTTAGAAGGGAAAAAAAATGATGAAATTAAAGTTATTTTGAAATTGAAGCTAACTATAATACCAGTCCCAGACATTAATAAGGCTCCTCGTTTTAAGTAAATATAAATAAGACTATGTTTGTTATAGTATAGATCCATTTAAAAAAATAAACACTATTTGTACAATTTTACTTAAATGAAATGAATCAACTATAAAGCTGTAATTTTTATCATGTTATTAGGCCAAGAGCCTTCATTGTTTATAAAAAAAATTCCCCTAGTAAAGCCTAAATAAGGCTAGTGAAATCATAACTCTAAACATTTTCAAACAAGCCAAAAGGTAAAACTCAATGATTAAAATAAATACAAAGTGTCAAATTAAGCAATATTAAAATGCAATCATTGAATATGAGTTAAATCTAGAGATAAGTCTAATCGTATATTCCTTGAATAGGAATTTTAAGTTTTCTTTTGAATCTCGAATTAAAATTCTAATTCTCGAATTTTAAAACATGTACAATTTTATCTAAAGAGAAAATATTTTAAGAATTTAACTTAAAATGTTATTTAAGGATACTGAAACATAACAGGTTGTGTGTCATATTTACTAGGTCATCAACAATAAGGATTAAAAAATCAGTTAATTTATTATATTAATACGATTTTATCCTTTTTAAGTAATTTTGTTACTTTTTAAATAATGATGTTTATATAATTTATTTTAATAATCGCTTAAAAATTGTATTCAAAGTCAATGTTTTCATAATTGTATTCTAGAAGATATATTTTTGATATTTATTATGAATCTCAAATTTTTTTGAATAACATAAAATTTGAGGGTTTCATGAAATCAAGGATTTTAGCTCTTAGATCTAAATCATTTCCCTTTAGAGCGATACAGTGTATACTTTAGTATATATTTATTGTAGAACCAAACTCTTTTCAAAGCACACAGATGGATATAGCTCAAGTCTTTAGAGGAGTGGAACCAATCAACCATGACCTATATGTATATAGTCATAAAAGAGCGTCAGCTGATATCCTTGACATCTTTCGTTGATGATAATGTTCCATCTTTTATTCGTAAGGTCATTTTCGATTGTTTATTTTTTTATTCTGTTTCATTCTTAATTATAAGTTTAGCAAAAAGGAATTATATTTCTTGAAGGTTGGTATTTAGAACTGTCATGCCTTCTTGAATGGAGTTTACTTCATCATTGCTCTGTATCGCACAGCGGACCTTGAGTCGACCTTGAAATAGTACAACGTAAACAATCGTATGATTATATACATATTTAGTTTTGGGTTCTAAATTTAATACTAGTCCATGTGCAAGTATGTTTTTATAATGATTAGTTGCAGACGCTGTTGGCTGAAATTTCCTGAACTAAGCTGTTGTGTTCGTTAATGAACCCCACATGGCCAAGACACGGAGTAAGAGAGAAGGATATGAACTTTAGCACTATTTAATGATGTAACAAACAGAAACAAGAAAGAAAGAGGATGTTGTAATGAGCTATATTAGGTAGGACTGTGCGATTATTCAAAAATTTGAAGTTCATTAGCTGCTCGAAATCTACCCGATGATTTTTTACAAAATTCTAAAAATTTGAGTAGAATTTTCGATTTTTTAATTGATTTCATTCAACATTAAGATATTACTCCATACCAAATTAATTATTAATATTTATTTTTATCTACATTAAAAAATGCACAAATATATTAAATAAATTTTGAAATCCAAATTTTTATTATTATAATATTTTCACAAAAAGATAATTATAAAAAATCTACTTTATACTTATTATTTATAAATGTATCTATAACAAAAATTTTACTTGAAATATTGTTGGTAAAAATATTGCTTTATATTATTTTAACTCTGAAAATCTCGATGTTTTCATTCAAAATCGATTATAATTCGACTCGATATGACAAATGCCTACTCTTACACTGCCAGGCCGCCACCGTGGTTCGGATTCCACGTTAAACTCTAGGTCCTTCATTTCATCTCACAATCACCCTACCATTACACATTAGCGTAAGTGCGTATAACCCGAACGGGTAGTAAGACGCGGTGCTAATAATAATAATAATAATAATAATAATAATAATACTCTTACACCCTTAATATTAGGAAATAGTTTTATTTTCACGAAACTAAGTTTAGAGCTCGTTCATTTTAAGTTGATTATTTATTATTATTATTATTATTAGCACCGCGTCTTACTACCCGTTCGGGTTATACGCACTTACGCTAATGTGTAATAGTAGGGTTATTGTGAGATGAAATGAAGGACCTACAGTTTAACGTGGAATCCGAACCACGGTGGCGATCTGGCATTCCCACGTTCACAAGATGTCATGTCAGAGGTGAAGGAAGGGTTTGGCAATCAGATAAATCTTTGCTGGGACCGAGGATTGAACCCCGGCCGCCAGCACAGAAGTCTGACACCTTACCCCTAGACCACCAGGTCACCGATGATTATTTATTAGTAAAATACAGTTAAGTATCGGCATCACTTATAGTTGTTTTTTTAAACAATAACGAGACTCACAGGAGCGCATGGAAGTTGTTTATTAATTTATATTAAAAGGTTTTCTCCAAATTAGAAGACGTACATCAGGTTGGTTCTTTCACCACTATTTCCCGGGATCCATCTCTCGTGGATGATATCCCACCCACCCTTCCTCTTTCATTTCCTGTCAGTCGATTTGATGTCAGTTTAGTGGTGGTTTTTACAAATTAATGAAAGCAGATTGATTCATTGGGGCGTTTAATGATCATGGTAGATTTGTGACTTGTGAAGCTGTTATCTTAAATATGTCAAAGAATACACGTGGGGACGGCTTGGTGTCGACCTAGTAGGATTATTCTTTAAATAAAGGTTTAGAAAATACAAACTTTGTTCGTGGTCTACATTCATAGCATGTTTCTATACTATAAGTCAAATTGTATTGGTATTGAAATACGGGGTGATTCGAAATTCTATAGACAAATTTAATGGGAGATAGGGAACACTAACCAAAACCTTTATCGTTGATAAATATATGTCCTCAGACATCACCCTTAGGTGTTAGAGGGCACTTTTTTTAGCACTACATTTCACTATCCATTATTTAATATCTACGCTCATATTTTTAGGGACCAGGAAGGCTATATTTAAAGGAAGTATACCCTCATTATTGTGTAGGGTGAGTTGAAAACAATTTTATAAAAACATCCCTCGGTACACCCGACTGAGATTCGAACCTCAATATCCCCTTCAACGGCAGTCTAGTATACTGCGAGAGTAGCGCGTTAGTCATCCAGTCACTAAAGTGGGTTAAACACAATATTAATACAAGTTATTTTAATGATAAAATTTCTTTTAAAAATTGGTGGTGTGCCTTGACCATTTTAGTGCCTTATTCAGTGTGCCGTGGGTAGTAAAATGTTGAAAATCGTTGCAAGAGTGGAATAATGCAACGTAGGTTTGCTACGTTTCAGTGTAGACGACGGGTATGTGAATAGCGAGTCCTGGAAGATAAAAATCATCTTTAAGTTACGTATCTAGACGTATGAAGTATAATATTCGTAGATTTAAAAATTAAACCTGATCATAGTGATTGAACCAGGGATCCTCTTATTGGCGTATTGATATAAGAAAATAATCCAAGCAAATTTTGTAACTGCCAGATACTGTTTTTCCTACAAGAATCTTACTGTTGAACACACTTACCTACTTGTGTCAGAGAGTTATAAAAACTAAACCATGTTGACGATGATCTAACTAGAGTAGTGGCGCACTTAGACGGTAGGGAGGGGATGAGCACTTATCTATCCCAAAACCACCTCCCATCTCACCCCTCAAAATCTCAAATTATTTTAATAGCTACACAAACATGCTAAAAACATTTCTAATCTAGATCACTAAAGGGATATGTCGATTGCATACACTACGTTTTAAGAGCAGCTTTACGACTTGATGTTCTAAAGTAGTAATATTATTATTATTATTATTATTATTATTATTATTATTATTATATTATTTTATTATTATATATTATTATTAGCACCGCGTCTTACTGCCCGTTCGGTTTATACGCACTACGCTAATGTTTAATGGTAGGGTGATTGTGAGATGAAATGGAGGACCTACAGTTTAACGTGGAATCAGAACCACAATGGAGGCCTGGCATTCCACACATTCACAAGATGTCTTGTCAGAGGTGAGGAAGGGTTTGGTAATCAGATAAATTTGTGCCGGGACCGAGGATTGAAACCTGGTCTACGGTATTAAAGTATTAAATAGCACACATTAAAAGTACATCCAACACACCTAGGTTGAAGAAAAGAGGAGAGAAATAATAGTTTGTTATGATAAATTTATTCTTCCCTAACTAAATTTCTGGGTATGCCACTGAACTATAATCGTATAAATACACACGAATAGCCATTTTCTATTTTAAATACTTATTAAATCTATTTTAATACGTGAACATGTAAACACGAGATATTTAAAAATTACAAAATTTATTAATAATGAGAGGAATCAACATTCCATATGAAAAACTATATTTGTTAAGTTAGAAATTAATAATTGTGGCTTTAAGATATTTCCATATAGGTAAAAACTATTGCGATTTCTAAAGAATAATTAAATCCCATATAGTTTAAATCAAATGTATTATATTTCATTTTCTTATTATTTTTAACTAGACGAAATTTTACGACTCATATGAAGGCCTTGTAATTGTGTGATACTTAATTAGGTTAATTTTACTGATAAGAAAAAACATTTTAGATCAAATAAAAAAGACAGAACTAAAGTAGTTTACAAATAAATAAATAATCAGTCAAGGTATTGTCTGTTTGAAGAATGAAAATATAATTTTGTTATCAAGTAGAACAATTGAACTTTACTTTCACCATATACTTTTGTAATAAGTGAGTATACAACCCGAAGGTCGGTCCTAATGTTTTTTAAAAAAAACTCATTTATCCGGAGCAGCGCACACAATCGGCCCATGTCTAGTTTTATACTTGTGTATAAATAACTACTTTAAAATAACAGTATAAGGCTTTATTTCACAAGAAAAGTCACTGAAACTGTCTAAAAGAGTACGATCGTTAAATTCATTAATGTTTGCATTCCTCGTCGAAACACCGAGGTAGGCCTACTCATATTTTACCTGTTTTTGTATCAGGCGACTTAAGTTGTATTTGTATTTATTTAGAACTGCGTCTTTCTACCCTTTAGGGTTATACGCTTAAGTACTAATTACGGTAATGAATTAGGAATTGGGAAGGTTGAATTTAGAGGAAGTGTACCCGCATTTACGTGGAGGGAGTGCGGAAAACCGTTTAGAAAAAACCACCTCTAGTTCACCCGACCGAGATTCGAACCTCGATCTCCCCATCCTCGGGAGTATAGCTCAATATGATTAGCGCGTTAGCTAACTACGCCACCGATGCGGGATTAGTTTTATTGAAGCTGATATATAAAAAAAATAGGGAGAATAACGCTGTTTATGGAAGAAAAAAAATCCCAGTTTGTTATTGTTATTATTATGTGTTCTAACTTTCGTTCGATGCGTTGTTTTGTCCAAATTTAGTTCTCCCGCGTGTCCACTTACCAGCTTGATTTTATAGATTTGTATTAAGTATAATAAAATGATGCACCCTAACCGAATGCTCACTAAATGCCTTAAAATTCCACATTGATTAAACTTCATAAACTAAGCTCAGTTTAAATGTCTGACTAACCATATAGTCTACAATGACCCTTCCTTTTTTCTTCTTTTTTATCAACGTGTCTTAATACCCGTTCGGGTTTACGCCTCACGGAACATTGATGTTTAACTCGCTACATGTGTTAAATGACAAAACACTATATTTATTTTAATTTCTTGGTATGACGACTGACTTAAAAACATGTAAACACTGAAGTATAATTCAATTATTTATGTGCTTATAACCTATACGTGTATTAATAGGTGATGCTAAAAAAGATAGGCCTATATATTTATGAATGAGCAGTTTTTTTCTGAATGATTTCTCAGGCTTCCTTTGCACAAATATGAGTACATTATCTAAATCTATATTCCAAATTTATATTCCATTAACGTAATAAAAAATTATATTCAAAGTTCAAACTACTTTTAAAACGCAGCGGGAAAGATCATATTTCAATTTGTTATCTCGTTAATTTTTCCGCAGGTACTGACTTATAATGACTTTGAACCAAAAAGCGTTTTCAAATCTAGCATGGATGACCAATTATTTCTTAGTAAATATATTGAGAGATGCAGACATAACAGTTTAGTAGTTGTGATCAATAGACATTAGCGTCAAGGGTGTCACAGGGAAATAACTTAAGCACAATGTACAATGTATCTATATAGACAAAAAGAGAATGGTAAACATAAAACAAGTATCATCGCTCGTTAAGGTCAAACTCCAAGACGACAAAATTAGTACTCTTGTCACCAGTTCCTTTCTTACTGAGATTAAACTATTGAGCGACCTTCTACATAATCACAAGATTTGATCAGCGAAGCAGCTTCAGGAAAAATACGAAGACATTGGAGGTGTTTTTAGACTATTAATAACATGCAATACATTTTAATAATGGAAGATCAAAGTATAATAGAAAAACCAACTAACCCATAAGCGTAAAGGACTTGCCGTATAATAAAGTATAGCTGTCATGATGACACTCTGACGATACAACACCAAAAGAGTTGTGGTTCCCGAACGTGATACAACATTCGTAGAGTCGTTTCGTGAGAATGTATATTCCCAAAAGAATGACGATATATATACCATGGATGGAGTTAAAGGGTTATTTCCTGGTTTTGTTGAAAGATATTGCGGTAAATTCTTTAAAAGTGTTGACACCATCCAAGAAGACTTAATAAATTTAATTAAACTCCAGGCAGCATCATCAACATTCTAGTTCAGGGTGACCTTCAGATGAAAGATATATTGTTCAGGTAAAAATAGGTTACTTGGGATATGTAAGATGTCAAATTCGTTGACTTTCAGCTAAGCCAGTTCATTTATCCTGCAATTATCTTCCCTATTTTAGTCCAACAAAGCATGGCTGATAATATCAAGGCAGGATATTTTGAGGGCACACCCCAAGGAGTTCTATAACACTGCGTAGGCTTCGGAAAGCCACAATAAAACTGTTTTTATCCAAGTACCTATAGATGAATTCGAAAATAAGATGCTTTTCGAATTATATATTTATATAAGAGCCCTCCCAAACTTCATTCCTGACACAACTTTTGAACCAAGTTTTTCTTCCGATAATGAAGAAGATGTTGAGACCATCTATAAACGTCTTAGCAACGAAAAGCACCCTTTATTTATCCTTTAAGATAGCACGCCTGCCTCGCATGGTTCCAAATCTAGGGACATAATGTGATAGCGTACGGCAAGGTAATACTGCTGACTTTTAAACTTAAGGGAGTGCACATTAATATTATGAAGAAACTTCTACCAATATCTTAAAGTAAATTGTTTTTGATTCATATACAAGGAAATTAATCTGTCTCCTTAAGGAGTTGATACTAAATTAAGAAGCAATATAACCAAAATGATCACTCAACCAATATATTAACATTAGGCAATTGTTAACGTGTATGCACCTCATATTAATAATTCATACCATTGGATATCCATTGAAATATTTTTTTTTATGTTCAAGAAGTTTAACTATTATTACATATTATATAAAAACAATCAATTTTATATGCATTTTTTATATATAACTGGTGTCAATTTTGATGCCAGTAAGATAAAACAAGATACATTATATAATATTTATTATTATAACTTTATTTTTATGTAGTCTCATTAATTATATATGAGAATATTTGCCTATATGGTGTATATTTTTCTATGAACTGATATTCATAATATTACTCACCTTTGTACATTTTTAAAAGAGGCTTAATAGGAAAAGCTTTCCACGTGTTATATTTACATTAATTATATTAATTTATTTATATAATTAGTTATATTAATTATTTATATTAATTATCTTAATTAAAATCATATTCAATTATTATTATTGTTATTATTAATATTATCATTATTATCATTATTATTATTATTATTATTATTATTATTATTAGCACAACGTCTTGCTACTTATTCGAGCTATACGCTTATGTAATAATTACGCTAATTGTTATAGGTATTAGGGAGGTTATATTTATAGGAGCTGTACCCGCAATTGCGTGGAGGAAGAGTATAAAACCAATTTGTAAAAAACCACCCTCAGTACACCCTGCTGAGATTCTAACCTCAATCTCCCCGTCATCGCTAGTCTAGTTCACTGCGATAGTAGCGCGTTAGACCACGCGGCCACCGAAGCGGGGGGTGTTATATTTGATTTGTATCAGATTACAGAGGTAGGAGAACATATCCCTGAGTTTGCTGGAACTAAAAGAGTGGCATGTGCGTGTGTGTATGTGCTTTAAAATAAACAAAAAAATAAGCCTTTCTCATAACTAGTAGGAGAGATTCGTGTGTTGGTGAGGATAACAGCTACCAGTGTGTGTGTGTGTGTGTATTTATATATATATATATATATATATATATATATATATATATATATTGAAAGAGAGAGAGAGAGAAAGGCTCCTAAGGGGGTTATAGGTACACATGACTAGGGTGATGATGATGATGATGATGATGATGATGATGATGATGATGATGATGATGATGATGATGATGATTTGTATTCTACCGCTTTGTTTATGTCTTGTCATTTAAATTCCATGAGGAGGGGAAAGGATGTGTGCATCTATTTAATACAGGATCTCGGTGAAAGAAACAACACCAAAAATAAATTAGGCTAATCTTATGGTGTCAAATCGGGTCATGAAATCATTTTAAATACATATAGGAAATAAGAGTGGGGTTATAATAAAGTACAAGGTTTTCCAACTTTAAAAAAAAGTGCCCGAGGGCCACCATTGGGTCCACAAATCTAGTGGTGGGCCACATCATAATCGGTTAAGGGGGCGGGAAGGAAATAGGATTAACGTGTGTACACAAGTTACTATTAAAATAGAAACGCAATTAATTAAGTTTATTATTTAGTTAACATCAGTTGAAGCTTTCATAGATTTTTCACATGCAAATAAAATATTTCCGTGTCTCAACTAAAAACATCAATTTCACTACAGTAGATAACTTTAACCAAGAAATTTCGTGTGCCGCAAAGAAAGAGAAAAAAAGACACCGTGGTCTACCAGTTAGAAACCCTTGTAGTAAACCAAACAAAATTAAAACAGAAAAGATGTATTAACCAAAATTACGTTTTAGATGTATGTTCAACGCACTACTCTAATGAAAAATTGAGGGACAATGTCCAAAGAACCACTGTCAAATCAGTTCGGGTAGGACTTCGGGATGTTTGCATGACCTTACCTGGTCGATAACATGGTCTCCAAGCCCCCTGATAAGATAATTAACTCAAACCGAGGGTTTAATCATAGAAGGACCGTGTAAGCTACGGCAAATAATCTATTGGGACTGGATATTCCCAAAACTCCGCGTATATTTCCAATGGTGTCGTACCATGTTGTATCAACAATAATTATTCTTAGAAACTAGCTTTAAGTTATTGAATATTATGTACGAATTTGATAGAGACAGATTTTGTTAGGAATATCTTTCTGAGTGTCCTCTTTTTCACCAGAATTCTACTACATAATAGTTTTCTGGTTGTATAGAAGGACTTCCATATGGTTAATCGTGAGGAAATTGGCCAATGAATAGCCTCTCTTTGGACACGCCAAATCGATTAATCTGGTAATTTTTTTTTCTATTAATATTCTTTGATCAGGTTATTTATCATTCGAGGCAACATGCATCGTGGTATAGTGGTCAGAGCACCTGGCTGATAACTTAGAGGTCCCGGGTTCGATTCCAGCCGATACAAGGGTATCTTTCTCTAAAGGGGAATAATGACCATAGTCACCAAGGTTTAGTTGATTAGGCTTAGTTTAGGGTAAGATCATCCTTGACTCTACACCTTCATGCTTAATATTATCATCCTCTCATATCATCGGGACATGGAAAGAGCCCCCACGGAAAGGATGTACGATTAGCACATTCAGGTTTCCCCTAGGCAACGGTGCATTAGTACCGGCTAAGCTTTCCGCAAACTTGGCAACAAGTAATGTAGCTCAGACAAGTCTTTATCATCATCATCATCATCATCGTCATCGTCATCATCTTTAGCGGTCGTAATTAGTTTTGTGCTCAGCATGAGGTTGCAACTTTAAAGCAACTTTAAAGAAAATGTAAATATTGTTCATTCATGATGATTTGGCTTTTTATTTAACATTAATAAACATCCACAAATATATATATTTTGCTACTTTAGCAAAAAAAAGGGGGACCTAATAGCAATGATTAACTTCTCTTGATGCAGTGACAAAGCATATTTTAAGGACGTATGAATACATAACTGTTTTTTTACTACGTTTTCATCTTTTGGAAGAAACCAAGGTCACCAATGTTTTACACGCACTACATCCTAATGTCTAGGATACCCACAGCCAATTATATTAATTATTTAGGAGTGTAACAACAGTTAATTCATGTTAGTATATATTTTATAAAGAATTACAAATAGTTAAATTATCATCTATGCTATTATTATTAAAGAGACTTCTTTTTCAAATTGAAATTTTTTTTAATTGCAAAATACCTGTATTTTTCTTCTCGTCCTTGAATTTAAAAGTTTGTTATATGATATTTAAAAATAAATCTTCGTTTTTTACTAGCATGAATAAAAATTATCATTCTTTGTATTTTTATTTTGGTGTTTTTCCTTTGCATTTGGTGACCGTATTTAACTGTAGTTATCTAAATGGCTTAATAAATAGATTCAAGATTTCCCTGAGGTGTATGAAAACTATTATTACACACGTATATAGCCTGCTATCACAAAGGATGAATGGAATTATATAGCATGTTCGAACTGCATCTTATCAAAGAAATAAAGGTGCTTAAGCTTGTGTTTGAAGTCTAATTATCTAACTATTCCCAACGTAATTTAGTAATTCGGTTTTCCCAACTTCTCTTCCCTCTAATGTGACAGCTCTTTATTTAAGCTACCCTACGCATTCCTACAACTTGACAGATATTCAAGAAATGTCGAACTGTTGGGGTCACCATGTGAAGAAAATTAAACTGTTTGTAGTGAAGCAATATTTGATTTACTATGACCAAAAGAAAAGTTGTGTATAAGAATTTCGAAAATAATGTTCATTTATTGCGGTCCCAACATCCCCCCTTAATATGCCAAACTCATCTAAAGTGGTTTGCCATTGACGGGAAAATAGCTATTCGAATCTAAGCTTGATATACTGAGAGTAATGTTATAAGAAATAATGACTTAACCCTCCTGCACGCAAATGAGTGGGTTTTTTTCCCCCCTAAATTATGCCTTAACCATACCTTTAAAATTATTGTAAATATGTATATGACACGAACGATTAATGAAATGCTTTGCACAGGTTTTTTTTTTAGTTCCATGCCAATAAAGAGCCTCGTTTATCTTTCAACGAAACAATATAATTTCTTGAAAGCTCCTATGAAAATAATCCTCTCTCTACCTTACGGTAAAATTAACTTGACTAGTTTGTGTATAAGCTGACCTTGGGGATGGCTGCAGCTCAATTGGACGTGACCTTTGACATGGTCTAACACGTTATCTCATGTTAGACTGGAGTGCAGGTGACAGGGAGTTCTGGGTTCAAATCCTGGTCAGATGTACAGTACTTTGGATGGCTTATCCTAAATTAGTTCTCAATCTTCTTCCAAGCAAGTGAAGGTACTTTTCCTCTAATATTGCACCTTACTTCTCCCAAATCCACTTGCGTTTTTTTTTATCACCGTGTCTTGCTATCAGTTCGGCTTCTACACATAGGTACGGTACTAATTACGTTAATGTGTTAGAGATTAGAGAAGTTGAATTTAGGGATCGTGTACCCCCATTTGCATACCCTTATGAAAAACCACACCAGTACGCTTTATTAAGATTAGACCTTCGACCTCCTTGTCATCGGCAGTCTAGTCTTATTTCAAGGCCATTCGGCCACCAAAGCGGGTCACTAGCGTAATTAATATAATGTATGTGTATATTTAAAACGTGTACAAAAAGCCGCGAAAAAAATTAATTGGACGAGACCTTGTTACAGACATCAACAAATGAGCTAGGAGGAAATGTGAAGGAGCCGTGATTAGCTTACTATCAAATAAACTTTCTAGACACTTCCAATATTTATAGAGCCCCGCCCATAACTGCCCGCTACCCAAACTGTGGTTGTGGATCTTTGTGAGGTTATTCTTAGCACCGCATCTTACTACCCGTTCGGACAAACTACGTGAATTTGTTAGGGATGAGGAAGATTCAACAAAAGGGGGAAACATTTTTTAGGGGCGAGGCCAAATATTTCCAGGGGAAAGGTAGACTGGATAGAACTAGCACAAGATATTGTACGTACTTTTGAAAGTGCAGTAATGAACTTTTAAGTTCCTAGTGCCATAGAGTAGAGTGAGTAAGTATTTGTTTGTAGATTATTGTTGAGATTAGAGGCCCCGACCAGCACACTTTGTAAGATTCCCCAACATAGATCATCCTAACATCGTAGAAGTTTGGTGTGATTTAGAGTGCATGGATCTGATTTTTGAGAGCTTGTCATAATCCTCTGTAAGGATTTATTGGAGAGTTGTTATCCGTATTGTGATGTGCTTTTACATTCGCTCTCTTATCTTATTTTCTCGCATTTTTCTCTAATCTTCCTCTAGTGTGTCTGATTGCTATCTGAGTGTGGACCGATGATAATCTAAACATTCCGCCATGATGTTAGTCATGGTCACATAAGAATATGAAGAATATGTTTCAGATCCGGTGTAGACTTCATCCTGTGTGAAAGTTGGTAAGTTTAGTGTTAGATTAACATAGATGCTAAGTCTGATAGGGTGTCACTTCATTTAAGAGAGGTGTTCCTTAATCATTACAAAATAAATAGGTTTTTAAATTTTTTTCCCGCCATATACGAATATTATTCAAACTTATTTAACTTTAAAACTATTGAAACCTTAAATAGATTGTTTGAAATATCAAGCGCAGCCAAAAAATGTTGTAACTACTATCAATATATAAATGATATGCTTAAATCAATATTCATATAATTATTACACTTCTGGCTACGTGTGGCTAAGCCAGGATATTATTTTCAGTGGACGACACATCCAACAGAACTATTTTAGTTTTTAATGTGTACCAAATAGCTTGCTCTAATTTTATATCGGCCCAGTTCATGTGTCGAATATTATAATGATACATTTTGGGAGTTTATGAATAATCTATTATTTAAATTTTAAGCTTAATATTAGTTATAAAAATAATTTATAATTTTTAAATTAATAAAATATGACGATATTGGTTTATAAATTTAGTGAGATGAGAGAATATTTATAATTCATATTAACTAATCTACAAAAATCAAATATATTTAACATCAGTGGTTGACAAGCCTAAGACGTTAAACTAACATTTCACAGGGATCTGGGTTTGAATACTGGTTGAGTATGAGCAGTGTATTCTATGTGATATGTCCATACACTCCACGTGTTAATAAGGGTGCATTTTAGACAACACACACTGCTCATACCTTGGCTTTAATTAAATTATTTAGTGATTATTTTATTAAAATTTCAATAAACAATAATAATAATGGTAGCACCAGGGTAGCGGTCAACACATTTGATTCTGATCCAAAAGACTGGAATTTGATACGTCCAATTTCTTGAAAGTGATTTTTCTGAAAATACCTTCTTTTTACATCACTCCGCGTCTTACTACCGGTTCAGGTTATACGCATATACTGTCACTACTATATTGAGGTAGGGAGGGAGTAAGGAAGCAATTTAGAGGTAATCTGCCCTCATTTGCGTGGAAGGAGAGTGGAAAACCATTTAGGATAAATTATCCCCTGTAGACCTAAACAAGATTCTAACGCTGATCTCTCTGTCTTCAATGGGTTAGTATAACACGAGAGTGACGCCTTAGACCATTCGGGCACTGAAGGAAGTCTAAAAATACTGGTTATCCATTCGTTGAATATAGGGTGTACTCCCTTAAAGTGTATCTTGTACGTTTTATTTATTAAATTAGTATATCATTATCATAATTTGTTGCTAGCATTAAGAAAAAATCTATTTAGCCTCTAAATACAGAGTAATTTGGAACTGTACATAATATTTTAATGAGACTATTAGGAAAATCGTTATTAATAAAATGTGTCAATACATATTCCGACATCATAGTTCAGTGGGGGGTTAATAAACCAATCTTCTTACCCAGGGACCTTGTTTCAAACTTCCATATTACTGTTGTACGAAATTAAGTTATATACATGGAGATTGTTTGCTATGATTGTTCTCAAATAAATAAAGAAAATATGCTGGTACAATTGGCATGTCCATAAACCTATTCGATCACTATATATTTATTATCAGCTGTGTGTCTAAAAAGAATGCTGGCAAGTTATTTCTGTTGGGAGTAAATAGAACCTTGGAATCAAAGTCACTGTGGGATCAGTGAACATAATTATCTGTTGATAGTGATCGACTCGAGGTTATAATAGAAAGATAGTATATTAGATCAGTAATATAGAACATTATAAAGCATAACCAAATGGTGAAATCTTAAATTCTTGAAGGGGAATATTTGTCATGACGCGTTCATTACGCCATGTCCTTTCCTTAATGCTATATCCTATAAACACTGAATATTATCTGGGGAAACTGCTTGCCTAGTATTGGTAAACAACGTTGTCTTTTTCTTGTTTTCGTGTGGTCAATTTTCCCTTAGATATAAGACAAGTCTCGCAACGCTGGTTCGTCGATGTTGTCAGTAGATATTGTTCACCCCAGCACCTTCCGACATAACTGAAAACTAGGAAATTTAGCAAGAGTTAACAGAGAGAGTGAAGATAAAGCTTTTCTTCATAAGACCTGTAGTACCTTCAGCGATGATATCAGGTGTAGTGTGTGAGTGTTACCATTAAAGTAATAAATTAGTTATTATGCATAATGAACGGCTATTTTACAAAGTAGCTGATATTAGAGATTAATGTGATTAAATACACGCAATTTATTATTTCGACTGGTTATTTTACATAACAACAAAACTTGTTTGGCTGACGTGATAAATTATAATATCACGAATGTTAGGTTAGGTTAGTCTATGTTATATTAGGTAAGGTCAGGTTAGGCTATGTTTGGTTAGGTTAAGATAGGTTTGGTTAGGTTAGACTATGTTTGGTTAGGTTAGGTTAGGTTAAACGAGCAGATTCCAAATCAAGATAACATCACATGTTCGATATCAATAAAAGATGTATCTCAATTAACACGCGCAACAGACGCCACGTATGACTCAGACAGTTCCAAACTTGCACAAACGTGAGATTTATCACTTTAAGCAGAGGGTGCCGGTTATTATACATAATAACATATGAATGTCAATAATTTGACTACAACATGAAAAATGTATCAAATTCCCCAGAACTGTTGGTTATTTTACATAAATTTATTTTTTATTATCTTATTTAGCACCACGTCTTACTACCGTTCGGGTTATAAGCTTAAGTACTAATTACGCTAATGGATTAGGAATTGGGAAGTTTGAATTAAAGGGAGTGAACACGCATTTGCGTGGAGGGAGAGTGGAAAACCATTTAGGAAAAACCATCTCCAGTTCACCCGACCGAGATTCGAAACTAAATCTCCCTGTCCTTAGCAGTTGGGCACAACACGACTAGCGCGTTAGCCAACTACGCCACCGAGGCGGGTTATTTTACATAAAATCCGGTGATTATGTATAGTAACCTGATTTATCGAATTAACAGTAATATGATTATTTTAAATATAATCTTAACAAAATAATATCAAACATGATAAAACATTTAAAAGCTCTCTAATATTTGTGTGTGGGTGGTTAGTTACCAAAGATTAAATTATTAGATTTTCAATTAATCTATTTATTCGAACTTTAAACTTTAATATAAGAGATTTATTGATTTACCTCTTATTAGAACAATAATTAAACTTTAAAAAAGTATTGTAGCCTTTTAATGAATCGGATAAAAAAATTCTGTTGTTTTTTTTGTTTTGTTTTTGCATCGCGTCTTACCACCCGTCCGGGATACCCACATTTTATTTATAAGAAATATAATTTGATTTGTGATTTAAGAAGTGATGGAAGCCATTTAGGAAAAACCACCCTGAGTATTCTCTGCAAGAATTCCGAACCCTTACCTCGCCGTCACTATCAAAATAGACTAGGTGAACTTGACGTTTAGTCGGGTGACCTGGCGGTCTAGGGGTAAGGTGTCAGACTTCTGTGCTGGCGGCCGGGATTCAATCCTCGGTACCGGCACAGATTTATCTGATTACCAAACCCTTCCTTCACCTCTGACAAGACATCTTGTTAATGTGGGGAATGCCAGGCCACCACCGTGGTTCGGATTCCACGTTAAACTGTAGGTCCTTCATTTCATCTCACAATCACCCTACCATTACACATTAGCGTAAGTGCGTATAACCCGAATGGGTAGTAAGACGCGGTGCTAATAATAATAATAATAATAATAATAATAATAATAATAATAATAATAATAATAATAAATAATAATAAATAATAATAATAATTGACGTTTAGTCCACATGCCCATCTAGGTGAGTGGCAAATCTTTTGAACACAAGACATCTGTCCTTCAATACATTATATCACATGTTTTAAAAAACATATTCCAAGACACCATTGAAAAATTAACGTGTATTATAACAAATATTCAAACGAATCCAATGAACTTAGACACAAATTCTTTCAAGGTTTCTCAAGGTAAAAGATTTTTTTATGTCTACCAATAATAAATAATACTCGTGACAAAAAATATGTATTGCGGTCTTAAATAAGTGATTATATAACCAAGAAACGATTTTAATATTAAGTTCGTGACCACATCTTCTGATGCCGGACAAAACTGCGGCATTTCGGCCAGTTTTGTGTTTTTTAGCACAGCTTCTTACTACCCGCTAGGGTTATACGCCTATTTACTAATCACGCTAATGGTTTTAGGGATGGGGAAGGCTATATTTATATGAAGTATAAACGCATTTCGGTAGAGGAAGAGTGGAAACCTATTTTGGAAATCCACCCTCAGTACACCCGACTGAGATTCGAACCTCAATCTCCCATCATCGTCAGTCTAGTCTACTGCAAGATTGAAGCCTCAGACAATGCGGCCACTGAAGTGGGCCATTTCTTGTGTTGATCATTGACTGTAGGGATTTATGGTTGGATGCAATACATAATAAGGATATTTGACGTTAAAACCTTGAAGTAATGTGACAGTTTCAATTATTTGTTGACATGTTCATTACGCTAGGTGAAAACAAGATAACTTACAGAGATACGGCAGAGTGATTGCAACAAATTATTTTTGGCCTTGTAGGAATTTGAACCATCTTATGTCATAATACCTTGCTAAAGTAAATATCTTTTATAATACAATATAAGAATAAAAATGTTTGAGTGGTGGGGGGAAAAAATATTATGATATCATTGAACAAAATAGCAATGAACTTGACCTTACCTCAGCTTGTCAACCAGAACATAATAATTATTATATACCATCAAATAACATCCTTTGGGCATCAACACTTAATTATACCATACGTACTTTCGGAGATAATAATTTGTAACAAACATAGTACAAATAGTACAGGCTGTTTCTACGTTAGGCTGTGTATTTCAAGAGTATTATATTTCAAACATATTTGTTTGAAATCAGACGTAAAAAAAAAATTACACCTACCTAGGCAATGAAGCTCGTGTAATAAATTAAACATCTGTGATCTTGAAAAATTAATCGATAAGTATTCGGAAATTGATGGATATTAAAAAACATAAAAATATTTACGCATTAAATAATTTTTACTTAAATTTAAATAGAATTACAGTTTATTTAATGATATTAAAAGATAAAAATATATGTATACAACAGATAAGTTTTTAATTTAGGAAAAACAATTTTAACTAATCTATGGTTTCTATGTATACTATTACAATATTAGTAAGGTTGATTATTTTATTTATTTATTTATTTCCTTGACAGGTTTTAAGTTCATTACAAACCAAACCGTTTTAAGATGGCATCTTTGTCTGGCTACGTGAACCCAGAGTGGTTGGACGAGCAATTCATGGAACGGGCGCTGAGGGAAGGAGAAGCTGATCCAGACATAGTTGTCAAACACATCCAGGTGAAGGCTGCTACAGCTGTTGGGGATAACTACGCCAGTCTCATGTACAGGGTGTCTGTGGAGTTCGTCAGGGGAGTGGAGAGAGAGAGAAACAATCTTTGATCGTGAAAGCTCTTCCACAATCCGAGTCGATGAAGAATATAATCTCTGGTTGTGAGATATTCATTATAGAATCAAAAATGTTTAAAAAAACTCTGCCAGACATGGAAATATTACTTAAAGAAATATATAAAGAAAAATACAAGCCGTTCTCAGCGAGAGGGATATATTTTGCCCCACAGCCCGAAGAAACTTTGGTTCTAGAAGACCTTTCTGTCTCTGGTTTCAAGGTGGCTGAAAGACAAAAAGGATTAGACTTGGAGCACAGTATGCTGGCGATCCAACGACTTGCAATGTTTCATGCAGCCTCCATCGTGCTGGCACAGAAGGATCCTAGTTCGATGGCACCTTATAGCGTTGACATTATTACTAAATCAAAGGAGGTAGAAAAGTTTTACTCAACAACGATGTTATCTTTTGCTGAAGAAGTAAAAACATGGCCGGAATATTCTGAAAAGTATGCACAGAAGTTGATAAAGCTCTCAAACACTTTGTACAGTGTTATAGTTGAAAAGAGAAAAAGGCTTGAAGGTGACTTCAATGTTCTGAATCATGGTGATCCCTGGTTGAATAATATGATGTTTAATTACACAGAAAATGGAAAAGTTAAAGATCATCGGTTTGTTGATTTTCAGTGTGCTTATTACGGATCACCGGCTATTGACCTTCATTATATGCTAGCCACTACACCTAGTCCATTCGTTAAAGTGAATCATAATGAAGACCTACTTTTGGAATATTACTCAATCCTTTGTGAAACATTGAAATACTTAAAGTACATGGGTAAAATTCCATCTTATATTGAACTGAAACGAGACTTAGATTCTAAACAATTATTTAGTGTTTTTGCAGCCATTTCAGTGCTACCATTGGTATTGTCTGATAAAGGCGCTTCGACCAATATTGATGATTTCTTCGGGATAAAAACTCTAATGAAAATCAAAAATCTTCCATGCATTATTCTGATATATACATAACAGAATTAAAAAGACTTCTACCTATCTTTGAGAAAAATAGCCTTTTTGTTTAGTATTTGTAATAATCATTTACAGTGTAAAATTTATTTTATTAATATTAAATAAATTTAAAGTATAAAATTTATTAGAAAGTAAGAACTACTCCAACTATGTTTTGTGCTATTATCTAAAATGTAAATTGAACTAATCGAATAAAATAACAATTTTTTAGCCTTGTTTAAAGAATATTAAATTAATGGAAAGTGAAAAAAATAATCAGATTAATACTGATAAGAACTTTTTGAAAATATTATTAAATAAAGTTGTTGTTTACAATAATAATATAATTATAAAGTGAATTTTATTTATAAATCCGTCATTACGGTTCTAAACAAGTACTTCACTCACTAAAAACAGTAAAACAGCTTCATAGAAGACTGCGATAAGCAAAAAAAATGGTTTTATCTCACTAACATAATGTACTGTATATTTATAGAGGAGGAAAATATTGGTGCTTTGTTTTTCTCTTACAAATTGCAGGTAATCCACATTTCTTTAAAAAAAAATAGCCTCTAGTTAAGCAGTAGCTTACTGTGAATATTGATGATTCACTTTTAAATTATAGTAATAATTGTCACTTTGAAAATAAATTTTGTCGATAACATCACTCATTTTGCTTTATATTTTAAATAATTCTGAAGGAAGAATAAAACTTATTTTATGTCCACCTCTTCCTTCTGGAAGACTTCTATAGGCTATTTTTCTTATAGTCCAAAGAGAATGCAACATAGCAGTGGTCAAAAAGGTTTATCATTAAATTTGGATGGATATAACAGGTATTAAATCTAGTATTAAAGTTGAAAAGATTGAATAATAAATATTATAAAGGTAATAAATAGGGAGCTCAAATTATCTTCATTTCAATTCCGTCAAATTCGATATTAACGCTGGTCTAATCAAAAAATTAACTCTCTATTCCCATTTTTCACTGCTTGGTTTCAGTCAGATTTTTGACAGTTTTCTCTCAGATAATTACTTGCTAACACGAACGCTTAAAGATGTCGCAGCACTAGTGGTATTTATGTTGTTACCCATGTCTAAACGTCGGCGTCAACCACATGGGAATTCATCTGCAGATTTTAAAAGATTACAAATGCTCTAAAAGAGGTAAGGATTCGAAAAGGTTCCATGTAAGTTCTTTAACTTATTAAATTCATACGTTAAATTCAGATGTTTAAAAATATTCAGTCATCACTGTTTACGGAAATAAAACAAATAAGAATTCATGATGTTAGGCATGGCGTGGATAATGAAGCCATTAAGTACAACAAAGTTATTTAACATTGTTTATTTCTATCAATTATATATGGTGGGTGAATCGAAAATAAAAATATAACAAAGCTGGCAGCTGTTTAAGAATATATGGAAATTATTTGAACGATTACTCGCTATACTATTGTTCTGAACGCTCATATTACCTACTAAACAAAATGTGAGCCATATAATATATATGGATCCACTCCAACACGTGTTTATAAAGGTAAATTATGACGTACAGACTAAGTCAGATATGAATGGGTACTGCAGGAGTGCGGTTTGAAAGGTAATCCATTGGGTCAATGTGAAGTAAGCGTTTTACGTTGGTTTGGGTATGTTCAGAGGGTAAGTGTAGTTCGGGTGACAAAGAAAATGAATGAAGGTAGAGTGTGCCATACACATTATTTCCATGGAATTCAACTAAATAAATTATACGTTGCACGGAACCGATTTTCTTGATACTTTACCTATAAAGTGAAACGGTTACTTAAAACTTGTAAAATGTGTGAAAATAAATATATATCTTGTTATAGAAACATAATGGGGGAAAAAAGAACATCTCATTTTACAAAAGTAAATAGCTGTGATAATATACACCTTTAAAAACATATTATTTGTTCTGTGCGTTTTCAACTAGCCTATCTTCCAAAACTATATTTAAAGTAATATGTCATATTATGCCATAGTGCGGGAAATATTGAATTTATAAAATATTATTTTGAAGTAGCAGCTCTTTATTTTTAAGATGTCTACAACTTTCCAATGCGATAAGTTATTTCTTATCTCCAGGATCTCTGAAGATATGATCAAAGTGGGAATTTTTCGCTTATGTAAAATAACATCAAGGTCATTTTGATGAGAAAACAATAATTCCCATCTTAAAAAATGAATTGATACGAAATTTAATCAAAATTTCTGAAGAATATTTTGATCAAATCGATATTTATCTTTTCATTCTCAAGTAAATTTCCTTTATTTTAGAGTTAGATATATGATTCCAAAAATCCCTCTGAGGACTCCTATGAAAACCCAAAATATCAGATTCCAGCCCAATAAGTAAGATGGGTTCTGCTCCAGTATCAATATCATACAGAAAGACAGTCAGATAACTTTCTAAATACCTCTTTTTCAGGTTCAACAGATCATGAAACTTTGGAATCCATTAAAATCTTGAGTTTGATTATTATTTTTATTTTTTTACGATCACCATGCTTGTTCTACCCGAAGGATGCAAGAAAGTAAAAATTGGTAAACAAAAAGTGTTTTTCTTTCAATAAAAATAAATCCTATGAGCATTTTTTTCCCTGAATTGGTCTTCTTATAAAATTAGGTGGCTCACAACTGCTTTAGAGCTTATAATAACCTACCACGCGGATAACATCTAACTTAAGGGGTGGGAGGGGGCGGAGGATGTAAGAAATTCTATATAAAAAACTGTATTGCTGTTTTTATAGCAAAACTTTTTTTCCTCAAAATATATCTAATATTGCTCCAGTAGAAATTTCCAAACCCTTCCTTCACCTCTGACAAGACATCTTGTGAATGTGGGGAATGCCAGGCCTCCACCGTGGTTCGGATTCCACGTTAAACTGTAGGTCCTTCATTTCATCTCACAATCACCCTACCATTACACATTAGCGTAAGTGCGTATAACCCGAACGGGTAGTAAGACGTGGTGCTAATAATCCAGTAGAAATAGAGAGCTTAATTTTCTTCACGTGGTGATATCAACAGTTCTTGAATATTTGAGATTAAATGAGCATAGCGGCATTCGACGAGAAAGTTTTAAATCCAAGAGAAAAAGTTGAAATTAAATTCTAGATCCCCCTTGAAAGATATTTAACAAAACTGTTGATACCATGTGAATAAATATAATCCGTGTTTCTTCTAAAGCCATATTTGGTTTATTTTGATCAAAAAAAAAAGTTTTGCTATAAAAACTGTAAAAAAAAAATACTTACCTTTACTCCCCTACATCCCAACCTTAAGTATTTCAGCTCCATCCTAGAGTCGCTTCGTGTCGTGGGTTTTTATATTATACTTTAAGAAACAGTGGAACAAATGAAAGTGTTTGACTGTTTATGTAATATATTTAAAGTGAAACAACTAGGCCTATTAAACGTATTCCAATGTTGGTGGTGTCAAATTCAGAATACATTAAACTGTCCACCTTACACGTACGTTACAGCTTAGTTGAACTTAACTTCATTGAGACTCGAGATACAAGTTAATAATTAGTTGTATATATTATTATTATTATTATTATTTTTATTATTATTATTATTATTATTATTAGCACCGCGTCTTACTACCCGTTCGGGTTATACGCACTTACGCTAATGTGTAATGGTATGGTGATTGTGAGATGAAATGAGGACCTACTGTTTAACGTGGAATCCGAACCACGGTGGAGGCCTGGCATTCCTCACATTTACAAGATGGCTTGTCAGAGGTGAAGGAAGGGTTTGGTAAGCATATAAATCTGTGCCGAGACCGAGGATTGAACCCCGGACCCCAGCGCAGAAGTTCTACACCTTACCCCTAGACAACCAGGTCACCAAATCAGTTATATATAGAACTGTATTCTCATTTGGAAATAAAATGCATAGTACTAAGACACATTAAATGTATACCAATAATTATTGGTCTTTCAAAAGAAGCTACTTCACTATATTTTTTAAAGGATGTATTGTACCCAGTCGCTTACTCCATCTTCTTCTCCATCCTTTTTGATGTAGTCCTCGGCAGTCAGGGGTTTCGTTAGACCATCGGAAAATTCGTCGGGGGTTGTTAAACAGGTGGGGGTTTGGTAACTTGTGTGAATAGCAAGATTGAAGTTGATGAGGTTGAGTCGGAAGTAATATTTTGGAGATATTTAACATTTCAAGGTTGATGGTGTACTTTAATTTTTATTTTTGTAATTACGCTTGACTTAAGATATCACATTATTTTTGGACTTGTTTTACTGCTCCACGGGGGACTCCATTTCCTCCCGCCTATCTTCATTATGTCAAATAGCTTATCCGAACTCTAGGTAGCACGTCTTACTTCTTTGGGTGACAATCGGGAAGTGTCCTCGAGCAACGCTTCCTTTTCCCCATATATGACACGACAAAGGCTCAAAGCTACACCCTAGTTGGTTAGCTGTTCGCGCCAAATCTCCCCTTTCCACTGAAAAGCCACACGTGCATCTCACAGCTTCCGGGTACTAATACAAGAATGAAAAATAATAGATTTAAAAGTTAAAGGCCTAAAAATTAAGTTAACGAGTTGAAATTTATAATATGTTGATTACAACATCGATTATGGTTTGGGCTATATAAAATTTACTTATAACCCCAAGATTTATTATAGTTATTAAATATTTTAACTGATCCATTTAGTAATATTAAATACAGATAAAAATTAAGCCTTAACTGATTAGATAGTAATAATATAGCATAGGTGGGGTATTCTCAGTTTTTGATAATTTTAACATAATTTATAATAAATTTAAAAAGGGGTTGATTTTGAAATGATATATAAGGGTTTGTAAAAGTCTTTAAATACTATAACTACTAAGAACTTGCAAGCCTATTACATCAAAAATGAGTTTATTATGTGTTTCAAGAATATTACTAAATTAACAATATACACATTGGCAATCAAATATGTTAATTAAATGGCCGAGGGCTAGAGTCTAAATCCCCGACCACTTTACTGTATTTGTTTGTCCTTGAGGCGGAGATTATTTTTATTGCATTTGAAGGTCAAACACTGTTGTAGTTCTAGTTACTTTATTACTGCGAAGAGCTGGCTGGCACTCAAAAAATCGCCTTATAAAAACTTATATTAAAAGAAGAATCATTGCGCTTAAATACGTTTCATTTTAGGTTTCTAGAAATCTGTGTTGATTTGAGTGGTGATACGTTTATCAACTCAGTGTGTAATAATATAATCAGTGTTATATTTCTCAATAATGTCGTTTTTATTCATGGTTAGATAAAGAACAATAATTTGTTGAACAAAGGAAGGTCGCCATTTTCATAATATTTAAATAATATATTGTGATTTATTTATCTCTATAAAACCAACTATTTTATGGAGAATATGATAGCAGTCTTCACAAAATAAATTTGATTTCACTCATGTTAAACTTATAGCAATTAAAATATTAGTAGATTATTGTGATAAACATTATTTTTACATGGAATTACAATTATTAAATTAAAGTATATGAAATAAATTAAATGTCACGTATCGTACAGTCTCTTCTCCCATTTATCTAAAAATGAAGATATTTTATTAACCTTGTAAGATTTGTGAAACGATATATTAGACATGTTGAATAAATATGATGGAAATAAGACCATCACATTCCGCCAAAGAGCATTAATGAAATAATAATACACACTTTTAAGGAAATTTAATAATATAAAAGTATAATCTCTTTTAACCAAATAGCTTAGCAATCGATTGTCACTTTCTAAGAATTCAATTTTAAAACTATATTGCCAGTAGCTCTGAAATTATTAATTTTATAAAATTATATTTTAATCAATTTTTTTTTTTAATTTTTAATAGTACTACAACATTACAATGATATGATTTTTGTATCTCAAATAATTGCAAAAATATTATCAAAATTGAAAATTTACTTTAATGTAAAGTACCCTCAAAGTATTTATCAAATAAAATGTTAGAATTGCTAATGTGTTTGTAATTTTAAACCGTGTCAAGATGTGAATTTTAATTAAAATTAAATGGAGTATGAGAAAGTTATAGCTTAGAATAAATGTGAACATTAGTTTTTTAAATGTAAATAATGTAAGTTAAATAGACTTTAGTATACATGGGTGAGATTCGAACTTTGGCTACCTCTTCACCAGCAAACCAGACTAAATAAGCCTAACAATCAGTTTGCGTGTCCACCGATGTAAATTTTATCAATATTGAAACTGTAAACGTGAAATAGGTGTTATTTATTTCATTCTACTTGTATTGCTAAGAGGATGCAGGTGCTCAATTAGAGAAATTACTCCGAAAACACACTTGAGCTAGCGTAGAGGTTAACACTCCTGACGTCCGACAACTAAACTCAGTCAGTAACGTGTACGTCTACTTAGCTATGGGTCCCTGGTTTGATTCCTGTCATGGCCAAACAAATTTGACATTTGTGACACGTGAGTTTCTTCTTTCACACTGATGAGCTAACGGCCGGGGGTTGAATCGGTTCTAGATTTAAGTTAAGATTATAAGTCTTGTTCTGATATAATCAGAAGGTTTAGAAAGTGAACGTTAAATATCTGAAATAATTTTTTTTAAATCCTTACTTTAAACCGAGAGGCCAGTAATCAATATTAATAAGCTTACTTAAGATAGTTTTTTGTTTGCATAATTAATGTAACATCTTTTCTCCAAAAATAATGTCTTATATCTTTAAATAATTTTCAATATTATCACGTGACTTTGGATTAATCAAAGAAAATTTGCGGATAATACAAATTGTCAGTAAGACACACCTGCCTCCAAAATAAAACCGTGAGATCAAGATTAAATATTTATCTCACGGTTTTTGATTGTTTTTGGATCCGACACCTTAGCTAAGTCAGTAGCGTGTCTGCTTATGAGCTAAGTGTCTGGGTTCGATTCCCTGTATGGCCGAAAAACTTATAATTGGTGAAATATGGGTTAACCGATTCACATTGGTAAATTAACGGTTGGGGACTAGATGTTGTGCTTGTCCTAGTCTTAAGTTAGATTATAAGCCATTTGAAGCTATGACAGGCCTATCCAGCCAGTAATGGGACAGTTGAATAAAAAGCCTACATATGTAACAGGCTGGAGACTGGGCTGTCGA
The DNA here is from genome assembly GCA_039000515.1 of Timema cristinae. Classification (NCBI taxonomy): domain Eukaryota; kingdom Metazoa; phylum Arthropoda; class Insecta; order Phasmatodea; family Timematidae; genus Timema; species Timema cristinae. The sequence continues at coordinate 33,821,283 of JBCFYV010000024.1, read as the reverse complement.
CTAAATGCTATCTTATTGCGGCCATGAGATAGTCAAGACAGTGGGCCTTATTGCATGTCACGCTTACATAAGAATATAAGAGAATAATGCTTCATCATACACAGCTCAGATAAATTGTGGATCTCATCCTGAGTAGAGGTTGGTACGCTTAGTTCGCAGCTATACACAACACATATATATATATATATAAGAATTCTGTTTATTATCAGTCACATCATTTAAAACGGGTAAATATGTATTTTCTTTCTTAAATCATTAATATAAAAGTGTTGTTTACTATATTTGTATTCACGTTCATAATATTTTAACAGTAAACGAATATTACTAAAATTCTTTTAAAATTAATTTTAAAAGTTTTAAATCCGTAAATAGGTAGCTAGTTTAAAATATCAAAACCATACAAACAAGGTTGACATTACTATCATTATATAAATGCCATGTTTAAACTATTATTTAAATATATATTTCAAAAAATATATTTTAAGTAAACGTAAAAAAAGTTAAGACTTCAAATAGCCCTTTAAGTGTTTGAGTTATTTGACATAACATTAAGCTTTCCTATAATTTAACGTGAACAAGTAACTTATAACATGTAGACTTATAAACTGGAGAGTATGTGTATACAATTTACATGAATTTAATATTCCAATTTTTCGTAAGGACTTTATCTGAATGTTACTATATCTTCTTTCAGACATTATTTTAAAATGCATGTGCTCTTTAGAAGTATATTTTTATATATATTATCAATACATGTATACAATTACACTGGTACATTAGTAAAATATTTTCAAATTTGGCCACAAAGGAAAATAAATATTTTCTATTTTCTAATAAGCATTCATTTAGAAATTGAACTTTTTAAGTATTATTATAATTAGAATATTTCTAGTTACTTTTTACCAAATTCTATTACTTTAGTGGATATACACGTTAAAATTATTTTAGTTGAAACATATGTATGACAATTACTCTAACTTTGTAAAGCCCCCATTTTGTTTCAAACATTATATTATTATTTATTTATTTATTTATTTATTTTGGGTTTAGAAGTAATATGGTTTTTAAACCTATCTCAGTAAATTATTGTAATAATTAATATTATTTTTTAAATGAATTTATCATTCTCAAGATTCAGTTGTCATGGATTTTATACCAAAAAGTATAACCTATTAATGGCTCAAATTGTGTTTGAGCTTAAATATATCCATCGTGTTTTTAAATTTAGTGAGAGTAGAAAATTATTGTTCTAGGCGAGCTTACTAAGAGAAAATCCAGCTTTAAGCTAATTTTAATAGATCTAAAGCAATGGCCAGTGATCTTGGACGTTTAACTTGCATTGCATTTGAAGATAAGTTTGAAATTTAAATCCCGGCTTGGTAAAACTAGGCTGTTTCCTCGCATGCTGCTGCCGTTACTAGTTATTTTCTGGATACATTAAATATTTATTTTATTTTAGCGCCACGTCTTACTACCCGTTCGGGTTATAAGCCTATGTACTAATTACAGTGATGATTTAGAGACTAAAAAGGTTCAATTGAGAGGAAGTTCAACTGCATTTGCGTTAAAGGAGAGTGGAAAGTTCCCTCAGTGCAGCCGACCGGTATCGAACCCCAATCCCCCCATCTTCGGCAGGCAAGTCCAACACGAGTGTAGCACGTTAGACCATGTGGCCACCACAGTGGGCCATTAAACATACAAATTATAAACATAATTATAGCATAAGGTTAAAGATCAGCACAGCTAACTTTGACCCGTAAATTCGGGATCCAACCCAAAGGTTAGCTTGAGGATTATCCGAAAAAATTTGTTATTCGTTAGTTCGACGCACAAATAGTTGTATAGTTCTATAAAGTGTATTTTTACCAACCTATGTCTTTATATCAGAGAGTTTTTACTTTGTTTATAGCATACCAAACTATATTTAACTTCTAATTAATATATATAATAGTTTATAGAATTTTGTGATCAGAACGCTATGGAAATCAATAATAACCGAATATGTTGGAAATAGCCCAACAAATTGGTGGGTGGATTCATCAACTTCTTTAACCAAGGATCTTGGTTCAAATTTTCATAAAAATTATTAATATAACATTGAGTTTGAATGTTTTTTAACGTATTAAAACATCAGAATACATACACTATAATATAAGTAAAATATATATATATATATTATATATATATACATACAACTACATACATACAAGCCAAACAATCTGGGCTATCTAGGGGTAATTGATGGACAAATGAGAGAAAAATAAAGACATACTACACTCTCTAGGATCGATAAGGTTACGGGGGGATTTGCCCCCTTAGGCCTTCATTATCCATAACCGGCCATATAAAGTCGGTCAACACATTAAAGAATGAAGCCATAGATACTTTAAACTTTAAGCCAGACAAAATATAATTATAACATAATAGAGTATCATTATAAATTATACTTCTTTATTGGAAATAAGATATGAAGAGACATACGACAATAATTGATATTTAGTTTGATTTATTACAATGTGTTACTTCTATCCTTCAAATATAAATTACTTTTAGCCAAAAAATACACTAGACATTTTATTTATAAACTTATTTATTTATGCGAACCCTCTTTTCCAAAGAGATTTATAAATATTTTGCGTATCTGGCCAAACTCCTCATTAACTAGATTTATAAAATATATACAGACCTCTTGATGCAAAGCAAATTTATAAATGTTTTTTTAATTTTTACAAATTCATTCCCTAGAAGGTCTATAAAAATGTTGTTGATATTTCCAAGCTCCTCTATACCAAAAAAAACACAAATTTTTGGTCGATCTTTCCAAAAGCCTTTGTGCCAAAGAGATTTATAAATGCCTTTATTTATCTTTACAAAGGCCTCTCAACTGAGGTTTGGTTTGTTGATATTTCCAAAACCTACGTAGCTAAGGATATTTATACATGCTTAGTTAATATTTCCAAAACACGAGTTGCCAAGGAGATTTACAAATTCTGGGTTGATCTTTACAAAGCCCTCGCTGGTAAAGATACTACCAACTAAATAAGATAAGGATCACACACTAAATGATTAAACAGGCAAAATGGAGATAGACTGTTGAGGTTCTCAAATTAATTATAACAAGTTTCCTAAAAATATGTAGCTCTCTAGTTCCAAATCATAAATACCAGACCCTTGGACAAATTCTCTGTGTGATCAGTTGATAGTCTTGTAATATGATGTATTCAGGGTCATAACGGATATATAAGCTATTAGATGCACGAGTTAGATCCAGATAAATCAAAACTCAGTAGTGAAATCTTAAATTCTTAAATTGAATGTATCACACGTCACGTCACCCAAAACTGGACTTTGGTCCAGATATTATTAGCCCAAATCCTTTTGTCCTGCTTCGTGTATCATCGACCATTCTCGGGAACACTCACGAGTCTTCCTGTAGAGTACAGCATTTAACGTGATAAAGGAAGCTTAATGTATCTCTAGATGTGACGTCATTGTCGTGTTCATAAGAGAGTACACAAAAGTAATTCACGCAAGATGGCTAAATGCGCAAAGGATGGGGTAATCTGTAGATTATGATGACAGTGTTTCATGTGCAACGTATAGTATTTTTAATGTAACGAGCTGGTGACGCATTCACCTGGTCATGTTCTCTCCTTTAACCTACAGTAAATACAAATTAGAACTTGACTATTTTAATAATAAATTATGGAACAAATTAACATGATATAATATTTAATCCCTCCAACGTATGTGATAGAATTTTAAGCATCTAAAATTAAAAGTATCTAATTTGTTATGAAAAAATTAAATTTCCGCCTTTTTATTGCATAAAGTTAAAGATATATTGATACATGACTGATTATCATAATCTACGTTTAAATAACAAATATTATGGACTTTACATGGATTAGGCAAGGATTTTTTTTTGTCACATTTAACTACACTAATAAAGTATAGAATAACCATGTGTATTTTAGAGGAAATGTAGGCCTACTCATATTTGTGCGTAAGAATGGTTGGAAAACTTATCAAAAACAACCCCCAGTATAACTGTCTGGAATTCAAACCACAACTTCCCCATCACAGTTAAACGAGTCAAACGATTGCCAAGCCCTTCCTTCACCTCTGATAAGACGTGTATTAATCACAACTTGTGAATGCGGGGACTGCCAGGCCTCCGCCGTGGTTCGGATCCCACGTTATTAAACTGTAGGTCCTCCATTTTTTCATCTCACAATCATCCTAACATTACACATTAGCGTAAGTGCGTATAACCCGAACGGGTAGTAAGACGCGGTGCTAATAATAATAATAATAATAATAATAATAATAATATAATCATATAATAATAATAATAATATAAAACTTGTTCATTGATGATAACACATAAGTTTTAAATACTCTGTAATAGGCAAGTCTGGATGTTATTAACACGCTAAATTATAATTTCATTTGAGGTGGTGAAATATATAATAACAATAACTCATGTACTAAATAAATAATAATAACAGTAATTGGTTTATCTAGTATTAGTTATAATGTAAGTAGGAAAAATATCTAGAGTAAGAGCAGAACTACAACGCTGTTAGAACTCGGCGTGCGAAATTGACTTATCGTACGACTGACTTAATAATATTATTTCTGCAAAACCAATCGTCGTATGAAAAAAAAGTTAGATAAAACATGAACTTCAGACTATTATCTAAAACTTTTCCACTGAAGAAAACTTCCTGGCTAAAAAAATAAAAAAGTACTTGCATAGTACTTTCCTCGGGTCATACAGTTTCATTGTATGTTTTTAAATTTATAAATAATATTATTGCATTTTTAAGATATAATAAAAAATATATGTTGTAATTGCCAAATTGTGCTGAATAAGCACATATAAAAACACTATATTTGAGCTACCACACAGCCATGTAGGGTGATGTATTTAAACGCGCTACACTAAGAAGTGTATACGGTTGTGTGCAGTTGAATGGCTCTGGTTACAAAGTGACGTCATCAGCTCCCGCTAAATGAACCATAAAACTGGCTGAACTGGCCAACCTTATAATTTAGAAACCTTGGGATATTTTGACTTACTGACTTTATGTTTGATGTAGACATTTTCTAGGCTAAGATGTTAAAAGCGATTTCCCTTCAAATTGTGTTAAATATTGAAAAAATATGTTCCCTTTATGACCTTGATAGAAAAATTGTTTTTAATCTACATCAAATTTGGAAACGTTTCTGGATGTGGTGTCCTCGGATATCTTGATCAAGCAAAATTCTCGGCATATAAGTTGAATTAAATATTTTATTGTTCTAAAAAAACTACACTTAAGGTTAAACATATATCATAAACTATATATATATAGACAGAGAGAGAGAGAGATAGAGAGTGTGAGAAGAAGTTTTTATTTATAGCTTCTTGTTTTACGATTTTTTTAAATTAATATTTGGTAATAATCTTCGGGATTTAAGTATTTAACTGACAGGATAACCCAATATAAAAACAAGTTAACTTGAAATAAGCTATGGGGTTTCAGGTCACTCAGTTATATTAGTTACAAGCGACTTGCCAGCAGTACTATTTATAACACCATAAGATATATAGATTATATAATATATGAGCCGTATTGTTATACATTTTGTATTTGTTGAAAGTCCACAAATTAAATCACTCACAACAATACATAATAAAACATCACGGCTTATTTTTATAACTTATCGTATCTGGTGAATCGTCATGAGTTATATAATATAATTCAAGTAGTTATATAAATGGTTATATTAATACATATATTGATATGAATTAAAATTATTGCATTCTTATATTCATAATATTTATAGTCTTTATCTATATTATTTTTATACTACATGATGTATTTATTATATTTTTAACAATAGCACTGGAACGGGTTTCAACCAATCTATAAGTTTTACTTGATGTTTCAATATTGTATTATTATTTTGTATCATTTCTTACTATGAAGGTTCTCAAATTTGAAAAAAAAATAAAAAAATATTTTAAAATAAAATTAATTTAATTTACTACTTTATCATTGTATTCAATTTTTAAAATGAGAACATACATACATACCTAATCAGGCCTTTTCTCTACGGGGTAGGTAAAAAAAATTGAGCATACAGCTCAAAAACAGCTCCATACTTAATCCATCCCCACTTAATAACTTTCTTCACACTTCACCATCTTTGCATACTCCCTTCGCTTCAACAACATCCATACACCAAGTCATATATATTCTTAAAACTCATAATGTTTATTTTTCACACATTCGTCCATAACATGGCCTAACCCATCCCTCTAGCACTCTACCTTCATATTTGCTTCGTTACCTGATACACACTCATCCTCTCAAAATGCCCAAACAAAAGGAAGACGATTCTTTCACATTCATTTAATGGATTCCCTTTCAAACCGCATTCCTTCAACACTCATTCATTACTGTATCTGTCTATACGAGTTTTTCCAAATATTTTTCTTAGATAATTATTTCATTCCAATCCCATTCACCTTCCACTTATGTTTCTCCTGACAAACTCACGCTTCACATCCATAAAACAATGTTGGCATTAACACACTTTTATATAATGCAATCTTTGTAGGAGCACGTGTTTGTGCTCCTAATAAACGAGAGAACTAAAAGTTATTGCCCGTGATGTCAATTTTCCCAGCACTATACAAGAGGTTTTCATCAATTAATGAAAGCTACATTAGTAAATAAATTAAATACAAATTATAAATAAAACTAATTTAAATATCAATAACATAAGGTTTATAAATAAATAAATATATATATATATTATATATATATATATATTATATATATCAGACTATAATTACATTCACAGTACAGTGAGAGATGTTCTTTAATTCTTTTAGGTAACGGTAAAATAGTTTTTAACACAATATGGTTGCTATTTATTTTAAAACGTTATTTCTTCTTAATAACTACTATGATATTTATTTGTCTTTCCTTGGCAGATTTTGAGTTCAATATTAAACAAACGAAAGGAAAATGGCTTCTTTGTCTGGCTACGTGAACCCAGAATGGTTGGACGAACAGTTCGTGGAACGGGCGCTGAGGGAAGGAGAAGCTGATCCAGACATAGTCGTCAAACACATCCAGGTGAAGGCTGCTACAGCTGTTGGGGATAACTACGTCAGTCTCATGTACAGGGTGTGTGTGGAGTTCGTCAGGGGGAGTGGAAAGAGAGAGAAACAATCTTTGATCGTGAAAGCTCTTCCACATTCTGAGTTTATAAAAGATATGATCTCTGTAGTGAGATATTCACTATAGAATCAAATATGTATAAGAAAACTCTGCCAGACATGGAGAGATTACTTAAAGGAGCAGATAAAGAAAAATACCAGCCGTTCTCAGCAAGAGGGATATATTTTGCCCCACAGCCTGAAGAAACTTTGGTTCTAGAAGACCTTTCTGTCTCTGGTTTCAAGGTGGCTGAAAGACAAAAAGGATTAGACTTGGAGCACAGTATGCTGGCGATCCAACGACTTGCAATATTTCATGCAGCCTCCGCAGCTCTGGCAGTGAAAGATCCCATGTCAATGGCGCTTTATCACATTGACTTTATTACTAAATCAAAAGAAATTGAACAATTTTACTCAAAAACTGTACTATCTTTTGCGAAAGAAGTTAAAACATGGCCGGAATATTCTGAAAAGTATGCACAGAAGTTGATAAAGCTCTCAAACACTTTGTACAGTGTTATAGTTGAAAAGAGAAAAAGGCTTGAAGGTGACTTCAATGTTCTAAATCATGGTGATACCTGGTTGAATAATATGATGTTTAATTACACAGAAAATGGAAAAGTTAAAGATCATCGGTTTGTTGATTTTCAGTTGGCTTATTACGGATCACCGGCTATTGACCTTCATTATATGCTAGCCACTACACCTAGTCCATTCGTTAAAGTGAATCATAATGAAGACCTACTTTTGGAATATTACTCAGCCCTTTGTGAAACATTGAAAGATTTAGAGTACACGGGTAAAGTTCCATCTTATATTGAACTAAAACGAGATTTAGAATCTAAACAATCATTTAGTGTTTTTGCAGCCATTTCAGTGCTACCATTGGTATTGTCTGATCCTGGAAGTTCGAACAATATCGAAGATATTTTGGAGGATAAGAACTCCGATGAAAATCATAAATCTCCCTTCTGTTATTCTGATACATACATAACAGAATTAAAAAGACTTCTACCTATCTTTGCAAAGAATGGCCTGCTTGATTGACATTAGTAATTAATTTTAAAGGTAGAAAAAAATTATAAGTTCAATAAATTTAAAGTGTATAACATACTAGACAATAAGAACTACCAAAACTATATGATTTGTTTTAATATTGACAGTTAATACAAAATGAATTATTCGAAAATAATTACAATTCATTATCCTATTGTAAATGTTATTCGATTAACAACGAGTGAAAATCAATCATCGTTATTACTGTTAATAAGTTTGTGAAAATATTTTCCAACTAAGATGTAATTATTTAATAGTTGTAATATATAATATTTATAATTTATTGGTATATACATCACTCCGTTCCTACCCCTTTAAATATGGTTTTCATCCAAACTTATCAGGGTTCATCTTATCCATGTTGAGACAGCTGTTGTTGGACTGTGTTTACTCAGTATTTAAACATAACTATTGTAACTTTTTAACCAAATATCTCTAAATTCGTGTCTTATTGGATATTTATGACATTGTCTAACCTCGTGTACTGTACATGTTTTGGAAACATCTTAATCATATGTAAGTAAATTCACCATAAAGTAAGGGTTATAACTATTAAAATTATGCAACGACTAGTTCAATATTACGTCTTTATTGGATTTTATTATTATAGTTTAAGAGTACTGTACAGACCACGACACATGCATTCAGAGTTTCTGATAAAGATCATGATAATCAAAACAAAAGTTTGGTGTTAGCTAGTGAGCCATTGATTCTGAGTGGTTTCATTGAGCTTGTACAAGCGAGTGTGGTTAAATGTTCCTAAAACCATATTGCGGGATTTCAAATGAGTGTATCAAAATGTTGTAGACAAATGTGTTAAAAAGAGAAACATTAAGAGGTTTACTAATAAAAGAGCATGCGAGACTCGTTGTATTTATTTATTTTATTTATTTATTTAGCATAGTGTTTTACTATTCGTTCGGCCAGTACGCTGACTCGCTGTATTGATCTTGTTCATGCGGAGTATGCAAGGATAAGAAAGTGGGAAAAAAGTGTGTGAGGATGGACTAAGATCGGATTTATTGGTTGTTGTTTTTTTGCTATATTCACAGTTTCTTGTCCCTTGAACCCTTGAACACTCGATGTTGACGAAGGACCTGACTGTCGTTGGTTCGATGCCTCAAGCTACGAGCACTGCTGCCCTAGCGGACTTCCTCGGCAATTATTTCTCCACTATTCTCACCTCCCCCCACCCCTTCTTTCCTTCTCCCTCATTACATGCCCATATTTGGTCCTGTTTAGAGTCAGAAAAAAGATTATATAACGGGTGACCTCTAGGTTCATTCGACTGTAGTTCATCATTTTATATCCTCGAAGGAGGAACCTCTGCTCCAGCACCTGAAGAATAAACTGGTGGTCTTGATGTTTGAGTGGTGGGTCTCACCGCCTTGACGCCGAGGGGATCTCGTTTGATGTACCAAGTATTTGACAAATATCCAAGTCCTTCAGACTTGTTGTAGTAGTCAAGGACACTAATTTTGTTTCTGTTAGTCGAAGAAGCTATAATGTATTCTAAGTCCTAAGAGTGACTAAGTTTTGTTTCTGTGTCTTTCTGACATAGTTTAGCTAGTCGAAGCGGCTAAAATGTTTTCTAAGTCCTTCAGACTCGTTATTTTAGTAAGAATGACTAAGTTTGGTTTTGTGTCAATATGACTTAATATCTTTATTCAGATAGTCTGACTATATATTTTACCTATGTCCATATGACATAACTTAAATACAGGGGATTTGAGCTCTATATGTAATAAAGAACTTGCTTTAAGGTTCCTCTTCTCCATAAGTTCATTATTCCGTTTTAAGTCTTTATGAATTCACAATATCCCATGACGCCGTGGACGTCATGCTCACTTGTTCAAATTTTTGTATGGCTACAAGCAGGTTGTCTAACGCCTTTATTTGAGGACCTAGTTAGGTCAGTATCTCACAGCATTCTTGTTGGAACTCCTCTTTTCTGTGTTACTATTTTGGTTAGCAAAGTGCGTAACACGGCTAGTGTTGTATAGTGGCCCGCACAGATAGTATTTTCATTTGCCCTTGTTGGCACCTCATTTGTCCAAGTATTTAAAGTTAGTGTTTACTAGATTTTATGTATACCCCAGGGAGTGGGTAATGAATGGTATAAATGTACTATTGAGGGCTCTGGCAGTACCCACTGGGAAAGGACCGGCCATAGTACAATTCTTTGTTGACACCTGATTGTTAGCCATCTGCTAATGTAATTTACAGACCGTCTTCTTACCATTTATTATTTAGTGTGTCTATGGGACCTTTCTTAATTTCAAATCAATCTAGTTAGCTTTGCCGACATTTAGTTAGTAACTATAAAACTATAGGATTTGCAATTATATTTTTATTAGTAATTATTGAACAGGTTTTTGTTTAGACCCTTTGGTGGTAGTCTGGCGCTAGCCAGCTATTTTGTAATCCAATACTCTCTATCAACTTAACTTCCATTTGACGGTTCCGTGTCGTCTTGGACACGTATTCTCCCGTGCTACAGGAAGTACCTATATTATTTGGAGTTGTTAAATCTTATCATATTTGTCAGTTTAAAACTTAATGTTTTCCTTTATACTTCTAAGAATCACATGTTTTCCTTAATCAATTTAACGGACATATATTACTGTTTTCCTACTATAAATTGTAGCCCTATATAATTTTTTTTTATATAATAAATCTATTATTGTTACCTGTTTATTTCTCTTACGCTTATAAAATATTTCCCAGTCTCTACTTTGTTTTACATTTACTTTGTAATATTTATCGTTACCTCCTCTACATATTAGAGTGAAGAGGAAGTGACGACACCCTACAGCCTTCCTAAACTAATAGTACAATTAACATAGATTAACATAGCTAAATAGACAGGCATAGAGCCTGCAGTCAACCAATCCAAGCTTAAATCATGCTTTTAAAATGGTAGAGCTGACGTAGCTTATACAATCATTCTCAGAATTAGAGTTTATAATATCCTAACTAATTTTCTTTGCCTTGCCGGCTAGACCATCCATACCATCCTCACGGTGGAGCTTCTAGCTGCAGGTGACTATCAGCAGTGTTACTTCTCCAGTCAATGAGTGAATAACGAATACAAAATTTGTGGGCCAAACATCCCAATATACATAGGATCAAATTTACGAATGAAAGAAGGGGCGTGGAAGGGTAAATATCTCCCTTGCATTGTTGCTTTTTTGTTGATTGTATGGGTTCAATCCCGTGAAGTTCACATCTCATGGCCTGAGTAGTAGACTGGTGGAGAGCTTAAAGCTCATGCGCTAGATCTTCTTTCCTTTTTTAGTACTACTCCAAACTTGAAAGCTATTGGTTTTAGTTGTCAGCCTGCAAACGAGCTACACCAGCCGAACGGCCGTCACATGTAGACGAAGATGGTACCAACATTTGTTGAAAGAGCGTGTCATGTGTTTAGCACACTGAAACCTCCGTCAATTACTCTCCGTTTTCTAGATCAGAGCCGCTACTTATTTATTCAAGAATCTCCTCATTTCTCCTTACAAGGCTGAGTTGACACCGTTCCAAACCCACTGCTTAGCAAAAAAAAAAAACTGGAAGCTCTAGGGTTAGAGCCCAAGACTTTGTATCTGTAGCCGGGAGCTCTGAACACTAGACCACAGAACTGATCAAAAAATAACTAATCATTAACTAATATTTGAATAATTTACCAAGGTAAACTTTTTAATAGCCAAACTACATTATTTGGATAAAAATAATTTAAGGTGTAAACCAATGCATGAAAGATTCTTAAAATTGTTTGTAATATTTATGTAAATAAGCTAAGGTGTAATTGGGGTGATTGAAAAGCATAATTGATTAATTTACTTGGATAAACATGTACTGGCGTCAGTGAGTAAAACAAGCAAACAATCAAGTGTGATAATATTTGGTTGGCCAAGCTTCATTTGGTTTATTTAGATGTGATATTTATTTGTGAATTAATTCCTACTATACATCCGGCCACTACGCATATTTACACTATTATGGTTCAGGAAGTTAGCATTTAAGAGAAATGTACCCACATGTTCGTCAAATGTGGTGAAAAACTTTCTATAAGAAATAATTCATTGTGTACAGTAGATTTTCAACTCTAGCTTCATTTTTGATTAATTCATAAACAAGCTTTACGTTTAGTCCAAGTCTTCCCGTTTCAGGTAAAAGAAATTTGGTCTAATTTTTATTTAAATAAATACAGTTATACATTGGTGTTGGATATAATTTATAACAGGGGTCGACAACTATTCAATTACATAACAATTTTCAGTCTACCACGTAATAAAACTAGATCATAGTTAAAATACTGTTTTCAGGTCTTCTAAATTTAAAAAATATAATAATTTTGTATTGAACAAAATACCGTATATCGGTCATTGATAATGTGTGTTCCAGTCACAGGGGCTATGTGTATAATAAACCAACAGAGTCATATAAATGCAAGCCATAGATATATACCAGTGCACGCTTAGACAACGACATCATATCTAAGATGTTTCTCAGTTCTTAGCTTATTTTAAAACTTTAGTGCTGTAAGCCTTAACCTTTCCTAGGTTGTATTTGGATTTTGTGGAGTGACTTGCTGCCTCGTTCAAATTTCACATGTGTGGATTAAAGAAAGAAAATACTTTCAACAATGGAAATTCGTGAGAGAAAGCCACTGTAGAATTATTTCTGAATTAAAAAATAAATAAGTATAAAATTATATTGATTTGGTCCAGCTATAATCGTGTACTTTGACAAGTCAATGTCACAGTTCTCACAAGCTCTCAGCCACAGTTGTAATCAAAACTTAAGTTATATGTGGAATTCCTTTTTTTACTAACACTTTACAGATCGATGAATCAAATGATTTGGTTGGTACAGCTCAACTAACCTTTTTTGTGAAAATCAGAGACTCAAATTTTTTTTTCGCCTAAAGAAGAATTTATTGAAAATAAAACTCATAACCGGGAAAACTATTGGATAAAATCTGTTTGGAGAATTTAAAAATAATTATAGTCTAACATATTTTGATACTGCTTCTATTTTTAATACTCCTATTCTTTCGATAGACAAAGAATCAATTAGATGAAAAACAATAGATTGGTCAAGTAGAATAAAACACACTTCTGCGCTCCTGTTCAATGAAGTATTTGACAGTTGAATAACACCCCACGCATGATCAGAGCCATACCACTCTATCAACAAGACTAGCCACTACACTGACCACTCTTCCTCCTGCACAAACGTGACGTCACCAGAACGTAAAATGCCATCCACCAGAAAACACTTATAACAATATCTATAGGTGTGACGTAGATGGTAGAAAGGTAAAATACTATATTTTGGTTCACTGTTCACTGCCCTGATTTGAACTGCAAATAATTGTAAAGTTAATAAAAATTAAGTAGAACCGAATTGTACTCAATATTTTAAACACCATCTTATCTCGAATATAACTAAACAAGCAATTACATTTTATGGTTAAGGGAGAATTCCCGGCAAAATTGACAGGTTCCTTTCACTATCATTCAAAGAAATTCTCGAGTGGCGATACAATGAGTCGGTTTTAAAAGTGTATGTTAAATACTTGAAATAAATTTAAAAAAGTTTACAACATATACAAATTCACTAAATTGTACATGAAAAAATAAACAATATTTTTATTTAACGGTGAATGTGTGGAATGCCAGGCCACCACCGTGGTTCGGATTCCACGTTAAACTGTAGGTCCTTCATTTCATCTCACAATCACCCTACCTTTACACATTAGCGTAAGTGCGTATAACCCGAACGGGTAGTAAGACGCGGTGCTAATAATAATAATTATTATTATTTATTTAACGATGTATATTATAAATTTATTTTTGCTGAAATATAGCATCATTGTTTATTAATAATACACATCTTGAAATTTTTTATAGACCTATGTAATAGTTTTTCAATGTATAGGGAGGGGCCAATACAATTAGACGATTAGTAACTTGAAAATTAACACTTTAATTGAAACTTGAACAAGCATACTCACTAGCCAAATAAAAACAAACTATATTCTACACTTGTTGACTTTTTAGTTTCTCGTTATCTTACAGGTCAAAAAAGTATAGTGAGCGTCAAAAAAATCGAACTCAAAATTTTGATGAATCTTGACGTTTCATGACCCTCCGAATCCAAAAAAGTGGTTTTTGACTTTCCGTCTGTCTGTCTGTCTGTCTGTCTGTCTGTCTGGACCTCCAACTAGAGCCTAAACTATTTTACCGATCGGGATAAAACTTGGTATCTAGGATTTTCATAGCGTGGCTCCGACGCGTTTTTTTGGAATTGGATATCTAACCCTAAAATTTAGGGTAGTTTACTGAAGGAAAAAAAGAGAAAAAGTTGATTTTCTCTAAATCAGCTCTAACAATTTTGATTAAATTTCATTTCTGAACATTTATAGATATTCTAAACAAAATGACGTCTCTCAATATTTCGGTAAAATGACTTTAAGGGCTCCGGTCTAATGCGTTTTTATATAATATCTCCTAAACTATTTGAGATATGAAATTACTTATCGTTACAAATATGTAGGTCTCTTTTAATACAAATACTTTATAAAAAGCATATTTTTATAAAACCAATAACTTTCAAGCTATACGTGAAAATATATATTTTTTATCTTTTCGAACACAAAAGGTAAAAAAAAGTATTGCGACCAAAAAATAAAACCCCCGAAAACTATAAAAGATGGGTCTTTGCAATGACATCTGTTTGTGTGTCTGTTTAAACTTAAAATTAATAGTAGTTTAAGAAAGGGCGAAAAGAGAAAAAAAATCAATTTTCTCAAAATCTACTCTAAGGATTTTGATTAAAATTCGTATCTGAGCGTTGATTAAGATTATAAATAAACTGGCTATTTTCATTTTACCATGAAAATAAATTTTAGGGTACTTTACAGAAGCATAAACTTCCGTATCTATGCAACTATTTGAGATACTAAATAACTAATCATTGCAAAATTGTAGTACTATTAAAAATAAAAAACTTTTATATGAAATATATTTTTTATAAATCCAACAGTTTCTGAGATATTGGTAAATATATTATTAAAATTTAATGAGCTTTAGTTGTAAAGAGATACTACTTAAGTTTTAACGCAATAATTCTCCACTAACATAGAGTAATTAAATATAAGAAACTCTCTAAAGGTTTATGTTGTTTTTCCTTAAACCGCTTAGGATAAATGTTTGTACAACAATGATCTATATCCATTTTAGACTCAATAGTCAATATTTACATTTTATTACTGGTCAAAATTTATAAATGAGGAATTTAATAGCAATGCGATGGCATGAAGATTTGCAACACCAGATAAAACGTCTAAAATATTAACCGAAAGTAGAAATTTTAACACCAAGTTTTGACCCTTTCGGACCCATCATTGATCTTTTTTATCAGTGCAAACATACAAATGAGGACATTAATTATTTAAAAACAAAATTATAAAATTTCAAACCGGGAATTAAAAAAAAAAGTTTTACATAAGTATAGTGCAATTTATTCTTGTATTTGCTAGTATATATTATTTCGTTTCATATATATTACGAGTTTTGAGTAAATATCTCCCTTTTCAAACAATAGAGCGAGAAAGTCCGTGTGGAGTTCCGTACCATTTATTTTAAGATAATGTAACTTAGGTGAACTCCACCGGACGTTAGGCAAACCTCACCACATTGTGCATCACTTTCCTCGATATAGTTCGCCAAATTTTTTACTCCCACCCTGTATGATCATACCAACTATGCTCAATATTACCTTAGGGCTTAGTCATAAAGTTACAGGTGTAACAATGTTACAATTAAAATGTATGATTAGGAACTAATTTAATTTAATTTAATGTATTAGAAATTAAATGGAATCAATTTTGTGCACATAATATTTGTATATAGATGCCTTTGTGGTCTAGTGGTCAAGGTTCCTGGCTACGGATCAAGATGTTCCAGGTTTAATCCTCGATGATTCCAGAATTTTTCTGTGAAGCAGTGAGTTTGAATCGGAGTTAACCTCAGCCTCGTGAGAACAAATGAGGAGTTACTTTATTAAATAACGGCTCCGGTCTAGAAAAGTGACCGAAGGGTAATTTGTGTTGATCAATCCGTAATCTGCAAATATTGGCACAATCACCGCTCGATCAATAGAACTCGATTGTGGGCTTACGCCATTGATATTTGTTTATTCATAAATAATGTTTTTAGGTGTGCAATAATGATGTTATATTTTGTCCACCAACATTTCCTTTTATTGGACCTTTATGGAACTGTTACACCTCTTAAAATCTTTTGGAACCAGCCTGTATATAAATCATGTTCAAGAAGTGATAAGAAATACTAAAGCGATAGAAGGACATCGCTATTCAGGCTGTACCCGTTTATATTTGTTTACAAATTATTGATATTAGGATTCATTACAGACATACACATTCAGAGTGTTCGAAGGTGAACATCCAATTCAAGAAAACCCTGAATAGTTGGTTTACGCAGGTAAATAAGGATCTTATCCGTAAAATTGTTTATTTTTCTTACGTAGGAGTTTCCCATTCTCACAACAAAAGGTTTTATTGACACTTTCAATAGTCACTTTTACCTGTTTCAGTGCCCACATGGTCTAAGGTGTCACTCTTGCAATAGAATAGACTGCCGTTGACGGAAAGATCGAAGTTTGAATCCCGGTCTGGTGTAATGAGGGTGCCTTTCTCTAAATGGTTCTCCACCTGCCGTTCATGCAAATGGGTTATATTTCCTATAATTTAAACCCTTTATAATCTCTAACACATTAGCATATTAGTACATGTACCCACGCTCAGAACGTAAGGCTAAAAATTCATTTTACTCATCCTATTATTTTAAAAATATATCCAATTTCCAATCATTCATTAAATACTCTAGACTTAAGTGGCATGGATGATTGTTATATCGTAAAATAAACGTGGTTAATTCATAAAAATAATTTGGAATTCATTATTTAATTTTATTCTAAAACTTTATAAGATTTAGTTTTTTGTTCATATTTTAAAAAGCTACTTCCACTTAAAAACAATGAGTTGGTGAACTATATTTATCTATACTAACAAATTTTACTGATATTAAAACTAAATATAGAGTAGCAAACATCGAGAAAAAATATATATGCATACATAAATATCACAAATATAAAAATCTACAGAATCTGTAAATTGTGACAGTAGCTTTGGTTTGGCTTTCAGCTGTGTTTTAGGGTTCTCTTAAAACAAACTAATTTATTCTTTAAATAATTGTATTGATATTTTAATAATTATTGTTTAACACAGAACTAAAAACCAAATTGAGGCCATTAACGAATAACACCAAGTGATTTAGAAAACTCCGAACACTTCGTAAGGAGATGATATTAAATCGTTGATCTCTCTATGACTCCCTCCATTCCACCCACAGAGTTTAGAGGAGAATATTTTTGATTTGATGTGTACCTCGTCTCCACGATCCTGTCCACGTCCAAGGTATGTAATATTTTAATTCAAGGTGGTGTTGCAGCACGCATTGTCATGATCAGCAAGTTGAAACTGCACAACAACCAGGAAGTACGTCATGACATTGCCGGCTATCTGAAAACCAAAACAACTGTTCAACTAAACCTAAATAGGTATCTGAACCCTCAGCGTGACCTTGCGAGAGTTGTACTCACAATTACTCTTGGTAAAGGGTTTATGAGGAGGTTGGAACTCAAATCCCTGGCCGGATGCACTCGGTCTAGGTTTTCACATGTGGGCCATTATACAATTATAAAGTCACACGGCTGACTTACTCCCTCACTAACATTAATGTTTACCCGCTTCCAGATGAGCTAGAAACTTGAAATTTGGCAAAATTCAAACCTCTAGCCTGTAACCGACGAGGAAATTCCAAAAAGTTTTTAAAAAATGTAATTTTTAGCCCCTGAAAAAAATTCAAAGCAACCAAGCAGTTTTAAAGATGGCGTGGACCTTTCTTTGTAGGTATCTTGTGGCTAAACGATAATACCTATAAAAAAAAACGGCTCTGGAATTACATTAGTTTACATCCATTTGCAAAGAAAATCCACTGGGCAAAACCAGTTCACACATATATATATATTGGATAAAGTCGTTATATAGCCCTTATTTCCTTATTAAAATATAACTTTATTTGTTTCAGGAGGGTCAGATATATGTTTGTGATCATTTCTTTGATCTCAGTGGTGCTACATTTTGCGTGCAGTGTCACTGAAAATTAGAAAAGTTCACCTTTTCACGAAAATTTTTAAAATAATGAAATCCAAAATGTAAGGATTTCTATCGTATAGGTACAATACATCTTAAATAATGCAATATTTATGCACAGTACTCTTGCACTGCATCTCTGCACGACGGTATAATTATGCTAGTTGATCAAATTATGTTTAAAAGACTACGCAAAAATTAGGAAAGTGTACCGACCGGTGCTAGAAGTCCGGCCCCTACTACAAATACTCCAGAAGCAGTGAGGTGTGCCGGGGAAGTGTGAAGCTTATTCAGGAATATTTGGATCTGGAACATAAAATATTTCTTTGTATATATTTATAAGCTTATCCAAATAAAATCCTTATGCAAAGATTTTCTAATTTTTTATCAATAATTAGTATCCATGCTAGCGATTATTAGCAATATTTTAGTGTATTACGTTTTTAAACAGGGGATATAGATTAAGGGTGATAATTTAGAGATTACTTCGAACAACAAATAAATTGATATGTTTAATAAGTTTAAATATTTAGGAATAATTTTAACTAGCAATAAATAATTTATAGTGTAAATTAGGAAAAGAATATAGTTGGGAAATGCATGTTACTCTGCCAGTAATTTGTTAACATATCATCTGATGTCAATAAATGTAAAACTAAAAATAAACAAAGCATTAATTTTACCAGCTGTTATCTATGGTTGTGAAACATGATCGCCTAGCCTATATGACGAAAAAAAATAGGATTTTAGAAAACAAGCTACTTAGATAGTTGGTCCAAAACCTTATGAGGCTATTGGGAAGTGGAGAAAGTTACATTATTAGTTACATACCTGTACTCATCACAAAGCATTGTTAGGATAATCGAATCTCGTAGATTACTGTGGGCAGGACATGCAGTGTGAATGGGTGATTCTAGAACCGTGTTCAGGGTATTGACTGGTAAACCCAATGGGAGGAGACCAAGATGACATAGGCGCAGATAGGAGGATAATATTATAATGGAGCTGAAAGAGATGGGGTATAATGAGGTGGACTGGATAAAACTATATCAAGATAGAGATAGTGGTGTACTTTTGAAAGTGCGGCAATAAACTTTTGCATTTCTAATTAGTTTAGTTCAGAAATAGGGATTATTAGTTATGGTAATATTATTTATTTATTTATAATTAATTATTTTTAATTGATTAGTGAAAATATTGATGTAATTTAAGATATTTATCAATATGTGATATTATGTCATAAATATTGAATATTACCGTATGTTACTTTTTTTAATAGCGAAAGTTTCTTACCCATTTAGTAAAAATGTTTATTTTATGTCATGTATTTGTTTTTTATAAAATTAGAAATTTATCTGATATTATGGTTTTTTAAATTGGTAATTTTTGTTTTGTTTAAAAAAATAATATTCCTTAGATCCCGTGGTCTACGGGTAAGATGTCACCTTTTGTGTTAGGGTCCGGGGTTCAAATCCCGGTCTCGGCACAAATTTATCTTGTTACCAAACCCTTTCTCAACCTCTGGCAAAATGTGAGCTTTTACGTTTTGTGAATGTGTGGAATGCCAGGCCCCCACCGTGGTTCGGAGCCCACGTTAAACTGTAGGTCCTCTCTGCTTTCCACCATCATCATTCTCACCTATCTTCAGGGGATAGTGTAATTCATCTTAACGGTGTCCCCATCTCAGAAATGAATTCCTCCAAACATCAGGAGAACAGAGTTAAGAGAAGGTGAATGGCCAGATCTAACGCATTACTCCACTCCCATAATATTCCCTAAATATTATTACTATTTTTAGTTTACAAATCATATTTTTGTTTTACAATCAAGAATTTTTTTCCTAAACTTTTGTTGGTTTTACAATAAGAAATTCTCCCTAGCCAGGATTTTTTTTACACAGGATAATTTTCTCTAACCTTTTGTTTGTTTTAGAATGTATAAATTCCCAGATTGTTTTTAATTTAGAATTGTCTCTATCCTTTTATTTGTTACATAAAGGAGAACTTTACCTTAAACTTTTGTTTGTTTTTAAATTGAAAATTTTTCCTAACTTTATGTTTATTTTTAAATTGAGAGTTGTCCTTAACTATGTGTTTGTGAATTGAATTATTTTCTCTGATCTTTTAAACGTTTTTAAAATATCAATAACAAAATAATCAAGCTTCCACTAAATAACTATATTCTTAATTCTCACTCTTTCTCCACTTTATGAACCCAAAAATAACACAAACTTTCAGTAATATTGGATGACTATTTCCAAAATCAATCTTACTATATATATTATATATATATATATATATATATATATATATATATATATATTATATATATAGGCCCTACTCATTTGAACATACTTTTCAAGCCCTCTTGACAAGAACAGTAGACCCACAGATACAACTAAATTTGTATTACCAACCTCAACCATTATGTTACTTTAAAACCAAGAAAACAAAACAATAAAACCCTTAAAGTATTTTTTCTCAATAGAAATACCTTACAGTGGGGATTTAAAAAAATTAAAAAACATGACCGGCGCTGTTTTATTATTTTAGCTGCCAGAACCACTATTTTAAAAATAATATAAATCTTAGAAAAGGGGGGGAGGAGGGGTATAAAATAAGTGAGCAACTCTACGTTTGCCTCAATGTAGACTTATTCTAAAAAGTATTTCAACTCCTTTAAACGTTGGAAGGATGCATAGTAAAGTCATTTGACGTCACTAACCACAACTTGGCTATGTCTACAATGGACTCGATGGCTAAACAATACCATCGGGAGACAAAGTTCTGCTCCAACGCCACCATTTCGCTTCATCGCCAAATGTCTCCCTAAAGAATACCATCTGGTTCGCTTACAAAGGAATGGGAATTGTGTGTTTGTTATTAAATTACGTTTATTCCTATTCATGTGTATCAAACATGGACAATGTTTAGTTTG
Source organism: Timema cristinae (assembly GCA_039000515.1). Classification (NCBI taxonomy): domain Eukaryota; kingdom Metazoa; phylum Arthropoda; class Insecta; order Phasmatodea; family Timematidae; genus Timema; species Timema cristinae. Next base: position 33,799,831 of record JBCFYV010000024.1, on the reverse strand, counting down.
CTTCCAGTGTCAGACGGACTTTGGGGTCGATGTGGTGTTTTGTAACGTTTTAAACTTTCTAATTGGTGGTTAACTCTATTTAATGTAGTTAGCGTAACCTACATATTATATTATTAATTCATTCATTTATTTATTTGAGGTATTTAAAGTTAATTTCCTGAAACGATTGATTATATCATCACACGAGAATTTCCTATGAGCGAGAACGAAAGAGCCTACCAATTTTGCCGAAGAAGGTAGTATTTTCCAAGGTATTGTTACATGTCACAATTGACATGGAACCGATGGCTTTACTACCCCTTCCAAAAAAAGTTGTGATAGGGATTTTTATCGTTTAGTAAAATTACGTTATCTCAGTTGGGTTAGAACCCAAGAACATCGTGACCTAAGGCGAACACTTTACCCCAAGACCATCGAGATTTACTTCAGGGGATGTATTTTTGAGTAATTTCAAAGCTATCTCTATTGTTTTTCCCATTTAACTTTGCTTTAGAAAATTATAGGAGATGCTCTAAAATGCACTCAAAAATACATACCCAGCTGGATAAAGATTTACCATAACTTTTTGTTACTGGTACAATTTTAAAAAGGTCTTTAGTACTATATAATTATATGTAAAGTTAAAATTTATAAAAATGTGGTGTTTATTATATACACACATACATAGATATATCTGTGTATCTAAGCTTAGAGCCAAAACCACTTTACCGATAGGGTTAAAACATACTATTTGGGGTTTACATTAAGTAACCCATTTGCCCCCATTGAGGTTTTTGGAAATAGCTATCCAACCATAAAATTATGGGTAGTTTAAATTAATAGTGAAACGAGAAAAAGGAAATTGTCCTGAAATTGGCTCTAATGATTTTGATTAAATTTAGTATCTAGACACAATTACACATTACAAACAAAATAATGTATCTCATTTTTTCGTAAAAACTACCTAGAAGGTATTTTATTTTAGTGGATATCTCCCATTTTTATCATATATCTACAACTCTTTGAGATAAGTGATAACTTATATTATCAAAGTTATAGTACTTTTAAGAACAAAATATCTTATTTGAAATTAATATTTAAATAACCAATTTTTTTTTTACCTACAAATAAATATAATTTTAATGGATGCTCGGGAAATGGGGAGTTGATTTTTAAATTCTTGGGTGAACAAACATTCTCCTTTTTCTATTTATGTTTCAGTAGGAGTTTTTATTATTTATTCTATGTTGTTTTGTTTTAAAATGGTATAACCAGAAGAGGTAGTAAAACGTTATGCTAAAAAAATTGTTTAATATGATGTCCTTTTTTTCTAAAATGGTTTTGCAACCATTTTTCACATATCTTACGAATTTTAAGTAAATGCCTCCATTTTTAGGTAAAGGGGCAAGTAAATATGTGCACTATATATTTATATTGAATTAAATGATCATCTTAATTTGTATTATAAATCAGAAGTAAAGATTTTTTTACATTTAGCTTTTTTAATGTGAACTCATTTATTTGTAAATTTAAAAAGTAACATGAATAATTAAGCTACATTGGAAATAGTAGAATACCGGTATTATTTACTATGGACACTGAAATAATATAAAAACAAAAAATAAAATAAAAGTTTGAGATTGTGCTTATAAAATTTAACCAGATAGAAATAAAAATATATAAGCTGGACCAAACTTAAATTAGTATGTATGTATCTTTACGAGCGTCTTTATATTACATTTTTATATACATATTATATACATATTTATCGTTGGTTTTGGAGCCAAGGGTGCACTAAAATTTGAACAATTTTTTAAAATGCATTCTGTGTTTAAAGCTCAAACAATAATATAATATATTTACCATCACACATAAATATCAACTTAGAAACATCAAACATGAAATAATAAGTAAGGATAAAATGTGTATTTAATAAACAAAGGCTGGCAGATCTTAGTAGGAAATATAAATGCAAATTTCAAATCTATTTTGTGAAATGAGGATCCTTTTTTTCTTGTTCTAGTTTCATTTTCATGTTGCATGTTATGGGGTTGACGTCATTATATAAATAAGTTTGGAAAATAAAATAAAAATTTGTTTTATAACAAACCATCTTGGAGTAAAATATGTTTTTTTTTCCTTACTATATTATATTATTTTGAACAAATTATTATATAATTAGTTATTTAACCAAAGCTAAACGGCCTTGCTGCGTCATAAAATAATTATATCTAAACCAATACACGTATCCTGTGTGTAATATAAATTCAAATAATAAGAGAATGTGAGCTAAGCCGAAGTCCTTTTAGACACTTTCCCTTCATTCGTATCCCTGACTCCCTACTAGGGAAAACACTATCCAGAACACTTGACGTTATCCGCGTCAAAAGGTCAGAAGTTAGACGTTTTCTCGCCTGGAGCTCCTCAGACAATCGATTCCTTGAGCAAACATTACTCACTTTGAAGCAGGAAGCCTTGGAACGCATCAGAAATTGGGCCCGCGTGCTAAGATAGCTAAGAACAAACGCACTTAACTTTGAAAATGTATTTTACCGCGTGCTATAAATACCATTGATTATCAATTTCTTGAACCTGAATATGCCTGCAGTAGTGATCTAATTGTTGAAAGCGTTAGAGTCGCTTTACACTTTGTAGTCAATGGGAATCAAATTTAGGTTGGGCTCACTTATAGGTTTCCCAATCTCTTTTCACGCTAATTCAGGTGCATTTCCTCTAATCAACTCTTTTCATCCTTAAATGTAGACAAATGCCTGGTTATCATCATCATCATAATCATCATCATCATCTTGAACAGCTTCAGCCACTGGTAGTTTTCTGTTTTTAAGATAAACCTCTTCAACGTCTTTCTCCCCACCATCTCTCCTTCACCACCACGACCCTGTCCTATTCTCTCTCCTCCACAATCCTCTGCACTCCTTTCAGCAACCTGAACCTTGTTCTTCCTCTTAGCCTGCTGCTCCCCACTTCAGCATCCAACATCTTCTTTGATATATTTTCCTCCTATATTCTTCTCGCATGACCGTACCGCCTTAGTTCTAACTTCTCAATCGCGTCCTGCTCTGGTTCCTCTTTAACTATCTCTATCACCTTTTCATTTTCAACCTATTCATTATTGTGTTAAACGTAAAAATTAAAAATAAATCTTATCTAATAAAAGTGAAGGGATCTATAAAATATCGAGAGATTTCACCAGCATTTTTCTGGGGAAAGGATGAGGAAAAAAAAAACTTGTAGTGCACAAGAAAATTACAATACTATTCTGATAGGAATAAGAGTTTTAAAAACTTTCAAAATTGTTACTAAGACAATTTTTATAAATTCTTGTGATCTGCAAGTATCACTTTCGTTAACTATATCAATACTTATAAAATAATACTAATAATACAGGATTGTTCAGATTTACAGGTAAGAGAATATACATGTTGTAGGAGGTGACAAGATAAGTTTTTCCACGCAATTAACTTGGGGTTGGTGACGCCAATTGGAGACGCTATTAGACTTCAAAGTTTGTGTTGAAAGCACCCGGGGGTAGACAGGACATTCACCACTTTCTTAGTCAAGATGCCTCTGCGCTCTCAATAGCGGTCCTTGTCAGGGTTAACAACCATATCTCTGTGGTTACCTGTATTCAGGCAATTTAATGCCAGTTACTAGTGAAAATGTACACCCCAATGCGTATGTGGTATGTGCTGAGGTTTGATGTGTTGCCTACCCCAAGGTGCATACAGCCCTAAATTCGACCGTTCGTAGCACCGACTTTTGTCATCGTCGACTCAAAATGCATTACGTGGCAGTACGTATCTTGTCACCTCTTACAACCAGTTTTTTTTTTTTTTTTTACTTTGAGATCTGTATAACCTTGTATGGTAAAATAATATAAACTTTGACGGCCAAAAAATTTGTATAAAAAAATCTTCCTAACAGAATTGCATAAATACATCTGTGTTAGCTTACACATACAGAAAATAAATTGTTTCAATGCTGACATGAGCAAATTGCGCAGTGTATACCGTATATTGAGTGCCTTAACGGTTTTTTCAGCGTTGACATAATTGATAGTAAGTTTACATCTTCTTTTTTATTCTCTTCTCCATATTTTATAACCAGCCATTTTATAAATGACCAAGAAATCTAACCTCGCAAGTTTTCCAACTAGCCCTACCCAACCAAAATAGATAAAATTTAATTACACAGGCAAAGAATCCAACATAATTGTAATTTCTTTCAAAAACAGAACATCAGAGCTTCTTTCGGCACCAACAACAAATTAAAAAACATTTCAACAAATCTAATCTCAACTTCACAAATCAATTTTCCAAAAGTGCTATCTACAAATTGGCATGTGAATATAACGCTATATACATCGGAAAGACTAGATAAAACCTTTTAACTCGATACGCTGAACACTTAAGTGATTTTAATACAATAGATGTAAATCAAAATTCACCGAACTTCTAGAAATTTTCGGTCATCAACCAACTCTAATCAATAAATGTATGAAACCTTTACAATCCTTGTCTAAAGGTCTCAAAATTGCATAGCTGAAAATCTACTCATCCAGACAGCCATTCTGAACAACGACAATATTTTGAATGATCAAATACATTTTGAAAATCAGTCCCTCACTGACACAATTAGAAAACTGCCTCAACACGTCAAAATAAGTAATTAATCCTGGTTCAAACAACACTTGCTATATCTCCGTCCCAACTAAATCAATTCGAACCATAATCAAGAGGAATAACACCGTAAATTCACCTGCCTCATCTTATAATAATACCAAAATAATATATCTATATATATTTACTCATCGCACAAATAGCACTATGTGTAAACTAGCAATCCATCCATTTTGTCAATTGTTTAATTTTATTTCTTCATATTGGTAACTTTATATATATTTTGATCTTCAAACTAGATAAATTTCTCGCAAAATTGCCAATAGTATGAAATAAAATCATTCATCTTCTTTAGTGTGCATACTAAAACATACTCCACTTCAAATTACCACGCTTCGAATTGTGACACTTCACACTTACGACGCTTTTCAACTGTCCCGGTGGCCCGAGCTAGAGTTGCTCGCTTCGCAGATACAACATCTTAGTGATACCGCTCACATCAGAGTACAGAGATTTGTATGATAAGTCTTTTTTGAAAAAAAAAAAAAAAAGACCTTGAGTGTTTAGTCAAGTTATAACTGTGCTATTTACGACAGTTAGGTCCCTATATGATGAACTGCAGTGCAGTACATGCATCGTTAAGTGAAAAAAAAAATGCATTGCTTCAATTGAAACCATTTTCAAGCTACAACAGTGGTATGGAATCTAGTCTGTCATAAGTGTGGGGAATGCATGTATGATAAAATAAGGGAATTGACTATGTAAAATTGTTTAAATTAATGATACCTAAAACTAGATGCTACTGCACCAAGAAAACTAGGTCGAGGATCGCCATGGTCAAGGAAGTTTTCAACAAGGATAGGTTACTTCTCACCAGTAAGTTGAGTTTGTAACTGAGGATTAAACTGATCAAGTGCTATATTTGGATCATCACGCTGTATGGAGCAGGAACTTGAACTCTAAGTAAGAGGGAAAAGAAATATTTGAAAGCTTCAAATGTGGTACTGGAGAAAACTTGAAAATATCAAATGGACAAACATGGTAACAAATGACGAAGTCTAAGATTGCTGGATGAGAGAGAAGAATTGTTGATGTGATTCTTAGGTACAAAGCAAATTGGATTGGACACTTCCTTGTGAGGAAATATCTTCTGCGCTACGTCATGGAAGGAAAGGTTGAGGGTAAAAAGGAGCTTAAGAAGAAGGAGAATTCAAATATTAGATGAATTAGAGGAAAGAAGAAAATTCTAAGAGCTCAAGGAGGAGGCACAGAACATGGCATGTTGGTGGTCTAAGTTTACTGACAAAATAAATGGACCTGTTGTAAGTAATAATAAAACCAGAATAACATTGTACTTAGATAAAAATATTCAATTCAAAGAAATTATCAAGATTAGCTTTTTGTAAGAAAATATATAATTTATGTACTATTTTATGTTATGAAAGACTGAGATAATGTATTTCAACGTCACTTTATGAAAAGTATATTATTGTCAATTTTAAAAATCCTTTTGAAATTAATTTTTAACAAATTGAATGGGAAAATGAATAATTAGTTTTCCAAGACGCACTTTTAAAATCAACCATATTATGTAACCGAGCTAAACTCTTCAGTTCTTCTGCATCGCATTGAATAATTCATTTGAAATGTTGTTTCACACAAAAATGAACAAAACTCACGTGCCTTAGTCATTACTGTACATTAATTAGGACTAATTTGTTTACCTGTTCTCTTTCCTCAGTCTTCAGGTAACTCAAGGGCCAATTTTCCAAGTCCTCACTCACTGAATTCGCCTGGGCACACACCCCACATAAGTAAATTGTACACACACACACTCACTCTAGTGTAATTAGTCCATAAATTAGTCCAATTTTCAAAAGAAAAAACTTTTATAAATTAAAACAATTTTTTGTGGCCAAAACTGATAACAATTTAATATCTGTGTTATTTTATAAAGGTTTACAAAGTTCATATTTTAAATGTGAAGTGAAGTTAAAGCAAATCTTTAAGCGTATGAAGCAAAGTCTAAGCTAGAGTCAAAGCTCAGGTTTTTGTTGTAGTCACATAACACTACTTTCAATTTTTAAATTATATAGGGTGTTCCTGCCTGTATTAAACAGTCAAAATTTGAGAAGCGTTAGGAGATAGAATAACTGACTCAAAATTTCCTTTGGAGGTTATCTCGTTTTCGCTTCATTTATGAGCAAACGGAAAAAACAAATCAAAAACCGGTATTTCTACAAAGAGAATTAAATACAAATGAATACATTTTTGATGGTAAAAAAAACATTTTGGTATTAAAGGTTGTGCAGCCCTTAAATTATCACTAAGATGACTCATTGTTTGTTCCGTACTTTTGATTAGTTTAGAAATAATCTGCTATGAAACATACAATGAGATAATGTGAAATTCATCGAAAAACTTTGATATTATTTGGCTAAAAACATTAAATAAATTTAAAAAAAGTTAAACTAAAAATTTTTCAGAAAGTTGTGCAGCATTAAATTTATTTTAAGTTGACAATAACAAATTTGTTGATGTTGACATTAACAATAACTATTTGTTGACTACTTTGAAGGTTATTCACAGTCAACTGTGATTGAACGTCCCAGAACTGAAGGGCCTATATTTTGATTTTGTTTAGTTTTTTACTGTTTGTCCCGCCTCGGTGGCGTAGTTGGCTAACGCGCTAGTCGTGTTGAGCTCGACCGCCGAGGACGGGGAGATCGAGGTTCGAATCTCGGTCGGGTGAACTGGGAGTGGTTTTTCCTAAATGGTTTTCCACTCTCCTTCCACGTAAATGCGGGTTCACTTCTTCAATTCAACCTTCCCAATTCCCAATCCATTCGCGTAATTAGTACTTAAAGCGTATAGCCCGAACGGGTAGTAAGACGCGGTGCTAAAATAATAAATAATAATAATAATATAATATATAATTTACTGTTAGCGTGGAAAGGAAACAAAAACGAGATAGTAAGAGAGATATTTTGAGTTAGTTTTTAAATCTCCTACCACTTCCCAAGGTTGGACTGTTTAATCCGGAAACTTCCTGTATATTAGGTGCACCTAGGTCAAAAAAAGATTATTATTAGCACCGCGTCTTACTACCCGTTCGGGTTATACGCACTTACGCTAATGTGTAATGGTAGGGTGATTGTGAGATGAAATGGAGGACCTACAGTTTAACGTGGAATCCGAACCACGGTGGTGGCCTGGCATTCCCCACATTTACAAGATGTCTTGTCAGAGGTGAAGGAAGGGTTTGGAAATCAGATAAATCTGTGCCGGGACCGAGGATTGAACCCCGGCCGCCACCACAGAAGTCTGACACCCTACCCCTAGACAACCAGGTCACCTAGCAAAAAAAAAAAGATAAAAGTATAATTCTCGCTCTATTATTTTATACTGACATCTTTGAATACATCTGTGTTTACGTTATAAATGTCATCTAATCACTAGTCTGTGTTGAAATACTGTGTAATAACTGTTCTAAAAATGATTATTTGTCAAAATATATCATATTAATAATTGAGATATTTGAAAAATGTTATCAAAACTCGTACATCCATTTTTTTCCTTCGAAATGTTTCAAAGATGCGAAGATTACTGTCGGGGTTGATGTCAAACCGAAGGAAATTTTACCTTTGACCTCGATATTTTGAAGCTTCACTCACTTCTATTTTTTGATAGGTATTGTTTGTGTCTATAAAAAAAAGTGATAGCTGCTCAAAAGACCTGACGTAAGGCTACGTGAAAATCGATATACAGCAGTAGCTTGTGTATATGTCAGATAAGGTATTTCCTAAGAAAATTGGATTTTACTCTAGATTTTTTTATAATTACATTTTAATTTAAATATTAGTTGAAGTTTTAATAATAAGTATTTTCAACAATATTAAATATGTTAAACTATATGTTATATGAATATAAACACTATTTATGGTCTGCTGCTATGTTTGTTTTAGAATTAAGTTAATACGATACTTAGCTTAGTCGATAGTGTGTCTGTCTACTGGATCAAGGACCATGGTTTCGAATCCCGGCACGTCTAAAAACTTTATCGTTGGTAAAATGTGGGTTTACCCTTTCACAATGATGAATTAATTTCTGTGGTCTGAATTAGATTTAAGTTTTTTATTATAAGTCTTGTGCTGATATAAACAACCGATTCATAAAGTGCACTTTAAGTACCTTGGATAAATGAAAGTGAAAATGAAAATAATTAAGTCGATGTTGATTTAGACTACACATAATGGTTCCACTAAATAAATTAATTTAAAGTTGTTGAAATGTTTTAAAAAAGGTTTAGGTGAAGTCTTAAATAGATGTTTTACCTGCTTCATTGGAGCACGGTTGACTTTGACCTAAGAATTTATGTTAATTACTTTTCTCCGTAAGTTTGTATATCTATTCTCTCTGGGAAATTGGCTCAGATCATTCGAAATGTACCATCTTAAATACAGTATGTACCCAAGTTATACAGATTAGTCGTTGATAGTACGTGGGTTTGAGGCTAATATTAACAGAAGTATGAATGTTTGATAAAAAAGCAATTGAATAAAACAGAGTAAAAATGGAGAAAAATCACATGACGTATATTTCAAGAAAACAACTTTTATATCTTAGAACAATAAGGACTCCAGAAAACACTTTCTTTTACATTAATTATATATATATATATATAGCAGAGCCCACGTTTAATCATCCTCCAAAAGTTTATTAGAACTAATAAAGGCATATCCAACCTTTCCCGGCTGCTACTTATTTATTTAAGTAGTTCGTTGATTGTCCCCACGTGGCTGAGTTGAGCCCGTTTCAAATCTGTTTCACATAAAAATTTGGAAGTGCCAGGGATCGAACCCGGGACTTCTTAATCTATGGCCAGTTGCTTTGGCCAATAAACCACAAAAGGCGGTCATTTTAAACTATGTTATATTAATGTACTATATATATTTATATATATATATAAAATTATATATATATATATATTTATATATATTATATATTTTTTTAACATTAGTTTAAAATGACCGCCTTTTGTGGTTTATTGGCCAAAGCAACTGGCTACAGATTTATATAATATATATATATAAATCTGTAGCCAGTTGCTTTGGCAATAAACCACAAAAGCGGTCATTTAACTATGTTAAAAATATATATAAATATATATTATATATCTGTAGCCAGTTGCTATATATATATATATATATTATATATATATATATATAAATTGTCAGTGAATAATCTAAATAATGTTCAACTTACCACCTCCGTAAGGACCTCACCACAAGCCACCATAACAAGAACAGTGGTCAGGTGGGACAGCGCGTACACCGTGTTAAAGACGTGTACTCCTGGTGACGCCGTCGTATATTGGTGGGACAAGACAAGAGATCTTACAATCAGAAAACTGTTGCGCACCGTGGCGTACAGCTGACCCACGAAACACACCAGTAGCTGAGGGTTCACGCACGAGTTGTACATTCGGACACTCCGACTCACACTGGAGTGAAGCCTCCTCACGTGATCTAATTGATCACTTAGTCTTGACTGGTCCTGTAACTGGATGTATAGGAAATTAAACATGGCATTGGTTGTAAAGGTGAACTGGTGGTCTAGGGGTAAGGTGTCGGACTTTTGTGCTGGGTTCCGGGGTTCAATCCTCGGTCTCGGCACAGATTTATCTGATTGCCAAACCCTTCCTTCACCTCTGACAAGACGTGTATTAATCACAACTTGTGAATTTGGGGAATGCCAGGCCTCCATCGTGGTTCGGATCCCACGTTAAACTGTAGATCCTCCATATCATCTCACAATCATCCTACCACTACACATTAGTGTAAGTGCGTATAACCCGAACGGGTAGTAAGACGTGGTGATGATGATTATGATGATGATGTTGATGATGATAATAATAATAATAGTGGTTGTAGAACAGGACAAATAGATTCATAATGGTGCTAGCTCAGATCTCAGTATCACACCTTGCCTTCAAGTAAAATGTTTTAATTAATTATTGTAACCAGCCCTATGGTATAGTGATCAACGTACCAACTAGGGGTCCCGGGTACGATTTCCGACTGGTACCATGGGTATGTTTCCCGGAAGAGGAAATATCCCAACTGTCACCATTGTATGGTTAATTAGGTTAAGAATTTCTACTATTTCCACACCCTCATATTTACTATCACCATTATTTCATCTTATCGGTATAGTTAAAGAGCCTCCACGGATAAAATGTACGATTAGTATATTCGGGAGTCCTTTTGGGCAATAGTAGAGTACATTAGTACTGGCTAACTTTCCACAAACTGGGCTACGAGTGATGTAACCCAGACATCCATATTCAAATTAAAAATGATTATTGGATATATTCAACGCGCATATTTTGAACTAACTAGATATATACCTACACAGCTTTTAATCCAACTTAATTATATAATGTACACAGCTGGCCCCCAGTATTTCAGCTGAGTCTGTTAAGGTCTCAATTGTTGGCTATCATTTTGAAAATGTAAATAAATTAATGATATAATTTGTATTTACAAGCTAATTTTTCGTTTAAGTTAGTTGATACATTTTTAACCTCCCATTTCTTAATTATTTATTATTATAGAATTATAAAATGTCTAAGTTAACTTACTAACAAGATATTTAATTCTATCCATTGTTAAAAAAAGTTTTTTTCAGCGTGAATACGTATGTTCCATGTTAAAATAATAATTATTTTTAAGGAAACAAAAATTATAACTTTTTTCAGAATAAGACAACTTTCTACCTGTGTTTTTGAAGTGAATTTCATAGTCCTTTTTCTGTTGTAAGCCTGGGTGTGTTCCTCAATCACCTTCTGCAGTAGTTTCCGAACACACCTGAACCTTTGAACGTACACTTGACAAACCAGGGCGTACTGGGTGCAAAACACGTACGGCAACGCCTGAAAGAAAAATACAATCACCATTAACATCTGATCCCATCGTGCACCTGGCTACGAGCATATGGGTCCGGGGCTCGATTCCTGGCTGGTAATTTGGCTATTTTCTCCTAAAGGGGAACCACCCTAGTGGTCATAATGGTTTGGTTAGCTAGGCATAAGTTAGGCTTAAATGTTTCTACTAGTTTCACACCCTCATACTTTCTACCATGATCATCTCATCTCATCGAGACATGGAAAGTGCCTTCACGGAAATGATGTACGATAAGTACATTCGGGTGTCCCCCTGGCAACGGCACATTAGTAACGGTCAACCTTTCCACTACTAGTCTACAAATGATGTATCCCAAACGCGCAATATTATTAACATTAATAACACTTCAAATATGCTATAGTTGATTCACGATAGATTTGGACCATTCATACAACTGGAACATTACGCAAATAGTTTCGTATTCATCCACCAATCAGAGGTTTCGTTTCGTTTGATAAATGATGTAAATCTACATTTCTCGAACTATCGGAACGATCCAAAATCGCCATGAATAAATTATATAATTACTGGTGTCCTCACACATTTCTTTATAGAAAAAAATATAATATGGGAACAAAAGCATTATGAAATTATTTAACTTTATTAGAATATATAAGAGCGATATTCTTAAGGCTAGTGGATCTTATTTTTTTCCACATTCCACATGATGATTGTAGAATCAAACGGTTGATGAGATTTAATTGACTGGTTAGCTTGACCAACATTTGTCGACAATCACCTGAGGTTTGAGACACTGATTGGAGACCAACTTACATTTAACCTCTGATCAAGTCACTGAGTATTGTTTCTGCAGCTGGCCTTTACCCTCACCTTAGTGATGGAGAATGCCAGGTAAGACACGTGGACAGTCGTTGGCACCATACCATCAGGCCAATCTTCTCGACTCAGATAATTGGTGCAACAGTAAAAAAAGGTCAGGATGGCCGCCAGGATTGGCAGCGAGCAGCAGGACATGATGTAGGCTCGGCGGTGACATCCTGGTGACAGTCCAAGCTTCGTGTCCAGGCCGGATAATCGCGTCAAGGTAGTTGACAGTTTGCGAGAGTGGTAGATTCCTATCAAGGATGTAGGTTCATATCATTTCACAATAAGATTGTTGTGTAACTCAAATTGTCAAGGATTCAAGACGTATTGATTAGTAAATTATAATTATAATACGAGTCGTGCGTATTGTTAGATCCACCATTAGGTCGGTGGACTATACAAGGCCGGAGAAGGGTTTCGTGCGCTCTAGACAAGACTTTAAAATTTTTGTAGCAGCTGTATTCTGTATGATAAAAATAAATCACACTCCTTGAGTGACGCCAAATGATAATAGGTTGCCAAAATACTGGATAAAATAAAAAATAAAAATAACCTTCGCACCTTTTTTTTTTTTTTGCTTCATCACATACAATGTTCATAGTTATCTAAACTTTTTTCATGGACCTCTGATTTTAGGAATGTATATTTTATCAGTCGTTTTTTGGTCATTTTTATCATTATGAAATTTAGATAATATTTTCTTAGTTTCAGTCCTTTTAAAGTAATTGTTAGGCCTTTTGGAGGATTTTTTAAAGTCATATTTAACTATTTTAAGGTATTCATATTTGGTAAATATGTTTTAAAATACTATCAATATTTTATAAATGCATCAATTTTTCCGACCCACATTTGTTGGGATGAGAAGCTAATGTAGATAGTGAACTTTGTAACCTCTTTGCACGTGTGTGGTTATAAAATACACGTTCATGGTGATAATGCAACTAGGCTGGAGAGGGCTGCGTTAAAAGGGGGTTTCCATTATTTCTAAAGAACATAATTATTATTAAATCATTATCACTCCTATATTTATAAGAGCAAGAGCTTAGTTGTTAAAGGCTTCATTGCATTGATAATGTTTAGTTTACATTTGCAAAGAATGTCTTTTATTTAGTCGTGTGTATGCATCCCGACTTGTTATTCATATATTTACGCTCATTATTTTAATATACGAAGTCATTTTATATTATTTTTAGGTCATTTTTAAAATTATTTTTAGGTCATCGAAATCCGGGGCTCTGCTTAGGACAGACAAACAAACTTTTCTTTTTTTATATTAAAGAAGTAAAAGATAGATGTATGTCAACTCAGAAGAACACCGTTGCTGTGAATCTTATAGAGTATTTATATAAAAGAATAAAAGGATATATGTCAGTCAAATAGAGTATTTATATAGAATTAGAAAAGGATGGATGTATGTCAACTCAGAACACCGTTACTGTGAATCTTACAGAGTAAAGCTAGTGGTGAATATACCTGCAACTAATATGATGCTCCCTTCCACAGCTTGAGCGATGCAGCTCAGGCGCACAATGATACTGTCGGCAATCTTAGGAAGAGAAAAGCTGTCTCCGTTAGCGCCTCCGTTCAAGCGTCTGGTCTCTTTCATCCATACCTGGTGCAAACATATCGCTTGATAAATGTTACCTGACTTTATCGGTGATTGAACTGGACCAATACTAAGTATTATAACTATAACTACCACACCATAATTGGCTTTCATATCTGATACCAAGTGTGTTTGCGTTTACGTTTTCTTGCCTTTCTCCAAATTAAATCTGTTTAAATTCCTCAAAGTCCCCTCTCCGCCTCTTTTTCCTTTTTGTAAGGGAATAAAGAATGGTTCACTAATACTAGCACTAAAGTGTAGCAATAAAAATAAAAATGAGACTATTATAAAAGCTTACTATTTAAATAGAAATATACTGGTAATAAGATGGATTTTTTATTTTTTGAAACTATACTGGAGCACTTAACATTAAACATACAGACTTACGATTAAAACTTTTTTTTTTCTTGAAAATAAAATAAATTACAACCTGTAGTTGTTCACTTTATAAATGAATACAATTTATAAATTGTAAGTATCACAGTGAATGAAAAGAAAGCTAATGTGAGTTATAAGGTTGGCTAAAATCCATTTTTTTTTTTTAATTCCAATATTTTAAAGGGGGTAAATATACAAACAATACACAGAATTAACTATCTAGAAGTTGACCTCGGTTGTCTTGGGGGGAGGTCCCGATAATCATTGTGTTCAAACCCAGCTGAGGTCGACGGATTTTTCTTGAGCGATAAAAATCTGCAGCACAACTCTTTTGGAGGGGAAGTATATCCGTTAGTCCACTGTCGATTGTGGCATGTAAAATATCCCTGGAAGGTATGTGAAAGTACTTTTCCCGGGAAAATTGGTAGGCCTTTTTCGTTTTCGCTCATAGAAATTCACGTGCACTTATATAATCAGTCGGTTCAGAAAGTGCGAGTTAAATACCTCAAATAAATGAATAATTAAAATGTAAAAAAGTCCTAAAATATGTGTCAAAGACGTAGTGACTCTTGGCAAGAAATTTTTAAATGAAGAGAAAAAGTCTAGTTAGGAGAGATATTCTAAAACTATTTCTACTATTATGCAAGGTCGCCCAGAGGGAGGAGATGAGAATGAGGCAGTTTGCACCAGGCCCTACTAAGCGGTTTGACCACGATCAAACAAAATATACTTATTTTAGAAAATTAAAAGGATGGTTTCACGTTTGTTTAAGGTTCCTAACATTGCAATCGGTGTCGGTAGCAACGGGGTATCCCACTTTAAATTAAGATGTATTTGATTAAAAACCTATTGCGCTCAGCCAAAGATGAATACTAGACTAAACAATTAGCAAAGTTAGAGCATTGAACATAATTTTGTAAAGGAAATAGATTTTGAGGATATTGATTTATGAGGTCGCCACCATGAAGGGAAAACTATTTTCAAGTGATGTTAAAATAAACTCACTAAGTAATGTCAACGAAAAAATAATGTAGATAAGTAGTTGAAGGACACGTTTTTATAACGTGCACAGCTTAATAATATCTCAATAAAATTAGATAAATTGTGCTAGTTACTTTGTGTAAAAAGGGGCTCCAAAAATTCCATTATCCTTACCCGTACTATTGTGTGTAGAAAAATTAACTAAATATTTCTAATGAAGGATGATTTTATTAGTTTGGGCCAAAAATGTTTTTGCCATAAAAACTTAGATATAAATAATATGACCTTAACTCACGTTCACGTGAATGAGAAGGCGAGCTAAGGTCAGTATGTTTGCATATCTTTTATATCAAAACAATTTGTTGTTAAAAAGAAAACAAATAATTATCCAGTATAATCACAGGGCTTAATTTTTTTTCACATGGTGATATCAACATTTCTTGAATATCTTTCAAGTGTGTCCTTGAATTTAATGATTATTTACTCTTCATTTAAAAATTGTATTATCTAATGATGCTATGTTCAGTCATGACAGATATTTAGCAACTGTTGATATCACCATGTAAATAAAATTAAACTTTATGTTTCTACTGAAGCAATATTCTATTTATTTATGCCTAAAAATATGTTGTTATGAAAACTGCAAAAACACTGCCATAAACTCACGTTTCTTACAATCCCACTTTAATAATATAGTGTGAGATGGGCGTGGAGGGGGATTGGAAGGAACAGGTCAGGACAGAATGTTGTGGAGGTAGTTTGTGCGTTTGGCGCGCGGTTCTCAAGCCCTGTGATCACCGTTAATCATCATAAATGTTACCTTGTAACAGAAGAGCCCGCTCCCAACAGATAACAGCACAGCCAAGACACAAGAGTAGATAAGTTTCGGGTAGGAGAGACTGAAATGGCAATTTGTGTGAGGCGGCTTCGCTGACCCTTGCTCGCACGACAAAGGGTGCAGTCCGAACAGCCAAGGGACACCGATGCGAGAGCCGAGGGATCGACACAGGGTGTGACATTCCGTCCACTGTCGGACTCTGCTTCTTATTCTGGCTAGAGCGTGGTGAGTCTCGTCAAAATTCATCGCTGGTTGCAAGCAAGCAAACAACGCCCTATTAGATCAAACAATGAATATAGATAAATGATAACAAATTCTTAATTATATATATTAGAATATATCTATAAATTAAGATAAATTTGTATATTATTGTTTGGATGGCTTTGGAATGTGGATTTAATAATATAAAGTGGACATACAGTTTGACAGATGAAGACAAAAGAAGAATAATATGTGAGAAGAGAACCATTTTGTATGAGATTCTTTAGTTCAAAACAAATTGGATTGTACATATCCCTAGGAGGAATTGTCTTCTGCAAGACGTCATAGAAGGCAAGGTTGAGGGAAAGAGGAACTTAGAAAGAAGGAGGGTTCAAATATTGGATGACTTGAAGAAAATAAGAAATCTAGGAAGCTGAAGGAAGAGGCTGAATTGACGGTCTAGGTTAATTGACAAAAGTAATGGACTTGTTGTAAGATAGAACATCAAATAGAATTAATAATAATTATAATCTATTTCTAGAGTATCGTGGCCGTCTTATTTCCTATTTACATGTTTATAATTCCTTTACTGTAACTCATCCCACCCCTCACAGCAGGGTCAATCACTCAACATACACCCACGTCATTGGGTACGTGTTTCTAATATCGAGTACATTTATACCTTGATTTTTTTTAACACTCGACATTGATAATATTTTACTAAATTATTGGTGTTATTTATAGGGATTGAAAATATCTCTCAGAAGTGATAAATGCATTTCACGTTTCTACGTATGAATACGGGAAAGTAGTTCCATTTACTAGAGTAAAATAAGTCATATATGGAAAGACAAAGATAAGTTGATCATCACTTTAGCAGCAGTTCCTCAAAATATCGAATAAGATCATTTTAAATTAATTCTTATAGTTACACTTAGCTATTTTATTTTATTTTTTACTTTACTATTTTATATCTGATCTGTTTTAAATTGGTGTTTTTTTAATTTGATCTTACCTCTAAATTTCAACTTTTGATAGGTCGTTTGTTTCAACTCACAATAGATATTGAACTTTCATTGACAATTATTATTTTATTTATTATTTTCCTGACAAGAAATGATGTAAAATGCTTGATTATATTTGGAACACTCCACCCTAAACATAATGTGACATCGTGGTAATGACATAAGTCGCACATATGGGAAGGCCAAACAGAACATATCGTTTAAAAAAAAATCTCGCGTGAGAGGGGTTTGTTTGAAGTTAGCCGCATGGGTAACACCATATCGACGTAATATATCGTATGTCGTAAGAGTTTATGGCTAGCAATTTATTGTCAGTGTACATATTTGCCTAATGTGTATAAACATGGACTTATACGAGTTTTATAATGTCATATGTAAACAATCCTGGTTTAGCTTGTCACAAAATAAAAATATTTCATAATATCCTTTACTTTAATTTGACGGTCTCTGTGGTCTAGTGGTCAGAGGTCCTGGCTACAGATTCATAAGTACCGGGTCCGATTCCCGCCACTTCCATATTTTTCTGTGAAGCAGTTGGTCTGGATAAGGATCCAACTCAGCCTCTTGAGGACAAATGAGGAGCTACTTTATTAAAGAAGTAGCAGCTACGGTTAGAGCATTAAGATTAATGGAGGCTGAGCCCGAGGGTTGTTGTGCTGACCACATGATACCCTCTATCCACAAATACTGGCACTATCATCGCTAACGGTAGTGGCCACGGCCGTTCGGTCAGTTTAGATCCCTTGCGTACGTAAATAAGGAGCTTTTAATATTATCATTACTATTATTATTATCACCACGTCTTACTACCCGTTCGGATTCTACGCACTTACGATAATGTGTAATGTAGGGTGATTGTGAGATGAAATGGAGGACCTACCTGGCATTCCCCACATTCACAAGTTGTAATTAATACACGTCTTGTCAGAGGTGAAGGAAGGGTTTGGTAATCAGATAAATCTGTGCCAGGACCGAGAATTGAACCCCGGACTCCCAGCAGATAAGTCCGACACCTTACCTCCTAGACCACCAGGTCAACAAGGAGTTTTTCTTTCCTTTGCTTTAAAATATTCGCTTGTGAGCTAAAGTGTATTTGATGGATTAAATAAACAAGCTGTTATATATAACTGTTAAATAAGGTGTCAGCCGTAACAATATATTTTTTTTTACTTTAAATATTAAAATTGGGTTCTATTCCCGTGTCCAGGTGTCACTTTTCAATTTAAATAATATAAAGTGTATTTAATGATTTTTGTTAGAAGTTCTTTCTGATACAAGGTTGAACATGAAGAAAAGTGTTCTCAACTTTTTTTTTAGCACCGTGTTTTACGAACCGTTTGGGTTATACACTTATGTACTAATTACTACACTAATGGTTTTAAGTCTCAGAAAGGTTATATTTATAGGAAGTTCACCCGCATTTGCATGAGGCAAAGTGAAAAAAAACATTTTGGAAACACCACCCTCAGTACACTCGACCGAGATTCGAACCTCAATCTCCCCGTAATTGGGACTCTAGTCTACAGTGAGTGTAGCGCCTTAGACCATGCCGCCACCAAAGCGGTTTAACGACTTACTTATCGACTGACCCGTATCAGAAATTCCCTTAAAGGGGGAAGAAAATTCGTCAGTCCCTTTATAATTGGGGCATGTTTAAGAACCCTGGAAGATATCGGAAAATAACTTTCCCAGGAAAATTAGTAAACTCTTTCACGCACACTAATAGAAATGTAGTGCGTAAGTTAATTGGAAACCCCCACAGTTCCTGAACTACCCTAGTACATGAGAGTTCTACCAGATCGTGCGGGTAGCACTAACCAAACCTCTGGACGGTTGAGTTCATGCTAAGATTCGGATGGATAACATCTCATTAACTCATCTTTGGGTGGTTAACTTAATAATTTAGCTTCAGTGGCCGAATGGTCTGAGGCGTCACACTCGTGTTAGACTGACCTACTGATGACGGGGAGAGCGGGGTTTTAATCCTGGTCGGGTCCACTGTGGGTGGTTTTTCCTAAATGGTTTCCCACGCTTCATTCACGCAAATGCGGGTATATTACCTCTCTCTTATTAGAGTAATTGTCATATGCGCGTATAACTTGAACATTTAGTAAGACGTGATGATAAAAATAATACTAATAATAAATATTGACGTAGTATGTGCCCCCAACTCAAAGAAGTAGGTCTTAAATTTCTCCCTATCGCCGTGTATGTCTTTCAGGCTTTCTGTTCCTAGGGCTACAACTGATGGATTTTAATCTAACTTTATATTTCTAATATTATCAGTCATATATTAAGGTGGTGTTTTTTTTTCAATCTAGCCCTCAAATTTATGGAAGTTTACTATTTTTTTTCAAAATGTATCTAACGCATTTGTTCATCATTGGTATTTAGGTAGCGTTTAACATTATAAATAAGATTTTATATTCATTTATCTGTTTTAAATATATCATATGAAACGTACTGATGATTAATTTAGGAAAATTTATAGTATTTATTGAATGGCTTTAGCAATTTCATTCAAAATTTATATATGAAGATTGTTTCATAACATTATCACAATAATGTTTGTTGTTTTTCTTAAATAAAAATTACTAACCATTGTTTATGTTTACCTATTTTTGAAATGTTGTCATAAACTATACAGGCTTTATGATAAAGTATGTACTGTACTATTTTCGTGCTATTATTTAAGAGTTCAGTCTGTTGTTTGAGGAACTATTTCCTAGTAGAGTATCCATGAAGTAGATGTAATTGACATTAGAGCAAACTGTTTGTGACTTTCTAAGAAGAGAGTACGTATGAAGCAGATGTGTTTGACATTAGAGCAAACTGTTTGTGACTATCTAAATGTAGCGTGTATAAAATATCTCCCCATGAAGGAGCTAGTGGTTCGTGAACTGGTACCGAGCACCCATACAATGTATCCTTGGGCCAACCTCCAATATAAATACGTAGTACAGCAAAATAACCTACATGACTGATGTCAAGAGGACACGAGATAGCTTTAGGGGAAGAATGTTATTTTGTTTCACACATAACAAGAATATAGCTTACAGTATAGTAAGCTCCTGAATTCTTGGCAATTTTATAAGATGTGTATTCGACACCAGCATTTATAAAAGGTCTTTGCATTTATTAGAAAGCTGGAAAATGAACATCATCTGTCTAAGGTATCAACTTTAGAGCATTCCCCTTTCATAAGGATGTATGAAAGGCATAATCATATTATCTCTATATTGTACTCTTTTTTTTTTTTAATTCGATTTTTAAATAATGGTGTTACTGGTTTGTAGCCGCCATGTGTTGATACATATGGTGCTGATGGCGATAGTAGCTTGTAACTTCAAAGTGAAGGTCATCGCTAAAACACATGGCTAAGACGTGTTGTAACACTCTTTGTTAACTTTATTTTACTGTGCAATTTCATTATAATTACCAAGTAAAATGTCAGAGAAGGAAATAAGTGTTGTTTCACTGTAGTACAGTACCGTGGCTTCTTGTGCTGACTGACAGCTCACAGCTACTTTGACAGTCAACTTTAGTATATACCTAGATTTGATGTCAAGATGACAGCTGCTAAACACATGTTTTTGCAGATCAATGGTCGGTGTAGGTATTCATAATTGTCTGATAACTTTCAAAGCTGTCAGTCAGCACAAAGAGTATGGGCTACTGTAGGTATGTTCAAATCGTTATTATAAAAAACACTACTAGAGACGTACCATTCTACATTTTTCCTGGTAGGCCATGGGAAAAAAAAACTAAACAAGTAGGTTCAAGCAATCAACAGAAAGAAGTAAATCTAGTGTTATATTAATCTCAACTCTTTCTCAATTATTAGTAACGCCGAGAACTAAAGCTCATCATCTATGGTATGAGTGTAGATGACAGCTATGAGCTATCAGAAGGTTATTTATTGCAAACATTGACTAAAAGCTACTAATGTCAACCTATTAGTCCAAGTCTCTTGTGCCATAAATCAGATAATGCTACACTGGAACTAGCAACACCAGCATATGCTTTTTCACGGAATGAAAGAGACACTATAACTCTTCACCAGATTTAATGGCAACTTCCACAGAATTTGTCTTTATAAATGGCAGCTTTCCTTTCTTACAAACACAATTCTAAGCCCATTAGCGTCCATTTTGCAAATTAAGAGCAAATTAGATTGCAATCCAGTACAATTAGTACGTTGAAAGGTTTTTATAAAGTTCTGATTATTTAGGTGATTCACAAACGTATATCTCCAATTTATTCATCATACAGCACTAATCCTGATTTAGCAAATTTCATATTGATAGACTTTAATAAGCCTATCTTATTTGAGACCAAACTAATGTATCACTGAATATACTATGTTCAGTAGCTCCAGAGCCTGGCAAACATACAGATCCATCCCAATTAACTGCCGACGTTGACAAAAACTAAATTCATCATCACTAGCTTGAGCTACATTTTCTTTAAGTGTCGAAAACTTTTACTGCTTTTTGCCTTTCAATTTAGGAGAGTCCAAAGGATGGTGACCGACTTTAAATATACTTACTGACTTTCTTTGGAATGCTTTATTTAAAATTCAAACATTTTTATTTGAAAGGTTTTGATTTGGTAACTTAACATTCAATAACATTTGATAGTGATTGGCTGCATCTATCAATACCTTCATATTGGCGCTTGCTCTACTCATCAATACTGTAAACGCGTTTTTACTCAAGCCAAATTGAGATTATCAGCAGATAACGTCTCGATGGCACTGACAATGGCTTAATTTTCCGATGGCATCGTCAAGAAAAGATGGCAGTCAATATCTAATATTTCGAGGTTGGCTCCCGATGATTTCAATTCCCAAATGGTGTGATCAAACCTAATAAAATATACTTTAATGATCTCTAAGAGGGATTTAATTTAATCATTAACAAGGTTTTAGGTAATAAAAGTTGATTAGCAATAACTTTGCCTATTTTAATAAAATACACAAGAGAACTATAGAAAAAAGACGCTAACATTCCAGGATTACCCCAAAGCCTTCTATTGTGTTGATCACACTCTTAAGTAGAATTTTAAGAAGATGAGAGTACCAACACATATGAGTGTTTTGCTTAAATTATTGTACACAAAACAAAAGGAAAGAGAAGAAGAAGATACTAAGTGATTTCCAAATTGAAAATGAGTTGTAGAAGGCTATATACTGTCTGCAGATTTATTCAACTACTAAATAGAACGAAAAATTAGAGATGTCGGAAGAGAGAAATTTAATACAACGATTCAAGTAAAAGAGTGGAGGATAAATAACATCAGATATGCATATGACACAATACTCAAGGCAGGAAATGGCGAGGGTATAAGAAAACTACTAGAAAAGTGTCTATAGAAAGCCTTCGTGCAGACTTAAAGTTAAACCTTAATATGACTGTGATCACGTAATTGTGGATAAATAAAGTATATTCTTAAATTAAAATAATCTTAAGATAG
Organism: Timema cristinae; assembly: GCA_039000515.1. NCBI lineage: Eukaryota > Metazoa > Arthropoda > Insecta > Phasmatodea > Timematidae > Timema > Timema cristinae. The sequence goes on along the minus strand of JBCFYV010000024.1, from coordinate 33,776,918 downwards.
TAGACAAGTACCAATTTTTGGGAGCAATAATTTCAAGATTAAGATTAGGATAATGGATGTATAAAATTAAAAGAAGGATAATTTTGGGAAAGGCAATCATGATAAATTTTCATAAAATTATAAAAGATTCGGAAATTTCAACTTAAACCAAGATAAAAATTATTCAAGCTATTATTTTAACAATTTTTCTGTATGTAAGTGAGAGTTGGACTCAATAAGCGAAGAGAAAAGAAAGTTATACGGTTTTGAACTGTGATCCTGTATAAGGTTATTCAGAATACAGTTGATTGAGAGAAGACCAAGGACATCAATCCACGGTTGTAGCCAGCCAATAAATTCAGGGGGGTGGGGGGTATGGTGGGCACATCCCCCAATTGTGGAAGGATAGAAAAAAATTCTAAATGATAAACAGTTCTAGAAGCTATCTGAATTTTTTTATACAACTTAACTCTCTAATTGTCAAAGGTTATGAAAAGTTCTACGTATTAAACACCTCTAGAAGTTATTTAAAGTATTTTTTATTGCAACATAACCCCCAAATTGCCAGAGGCTAGGAAAAATATTAATATTAAACACCTCTATAAACTATCTGAAGTGTCTTTATAGCAACATAATATCATAACTGCAGAAGGCTTGAAAAAATTCTAGAAATTAAACCCCTCTAGAAGTTCTCTAAAGTGCTTTTTATGGCATCACAGCCCCCTAATTTGTAATTGTACTTTAATTTTGATATTGTATGAATCATAAATAAAGCCATATATATTTTGATCATAAGATTTCAGGGGGGGGGGATGATTTGAACCCCCAGACTCCCCTGACTATGGCCTTGCATCAATCCTCGAGGAAATAAATCCAGACTGTTCGCTAGAAGATAGAGCCACCAATCTCCAGCTTTATTATTTTGGACACACTATAATAAGACCGTACTCCTTGGAAAAATATATACCGTTGGGGATAGTAGAATGAAACAGAGGACGAGGGAGTAAAATAACACTGGTCAACAAATTGAAGCTTTTTTTTCTGTATCTGGTTTGTAAATGGGTGGGTATAACTAATTTTCGGGTGCTGAATCAGTGGAAAAATCATATTCTCTTTATTACGTCACATTTCCAAGATACACAGCACTAATACAAAGACAAATTACGACATTAGCAACCATTTTAAATACAAACAAAATATAACCCTCAGAACTCACCTATGTTTTCTTGATAACGTAAAAAACTAATTTAAACCAACAAAAAGCACTAAATAATCCACATTAAGCCATGATATTAATATTTACAAAGTTTAATGTCATTTTTCTTTGCAAAATGATATTCCGATGCTTTTCTTTTGTAAGGTGTTTCATCAGTCTCCTAAAAAGAAACCACCAGTAATCACCCATCATCGAAGGGTTCCAGTGTCCTTGGTAACGATGCTCCATGGTCAGGATATCTTGATGAAAGCGTTCACCCTGTTCGTCACTAGCAGCACCACAATTTTCTGGAAAAAAGTCAAGATGCGAGTGTAAAAATTAAATTTTTAGTGACATTCTAAACCCCATGTTCTTGTAGTTGTCCAATAGACCACTCACTATGGAAATATATTTATCGTCTCTTTTGTTTCCCAAAAAGCCGTAAACGATGGCTTTGAAAGCGGCCTAACCAGCTAACTCTATATTTGTAAGCTTAGCAATAAAGGTTGGATCTTTCAACAATGCCCTAATTTGTAACTCAATAAATATACCTTCTTTAAGCTCTGCTTCACTCAACTTGAGAAACATTTTTTTCAAATGACTAAAGGCCTCACCTTCTCTAGCAAGCGCTTTTACAAAGTTCTTCATCAAGCCTAACTTTATATGAAGAGGAGGCAAAATGACTTTACTCGACTCAACCAATGGAGTAAATTTCACATTTTCCGTCCCAGCAATGTATAATTTCCTCATAAGCCATACCTTGACTTTGTAGTGGTTCTTGGTGTCTTCGTTGTCCCACAAACACAAAAAACAACAGTATAGGATTTTATTCTGATCTCCAAGAACACAATCAAAGCACAACCACGAAGTTTAGCAGTTGCCAATACGTTGAGAACACTGTACTAACTATAACCTAAAAATATTAGAACGTCTCATTCATTCCCTCAGGAAAAGCAAAAACACACAGTAACACAAAACAAGGTATCAATAAAGAGAACTATACAAAGTGACTAAAACCATCCAAGTTTTAACACGCACTAAACAGCAGAGCTAACGTGGCTAGCTGAGTCACCTCTAAAGCCGCGGTCACACTAGGCTGGTTACTAGCCGCTAGTTGAATAGCTGCTACTAGCAGCATACAGGCAGCGTAGTGTGAACTAAAAACAGCGGCTGTTTTCACCATCTGGCGAGTGATTTACTAGCGGCTGGTGAAGTTGGACATGTTTAACTTTTGCCAGCCACCAGACGGTCACGTGACTCACTCGCCGCCACTAGTAGCGCTCCAAAAACACGTGTGAACCCTCTAGTAGCGCACTATCGGCTGGTACACCTTCTTGCTGCGTTGTTTGAATACACACATATTGTTGTAGTGTTTGCAGTGAATAAGTTCGTAATGGCTGAATTAAAGTGGTCTGGGAAGGAGGTGATTGACTTTTTTAATATTTTTCAAACTTATCAGTGTCTGTGGGATGCCTCCTCACCTGATTATATGAAAAGAAACGTAAAAGAGGCAGCATTTAATAGATTGATGGATGAGTTGAATCTTGCTGGATTGCATACAACTTTGGAACCACTAAAGAAGAAGATCAAAAGTTTAAGAGACACTTACGGAAATGAACTAAACAAAATAAAAAAATCGAAGAAGAGTGGTGCTGGTGCAAGCGATGTTTACAAACCAAAGCTCATTTGGTTTTCTGCAGCAGAAGCGTTCTGTCGTGGCGTCGTTATTGGAAGGGAATCAACTTCTAATTTGGTCAGTATAATTAAGCAATCTAATAAAATAACATAGAAATTATATTTGCCATTTTATGTATGCTATGATTTTTCTTTTCTTTGGGGAAACATAAGGGTGTCTGGTCGTCTTTCCTGTCTATGTGTCTTTCAGTCTATCGGTTAGGCTATGCCTCTCAAAATATATAGTAGACATAAACTGAAACCACATGTAAAGCCAAATGCTTGTGGACCTACACACAATGCCAATTAGTGTATTCAATTTACTTTGTACATTTACCTTAAAATACCCCATTTGTATGCTGGTGTTTTATGTTATTAGTTCTAGGCATTAAATTAAACTGCATTGACGCTATGTATGGCAGGTAGGCGCCCATATATGTTGAAAAACATGGGCTCTTAGCATTTTACTATACCCTTAGTACCCCCGACCTCCCAGCACTTTGAAGAACTTTCAAAATAGTGGTTAACTTAGCTATTTTTAATTAGATTAGCTTAAGAGTTTTAATATCAATTTAGAATATGCCATCACTTTGTACATAAAATGCAGGAGGACGTTTTACATTGGAACAAAACTTTGACAAACATAATATTTAAAGCAATAATTTGCAGCTACTGCTAAGAGCAAGCCCTACAACACATTGAGCTTACTAGCCTCAGCTCTTATATAAAATACATTTTTTATGTATTATCCTAGTGAATAATTTTTAGGATTAAAGGAATAAACAAAATTATAATAGATACAAATAATAACTCATGTTTTCACGTGAACAATCTAGCCAAAAAACAGACATAGAACCACTACTCACTTAACTAATAACATTACATCACACTCCAGTTTCTGAAGTAGGTTTCATTCATCATAATTGTCATCGTTCTCGTCGTTGTCATCGCAATTTTCACATGCTTGTACAGACTTCATTTGCCATAGTACAGCTAAACGTGTCATAAACTGTTGTGTGTACCATTGTCGAAGTTCTTCTCCATCCTTCTTGTAGTTATTTGATGAATATAGCCGGTTTACCGGACACATCAAACTTGGCACCTCTCGCCATGCACCCAGGGAAATTACTCCTGTGCTTAAATCTTCCACATCCACGGATCCAGGAGGAAAGTATGTCTTCGAAGATGACATTCTTAGCCAGTTGTGAATGGCGCAAGCTGATTTTACTGCAACTTCTATGGTATCAACGTTGAGAGGTATGGGTCTGCTGAAAATACGAAACCGACTAGCTAATATACCAAACGCATTCTCTGCAACACGCCTTGCTCTGGACACTCTGTAGTTATAAATTCTCTCTTCTAGTGTAAGCCCTCTGTGCGAATACGGTTTCAACAGATATAACGTGAGAGCAAAAGCATCATCTCCAACGCAAAGCCCTCCTTTAGGCCAGTTAAGAAGGTTCTTCTCTAGTGCTATCTTTAAAGTTGAATTGTTTAAGATAGCACTGTCATTAGACCTGCCATCACTTCCAACGTCTATGTATCGAAAGCAATAGTCTCCATCTACCATTGCAAATAATACAATACTATAAGTGCCCTTGTAGTTGTAAAACAATGAAGTGGTATTTGGAGGGCGTTGAATCCTGATGTGTTTTCCATCCAGGGCACCACAGCAGTTAGGAAAGTTCCATTTAACTCAAAACCCCTTTGAATATTCTCCCAGTCAAAAGTTGTACTAGGTACCTAAAAACAAACATACAATATATTAAAATTGAATATAAAAAAGTTGTAATTTTGTAAAAATGAAGGGTGAACACATTGAAAAAACCGGAGATAGTTAAGAAAATTGTAGGCAAAGGAAAAATCAGACAATATAGTCTCAAGATTTTTAATGTCTTATTTTTAGGTCCCCGGGATCTCTGAGCCTTCGGGCCATCTGTATGTCCTATGTGCACGACATCATCTACTTCATAATGTTTTCCTTTTCTAGGATATCATTTCTGGGTTCTCAACCCAGAATAGTGAAGTAGAGGAACAAGGAGAAAGAGAAGACGAAGACAATACTCAATATTCTGAAAAACAACACGAAACCCTCGCAAACAATCCAGAAACTTCACGTACATCTGAGTTAAAGTCAAGTAAGCTATCATTGTTTTCCTTGCAAACTCCATCTCACTCAAGGAAACGATCGCCAGTAAAAATGCTACCACCAACTCGTCCATTGAAAGCTTTTAAACATGGACCAGGTAAAAAGTGTCCAACTAGGTTCGAATATGCTGTTAATAAATTACAAGATGTAGCACAAATGACTATCGGGGACAATGAAGATCAGTATGAAAGATTTGGGAAGCATATAGCTAGCCAACTCCGTGAGCTGCCGTTAAGAAACTTTATTTTTTTACAAGACAAGATTCAAAATCTGATAACGTTAGAAAGACTATCCTGTTTAGATTAGCTAACCATTCCACAAGCATCATCACCATCTATTCAAGGCAGTGACACTAGCTCCAGCACTCCTAATCGGCAACAAAGTACATCAGAATTCGTAAACTCTTCACAAGCATCACCATCAAACATTGAAACTTGCTTCAGTGAAGAAGAAATTACACCAGTACTCGATGTCCTATCTCAGGCACTATTTACCATTTGCAAAAACCCATAGGAAAGACAGATATAATATTATTGGATGTTTTATTTACACCTTTCTTATATTCATTTGTTTAAGACAAAATTAATTCAAATTTAAAAATGAACAGTCAGCCAATATCAAGAAACAAAGTAATGATCCTATTGTTGTATTTGTAGACTTTATTTCAATAGAGCATATTGTAATCCATTCTTCATGTTATCTTAATTAAATTATATTAATAGTGAATTTTTGTACTAATGTATATTCTTCTTAACTTTATTATGTATTATGCAGATATTATATGATCTTACCTTAATGAATGGTTGAAGAACTTCGTAGATAGCACTCAACACATCAGGCAAAAACACTGAAATTGAATTGTGTGGAGCTCTGAGCAAATACGCTAGGGATTTGAAACTGTCCCCAGTTGCAAGGTACCTTAAAGCAATCTCGAGTTTAATTTTGCAAGGAATTGCCTGTCGTAGCTTAGTATCTTGTTTTCGTATTATGGGTGTAACTAATTCCAGCAACTCTTCAAACTTGGGTACAGACAATCTTAAAACATTCCTGTATGATGCTGGGTCCTCTTCTTTAAGTTCTTCTAAAAGTCTGGTCGATGCCCCCAACTGCTCCCTACGTCCTATCCAGGGTCTAACCCACCAGCGCCTCTCCTTGCGTTGCAGCATTTGTATGCAAAGTTCAATCCCTCCTATCCTCAACAACCGTCTTAAATATTCACGCCGTGGACCAACAGACGACATTTTTTCCATAAAACAGAGCACCAAACTGACGAGACAGCCTCTAGTAGCAGTCGCTTTTGGCAGCGAAGTGTGACCCACTGACCAGCCGCTGCTTGCTGTTGCTTCTACCAGCCAGCAGCAAGCAGCGGCTAGTAACCAGCCTAGTGTGACCGCGGCTTAACGGCCAATGGCAGTATCATTCCCCCTCAACTAAACTGCCCTGCCATCTAGTGACTATTTTAGAACTTCTTCCATCATATTATATTGCATCCAAAAACAGAGTGCAGCCAGCATAGTCAGTGATAGCTGATAATACATGAAAAAACTATCTCAAATATCACCTTAGGTGACAAAGCATTTCCGAAAGCAGATTCGGATTCTACAACTAAAAATACATATTAATTGATGCATCACACACCAGATGCAAAATGGCTGTTAGCCACTGATAATTGAATGGTATGAAGAGATCAAGAGTGCTACCAACTTAGTGCGAAAGCAAATTGTAAAGGGTACAGGATAAAGTCCAATGAAAGAGACTTATAACAAAAATAATAAACAAAAAAATCAAGATATTTAGAAAAATCCCACTGCTGAGAATATCTCTATATGTATCACTATGGATCGCTCGCGATATATATACTGCTACGAATTCACCATTAACCAACTTGATGAAGCAAAAGTTTACTCGTAAAAAAAATTTAATAAGTCGTAAACCAATGGCATATGATTGCGTTGTTGTACAACCTTAATAAATTATTATCAGTGACTAATAGCAAGCATATTGTTCTTAAAGCATGTTTAAAACAAACAACTATTGTTTGCAGTTGGGTCTCCTTTGGCCCTTTCTAACACATTTGAACGATGTATAAAAACATGAAGACTTTTAATTGGTATAGGTTTATCATAGCTTAGGATCACTATGCATTTTTTTTATGTGACTGTACCTTTTAATGTTTTGGAAGCGATTTTTATTTCATTTATTTCCAACCACCCATGTTCTATTTGTTTAAATCCCTTATATAAAGCACACAAAAATTCCTGGGAAAAGAGAAGATAATATTTTCATCTCAATAAATTTCGTATAACTTGGTACATGTTTTTAATCATAATAATGAATTATCATTACGAACCAAATTTATTTATGGTATTTTCGGCTGTAGTGCAGTGAGTGGCAAAGGCCCAACTTTAACATACATTTTACACCTACTAATTGAAAATCTAGGATTTTAGTTCGTGCCACAGAAGAGTATTTGGTTTTCAAATGTGTAGTCTGCCAACTTATCCGAACAAAACTTTTGGTGTTACTTTATTTAGTAATTTTTTTTTTTTTCTACATTGCTCTAGCAAATTTGAAATGTTTTGAACATTTTATTGAGCTATGTATTTTATACACATTTTTAAAGAGTAGATTACTAAAAATCCATTAGCCAAATAATTAAGAAATACTTTAACATATATTACTATAGTTCGTGGATAAAGCTAGTACAGTAGTTTATAGTCTTCACCCATCCCAAGAACGCCAACATTATATGGATAGGCCTTTTGGTTATAATGTGATGTTTGTTTTTATTATCTTTAGATGAATGTTTGTTTTTACTATCTTTACATGACTAAAGATTGCTATGCACTGTTCAAAACTGAAAAATAATTTTGATGAAGACGTTTGGGATGATCTATCAAGTTTGCCAGCTGACCCTCCAAAAAAAAGGGAAATATGCCAGAGGTGCAGGTAAGGTATTGTTTAGGTGACCCTTTATACTTTGCATTTTTGGAACAGCCACTATGAAATCACCGAGGGGAGCCAGAAAAGGTAGTTGTTACTTATATGGCACCTGATAGGCCTACATTTTATGGTAGTTCTTATATTCATGTTAATGTACACTCAATAAATTAGATCCAGAAAATGTAACCATATCATGAATTTGATAGGATACATTACATGAAAGTAGGGTACTATCTTACACACAGAACCAAAAGGTAAAGAAAAATACTCTGAAGGGTTGACAAATACTTGTCACTGTATATGATGATGTGGATGGTCGCTAGATTTTGGGTTTAGGTAAACGTTTTAGAAACCGACTTGACTAATCTTAGAATACCATCATTATCGTATAGTTATTTAGTGCTATCACTATGTATTTTCAGGTTTTTGTATTTTTAAGTCAAAATAAACACTCATTAAACACTAAATTAAATTCATCAGACTACAAAACACAAAGGATCAAAGTCTTATAAAACTTATTTAAACACAATTTAAACGTATATTTAACTGAACTATTTAGTTTTTATTATAAATGAAAATATTTTTACCTACTGAACCAATTTTCAACAATCTGGGCACAATTTCTTCTGGTGTTGCCAGCAAATCTATTAATAACCACTATTGTTACATAAATCTGGTTTCTACTTCCAAATAACATAACATCCAAGCCGCAACCATCAGTCATGACGTCCAATTGTCGACACCATTGGAGGCATAGGTCGAATAAGAGGAGGCTCACTTGCCAGGGAGTGAAGTTGGAATGGATTGTTCAGGCACTACAAATATATTTTACTTGCAATAGCATTATAGGGTTAAAAAAATTAAATTGATCCATATAAATTCCAAATTGTGTAAATATACTTAAAAAAATAGGGGACAAAGCTCAAGAGATGGATGGTCACCTTTACTTATAATGGATAACATAATTAAATATCTTTAATTAAAGATAACAGTTTTAATTGGCTAGACATTAATTTTGTCAAAACGTTTCTCAGTCTTCTTAGTTCAAAGGACATTGCTAAGATAGACAATCTTTAAATATAGGTTAATGTCAGAAGCCTTAAAGGTAGGTAGCTTAAGAATTGTATTCTAAATATGTCCACCATTTATAAATTTTCAAATTCTCTCTAATATTGGATTTATAAAATAAGGAGCATCATTAGATTGAGCCATAGATCATTTGTCTGTCAAAGTAAAACTAGAAATTCAAGCTGAATGTACAACCAGTTTCTATTTGTACTGCCATTTGAATGCCGAATGTACAACCATTACTCTCTATTGTCTTATTGTATTATCTGTCTATTGTCTAATACCGAACAGGGTTGATGCGTCTTGAAAAGTCTGGGACTTTTAAAACATGGGCTTAACTGGAATTTTCAGATATGTTGTGCAATAATATTTGAAGTTAAAAGTATAAGAACTCAATAAAGTGTTGGTTATTAATTTTATCTCCAACTCTCACTGTTTTTAAAAGCACACTGATACATTTGTTTTTAATAATACCTATGTCAATAATTTCAGAAAACAGTGTAAAAAAGCTAGATTTAGCAAAACTACCAGTGATTGTACAGGTGAACATTTTAATTGATGTTCAATGTCCGCTTTGGTGGTTGAATGGTCTAAGGCATCACTCTTGCAACAAACTTGACTGCCGTTGTTTGGGGGGCCGAGCTTCAAATCCTTATTGGGTGTATCGAGGGCAGTTTTATCTCAATGATTTTCCATTCTTCCTCTAAAATCAGTCTTACTCATCGTTAACACATCAGCGTAATTAGTACATGAGTGTCCAATCCATACAGTCTCGGTGCTAAAAAAAAACTTATAGTCGAACATTTCTTAATTTTATCTTTCTTCGTGTTTTGTTTGATGGGCAGAAATGGACCGGGTCATTGAACAATAAACTTTGCAGATCAGTAGTGTTAGATTCTGATGAAATTTCCACACATATGTCTGTTGACAAATTATCACTAGCTCATATGGGTAAATGTTTCAGACTTGTGTACACTTATAATTATTAAATTATCTAATCACCCAGTTGCTTATGTCAATATGCACATTGCCTAATCTGTCATACTAACCTACCTGTCTGTATTATTGTAAGCTAAGCTTTTATGAAGTAATGTTGATATGTGTAATGAATGAACTGGTGAAATAATTAATTAAGATGGATCACTGTCAACTTGGCATGACAAAAGTGATATGAATTAAGTCATTTCATTTAAAAGTACATTCAATCCTGGGACTAAGCCTCAATACAGCCAATTTAAATATATGGAGCCTCTTAATTAACTTCATTTTTTTTCTTGTAAATTTCTCATTTGTTTGATCCTTGGCCTTGGTGTTTTGATTAAAATAATGAAACTTTTGATAATGAGCCAAAAATAACACATCTGTTGTGCAAATATAATCCTATTTTGTTCTCAAGCCTTATATGTATTTTTATTAATGAAATAAACTAGGTATATGCATGCATTAAATAAATTAAGTAACAAATGTGATTATTTAGTAAAAATTAGTAGGGGCTTTAATTAGCCTATTAATAAAAAGTACGAAGCCAGATATGAAAGAGTTATAGTCTATTCATGAACTAGTAGCTTAGTGTTTGTATAAAACCATTGGACTTACTTTTATTATATAAAACTATTGTTTTTCCTTACATAAACTGGTTCATGCTTCACAGACTAATAATCTTTTTAACAGTAATTATGTTGTTTATTTTAGACGACCAAGTGTTGTTTGTTGGTGTCCATTCCTTCCGTCAGAACGATTAACAACACTTTGCCGCATAGTATTATTGCAACACCCTGCCGAAGAAAAACGTAGCCTTCGTACCGCACCAATGCTTTCACAAGCTTTAATACCTGGACGTTGCCTTATTTTCAAGGGGAAAAAATTTCCTCTAAACAGGCAAGTGAAGTTAAGAATACTTTTTAAAATTAAAACCACTTTTTACTTTTGATTCAAATATATATTTTTTATATTAGTCGTCATCTTCTAATACAGCGGTTCTCAAACTTTTTTTTTTAGACTCTACCCCTTGGCCATGATTAAAGGTTAAATGTACCCCCAAGATAAAAAAAATTCAAATGAGAAGTTTAAACAAATATGATGATAAATGGTAAATTATTGATCCTTTTAATCTATTGGGAAAAAAATATCTGTAATTAAAATATTTCAAATGTCACAAAGCTAGTTCGAGAGAATCCTAATGTTATAGCCTTAATATGGTCTCCTATTGAGAATCGTTATGATCATTAAAAAAAAAAAAATTACTGTACAAATTTGTAGAAAAGTTTTATACATTTTCTTCATAAATTTGTTCAAAAATAAAGAAAAAATAAACCTAAACACAATATTTTTAAATCAAAAATTTTAATTGTAATTCTGGAGCTAATATATTATGAATCCCAAGGTTTTTTGGTGAGAGTCATATGGCTGCATGGCTTGGCACAACTTCTTAAGTCTTGTTGTCCAGTTGAAACTATCAAGCGGAGGTCCGGTTACAAATTTAGCCTAATGCGATGCTTATGTTTTATGTACATCGTGGATGAAAAACCATTCTCAAAGAGATATGTTGTCATAAACTTGGCGGCACAATCAGCAATCTGAGGAAACTCATTAAGTCTCTGCAACCAAAAGTCTGCCAAAGATGTTTTCTTGAGACTGGGTTTGATGTTTTAATCACAGGACAGTTTAATAATTTCTTCCTTTTCTTTCGTTGAAAATAAGTCTATTAGACCAGAGTCTTCTACAGCAGAAAAAAAGGTCTCGCATCCAGAACTCGCTTTTTAAATTCTCAGGAAAATATTTGCCAAAATCTTCAAACTCAGACAATGCTCTTTTATGTCATCGACAACAGAATCATGAAGCTCATTTTCATTTTCTTCAAACAAAATTTTCTAAGGGCGGAAAGAATGACAGTTGTCCCTTCATAACTTATTTTGTTGCTAATTGAAGTTTCTTTTTAAAGCTTTTATTTTGTCATGAACCATGAGGGGTGTTGTGTGTTTAGCCTGCAGAGCCACTGCTTATTTGTAAATCTGTCACTAAACTCACACTTATTTTCAGAGAGAAAAACTTGAACTCCTGGTCTCATTTACTAATTTCATACAAATGAGCACAAGACAATTTCCTTTGGAAAGCCACCTTGCCTCAGTGTAGAAAAGAAGATGATTATGCTCCCTACCCATTTCTTCGCATAAGATTGCAAATAATCTGGATTTTCATATCATTTGGACATTTCCTGGCAACTATAGCTTCCCTGTGAAGACTACAGTGGACATATTTTGCCTGTCGGATGGCCTTCTTGATTTGAGAAACCACAACACTATGCTTTCCAGTTATAGCTCCTGCACCGTCAGTGCAAATTTCAATGCACTTTTCCCAGTCTACATCATGTTGAGTTATAAAGCCATCAATAGTGTCAAATATCTTCTTGCCATTGTCCCACCTGGGAGCTCTCTGCAGAAAAAAAGTCTTCCGTCACAGCGGGGGTAGATTCAAAATATCCAACAAATACTTGCAACTGTGCCATTTTTGGGCAATCTGTACTCTTGTCTAGTTGTACAGCGAAATATTTGTGGACTTAAGTTTATTAATGAGTTGCCCCCCAACTCATTAGCCATACTTGAGATCCTGTGAGACACAGTATTATTAGATAAAGGGTAATATCCATTAGATTTGTTTGTTTTTCACCAATAACAATTGACACTATGTCTTTCTTTGGCAGTAGGCAGTAAATATGACTCGTCATCAATATGGGGTTTTCCAGACTTTCCTATAATTAAAATGATTTTGAATTACGCTTCAAGGCCTTTCACACTCTGGAGATGAAAAAAAAAGACAATTTTTTTGTCTACCAGATTTTATCTCGGTTTCCTCACGCTTAAAAAAAGTCAAGTTGCTTACTTTTCAGGTTCTCATGTTTCGTATTAAAATGTATTTTAATAAAGATTACTTCATTTAATTGTTGAAAATGGTCTCATTACAAATAACACATAGATCTGCGGGTTCTGACTTGCTTCCTCTGTAAGAAAATCCTAAAGACAAGTATTCAGGATCATATTATTCTTAGTAGTTAAGCAAGAAGTCTCACTTAGTAGGCTCAAGCAAGATACTTACAACCATCATTTCAGTAACCTCACTTTCCGATTCGAGTCTTCCCCTTTCAACAGTATGGGAAAAGGTAAAAAAAAAGAGATACTTAGCCCTTCCTTTCTGAAAAAAAAAAAAAAAAAAATAAAAATATAATTAAACTCTCCAACTCTTTTTTCTACACGTGTAACTGTCAACATTGATGCAAACAAAACAATCGCCAATAAAGACATTTAAAAGAAACCAAAGAGGTCATTGTATGTACCAAGCACAGATCCAGGGTTGTTGTCAGGGGGAGCGGTGGGTGAGGTTAATGATTTTGAGGAAAAGATGCACAATTGTAGTTTCATATAAGAGTTCAAAATGATCAAAATAGCGATATCACATGTAATTAAATGTAATAGAGGGTGAAAATAATCAAAATCTGTCTAATTGGCAAATAAATAGGGTTAAATACCAAATAAGTTCCTTGTCATTTTACCAACTTTCCCTAGAGAGCTGCCCTGAAAGGTACCCGGTACCCCAGTTTGAGAACCGCGCTCTAATAAGTTTTATCTAATCCTATGTGTCCTGTTATTCTTTTAAGTGTAAGAGAAACTAAAATATATTATTTTTATAATGATAATTGATTTTGTCTATTGATATTTAGAAAACCACAATGAGACATGTCTTATTACATATTGTTATGTCACATTGGTTTCTCTTGGTTTATGAAAAAAAAAAAAAAAAGGGCAGATTCAAAAAAAATCTTATATGTTGTAGTTTTTTTTTTTTTTTCAGATATGAAGAATTAAGAAATATTTTATCATCTCCATACTCTGTATTGGTGTATCCTTCTAAAGATGCAACAGACATCAAAGACTTGGCCCATGTATCTGAAACCCAACACCCATACAATTTTATAATAATAGACGGAACCTGGCCACAGGCTAAAGCTATCTACCACAGCATGCCTGAGTTGCGGAAATTAAGACAGGTAAAATGGATCTTTGTATAATCGGTTGATCTATAGCTTATTATTATAAAAACTGTAAAAATATGGATACTAACCCATGTGCTTTCCCTAGTAACCTACCTTAATATCTTAACTTAGTTAGCAAAAGGGTATTGTGAGTTGAAATATTATTTTCTTCTTTTATTCAGGTGAAACTAGTCACAGGAGGGACCAGTGAGTACATTATAAGAACTCAACCTACAGATGGTTGTTTGTCCACACTAGAGACAGCAGCACTAGCCTTGTCACTATTCGAGAAGAACTCTAACATTAGAGATATCTTATTACGACCTCTGAAAGCTCTATGCCAGTTTCAATTGGAACACGGAGCAGTCACACATCAAAGTACCGAGTTTCGTGTTCGTAACAATACATACCCGAAACAAATCGGCCGTAGACTCAGCAAATTACTCGGATCAGATGAAACAAATGGTCTTCCTCACAGTTGACCCTTGTATTGCTGTCGATCTTAGTCACAATTCATAATAAGATTTGTGTTTTGGTTGTAGCTATTGTGTATGTCTATTTTTTATTTTTATTTTATACTTGATGCAGAGCTTGTTTTAGATTTGGAGAGAGAAAAAATAAAGTCTTTGTCACTATACATGAAATGGTTTAAATATATTTACAAACAAGTGTGCAAACTCAAAACCTTCATTAAAAAAAAAAGTGGAAGGTCAATGGTGTAGAACATCACTCTGAAGTTAGACTGGCCTGCTGAAAACTGGAAGGTCTGGGCTCGAATCCCGGTCAGGTTTACTGAGGGTAATTTGTTCTAAATGGTTTTTTCCACTCTTCCTCCACTCAAATGCAGGCAGATTACCTCTAAGATGCATCCTTCCATATCCCTAGTCCAATAGAATAATTATCATATATGCTTATAACTTGAACATTGCTAAGACATGATGATGCAAAAAAAAAGGGGTAAACCAATACTTGCTATCATGTTAGTATAAACGGTCACTACATTTTTATAGCCTTAGTGCTAATTTAAATAAAGCCATAACAAAGAGAAAGAAAGGCTTATATAGGTCATATCATCACATGAACGTGTGGGTTAGTAAAACACCACTTTCAAACATAATTTATGATTAATAAAATCCACTGACATGTTGTGTACCTCTGTGGGTATGCTTAGCAAAGTTTGGGAAATACTACTAGACTGTAACAAAGAAAACCACTAGTACTTGAGTAAACTCCCCAAACTCTTCTTCGTGTCCATTGCTCTGTTCAACCAGTAGCAGCTCATTCAATACAAAATGTCATAGTTTATTCATATTTGTTCTTTCACGTTTAATATTTCCTTGGTATTTATTTTCTCAATTATGTAAAATGATCCACTAATTAAAAAAAAATAAGCATTACTTTAAATAAAGGTTTATTATCTCACTCAAATAGTATTGATGTTGGTAGAGCTAGTAATATGGAGGAAGATTAGATGTCACTGATTGCTACTTAATCATGCAACAATACAAGTTTCACAACTTAAAAATAAATAAA
Organism: Timema cristinae; assembly: GCA_039000515.1. Classification (NCBI taxonomy): domain Eukaryota; kingdom Metazoa; phylum Arthropoda; class Insecta; order Phasmatodea; family Timematidae; genus Timema; species Timema cristinae. Next base: position 33,761,351 of record JBCFYV010000024.1, on the reverse strand, counting down.
AGCTTATTTTGACACAGCTGTATTGAAGAGCTATGGAGAATACACAGGGCTACCACTTTCTGGCTACCAAATTCCCTGTGATTTCCAGAAGGGATTCCTATTTTTCTAGGCAGCTTATATTGAAGAAAAGAGCAATGAAATGTCATCTTTCATCAAACTGACTTAGTGTGAAGTAATTTAATTTAATTTAAAACAGATTATTTAATATTAATGGGCAAATATATCTTCTGCCACTTCACAACCCTTATTTAATAGGTAATAAGACATGTTAATAAGTGTGCTTAATTCTTCAGTTCACTTTTTCATCTATCAAAAGACCTATTTTATGCTTTCAGTTAAATATCCCAAATTAACGAATATTACAGTATTTTTCAAAATTCCCTGTGTATTTCCAGTTTTCTAGATGCATGACAACCCTGATACAGTGCTCTGCCTATTTCTCCAAAACAGCTGAATATTTATTTAATATGACTTGAAAATTATTATAAAATGTATTGAGAAGTGAGTGTGGCTTAGCTTGCTGTTATGATTATCGATGTGTTGTTGTTTTGTAAACAAGATGCATTTGCATGCAAATCAACGCCACTCATTTCTCACTCCTTACTCTTTTCGTTCTTGCATACAGCGTTTAGTTAGCTATGGAATCCATTCATTGTATACCCACATACATTTACACAGTATTACAAATTGCTCGGTTTTATTTTACAGCTATGGAACTGGTACATTCGTACCATGGTAAGGACGGCTTGAATCAAAACACGACTTACTTGAATTAATGTTACTGCTTGAGTGAGAGGTTTGGTCGGGAACACTATCGATAATATTCTCGATAGACATTTAGGATGGGGCATGATGGGAAGCAGATAATTTATTACGTCACCACACATGGTAGCCAACCTACATGGAAATACATTACATTCCTCCCTTACAATTGCTTGAATACAGATATTTCAAGATACCTAAATATACATAAGATAAGAATACAATGCATGACTATGATTCCAATACTCATGAGGAAATAATTTACATTTTAAACACTTTTTATACAAAAATACAGAATATAATATTTGCTCATAGTTTTTAATAGTCTTAGTGAAATATATATATATATTTTTTAATTATTTACAAATTTAATTTAACTACAGGTTTCCTACACCTAGTTGGATACCTGGGCTCCTTTACTTCTGGTGAGATTTCAATCCTCTGAGGTGGGTGTGATTCTGGACTACTGCCCTTTTCATGTGCTTCAACCCTGGGGACGAATGGAGAATGATTCTCACCCCTGGATGCCTTAGGAGATGTCAAACCTTCCCTATTAGGTTTGGGATCTAGTTCTGAGGGGTATGGCTCTCTAATACTAGGTTCAATCTCCTCTACTCTAGTTTCAGGCGAAGACTGTAAACTAATTAATTGATCAATATGGCGTTTCCATGTTACTGCCCCTAATCTGACTAAATAGGCTACTGGACTCAATTGTGATACAACAACCCCTTCAATCCATTTATTCTTTCCTCGATAATCTCTGACTAGTACCCGTTGGTTTGGAACTAGTTCCCGAGTTTTACATCCCTTTGCATATTTAACCTGTTTTCTTTGATTTTGCTCTACATTTTCATTCACATTAGAACGTAGCAAATCTAGCCTAGTTCTAAGCTGTCTATTAAACATCAATTTTGATGGTGTTTCATTTGTTGTACTATGTACCGAGTTCCGATAATCACACAGAAATCTACTTAAAGCTACTTCCAGATTTCTTTTTTCATGAATAGCAATCATCAATTTATTTTTTACAAATTTTACTGCATTTTCGGCTAGGCCGTTACTTTGAGGATGGTATGGAGGTGTTAAAGTATGTTTAATACCATTTGCATTCAAAAAAAACTTGAATTCATGTGATGTAAATGGTGGTCCATTGTCACTTACAATGTGTTCTGGTAAACCAAACCTTGCAAAGATCTGCCTTAAATGAGCAATAGTTTGACTTGCTGCTGTTGACGATACCTCTAACACTTCCAACCATTTAGTATATGCATCTATGATAACAAGATACATCTTAGATTTGAATGGACCCATAAAATCTATATGTAATCTAGACCATGGTTTATTTGGATAATTCCAAACATGTAACATACTCTTTGATGGATTTTGTCTTTCCCATAGACAGGGTGCACAATTTTTGACCATCTGTTCAATGTCCTGATCAATATTAGGCCACCAAATATAAGATCTAGCTAAAGTTTTCATTTTAACTATTCCAAGATGACTTGAATGTAATTCCTCTAACAAATGTCTACGAAATTTCTCTGGTACAATTACTCTATACCCCCACATCAGTATTCCTTGCTCTAATGTTAATTCATTTTTCCTATGAAAATACGTTGTCAATTCCTTATCATAATCATAAGGCCAACCAAACTTCACATAACCTGTAAGTTTAACAAATTCAGGGTCTTTTTGTACTTCTCTCTTTATATCCTCACATTTTATAGGTATTCCACTAATTTCAAAACATTGTAAATAAGTACCAATACAACTATCATTCTCTAATTCATCATTGTCAGAGTTAACTAATGGCCACCTGGATAATCCATCAGCATTACCATGATTTTCTGATTTGACATAGCAAATATCAAAATCATATCCTGATAAGAAAAGAGCATATCTTTGTAATCTACTGGCTGCAAAAGCTGGCAACCCTTTTTTCTCCCAAATATGCTTAACAAAGGTTTATGATCTGTACATAGTATAAATTTCCTCCCCCACAGGTATTGATTAAATTTCTTTACACCAAAAACAAGGCTTAAAGCTTCCTTGTCAATCTGTGAATATCCCTGCTCAGCTTTAGATAGTGTGCGTGAAGCATAGGCTATTGGACGTTCACTTCCATCACTCTGCACTTGTGACAGTACACTACCAAGACCATAGCCTGACGCATCACATGCTAATTTTAAAGGTAATTTGGGATTATAGTGAGCTAACACCTCTGCTGACACTAATCTTTCTTTAATTATTGAAAAAGATTTCATGCATGCTTTGTCAAAATTAAAATCTCTGTTTTTTCTCAACAACCGATACATAGGACAAAGTATCGTGGATAAGTTTGGAACAAACTTTCCATAGTAATTGACTAGCCCTAGAAATCCCTTCAGTTGTTTAACATTCTCTGGCTTTGGTGTATCTAATATAGCCGCAATTTTGTCTTTGGCTGTTTTTAACCCATCTTTGTCTATTACAAACCCTAAATACTCTAAACTCTTAGAAAAAAACTTACACTTATTTTTACTTACTGTGAGACCCTTGTCACGTAAACGTTTACATACCTCTTTGAGCCTGTCGCAATGTTCCTGCATGTCCCTACCAGTAACCAAAATGTCATCCAAAAATACAATTACTCCTTTCAACCCCTGTAATGTTTTTTCCATTAATTTTTGGAACAAATTTGGTGCTGGAGAAATCCCATAAGGAATTCTGTTGTACTTAAATAAACCCTTGTGCGTGCTTATCACACAAAGTTTCTTAGATTCTTCATCTAACCTAACCTGCTGATAAGCATGACTTAGATCCAGTTTACTAAAGGTTTCTCCCTTTTGTAAAGTGACAAATAACTCTTCTATTTTGGGAATAGGATGTCTCTCTAGTTCTAGATTAGAGTTCAAGGTCACTTTAAAATCTCCACATATTCTAATATTTCCATTTCTCTTAAGTACAGGGACTATTGGTGTACCCCATTCACTATTAGAAACCGGAGTTAATACCTCCTCTTGCACTAAGCGTTCTAACTCCTGCTCTACCTTTTCTTTAAGTGCAAATGGAATTGATCTCGGTTTGCAATACTTTGGCTTAGCATCTTTTTTTAAATTTAACCTAACTGGTTCACCCTTATAATCACCTAATTTTTATTAAAAACTTCTGGAAATTTCCTTAACAGGTTAGTTACCATTTCTGTTTGTGCCCTATCTGCCGTTACACTATTTGCATTATGCAAGTTTTCCGGAATCAATAATTGTACTTTTAGTTCCTTAATCCAGTCCCGTCCTAGTAATGGATTAGCTCCATGTTTAATTACAAATAATTCCATTTTGTGTGACAAATCCTGGTATTGAACATTTACATTTATAACACCCACAGGAATGATTGGTTCATTTATATATGAATTTAAGATTAAATCAGTTGGATGCAATTTCAAGTGACTCAATTTATCCAGATAATACTTTTCAGAGATTACAGATACCCCTGCACCTGTGTCTACTTCAAACGGAATTTCTTTCCCTTCCACCTGAACATTTATTCTAAAAGGTTCCACTCTTTCACGCTTCTCGCCACGCTGATTTTTATATAACCCAAATAAATTTGAACTGTCATCAATGTTTTCATCACTATAGTCATTTAACACATCCAACCCCACAAAATGTTGTTTATTACTGTCATACTTTTGTCTGTCTCTGTGAGATTTGCTAGCAATCGTATGAGTAGCCCTATTAGAATTGTTTGACTTACCCAACTGTTTCAATCGACACACCTTTTGCAAATGACCTTTCTTCTTACATACACGGCATTCATACTGTTTATAATGGCATTCATTTTTTAAATGACCGTTTCTTCCACAGCAATAACACCTAACTTCTCTGGTACCGCCTTTTCTTTCTTCCTTTTTCGACATTCGAAGAATTTGGGATTGACGATCAGCTGTTCCACCGGTGTTATGTCCAAAGGCTAGTGACGCTGCATCCTTCTCGGCTGCCTCCAAAGATGTTGAAATCAGCACTGCCTTCTCGTAGTCTAGCTGCCTCTCCGCTAGAAGTCGTTGCTTAATAGAACTGCTTCTTAATCCACTTACAAGACGATCCCGTAAATAATCAGATAATGATTCTTTAAACTCGCAATGCTTTGACATTTGTTTTAAGCTAGCGATATAATCTGATACACTTTCATGCTCATGCTGTGATCTTAAACTAAATTTATACCTTTCGGCAATAAACGATGGTTTAGGATATAAGTGTTCTTGGATAATTTTAATTAGATCCACATAGCTTTTTGTTGACGGCTTGTTTGGTGTACATAAATCTCGTAAAAGATTAAAAGTTTTCACGCCTACTACTGTCAGTAGCGTACTTACTTTCTTATCATTAGTTATACTATTACATTCGACAAATAGTTCGAATCGCTCCACATATGACGACCAGTTTTCTTCATTACTGTCGAAACTACTCATGTTTCCTATGACTGCCATTATAGACCACGCCCTAAGTTATTAAAATCGCTAAATGTTCTCGAAGTTGCCTCAAGATTGTTGTGCATACGTTTTCAATTTAAGAACTTTTTATTATTTCTATAATTAAATTAATTCAATACACTTTTAAAGCTGGACTTCCAAATAGCCAGGAAATGTGACACCACAGTATTTTTTTTATCCTCGTCGCCAATATGGTACATTCGTACCATGGTAAGGACGGCTTGAATCAAAACACGACTTACTTGAATTAATGTTACTGCTTGAGTGAGAGGTTTGGTCGGGAACACTATCGATAATATTCTCGATAGACATTTAGGATGGGGCATGATGGGAAGCAGATAATTTATTACGTCACCACACATGGTAGCCAACCTACATGGAAATACATTACAGGAACAGTGATACCTATGTGACATAAGATTAGTTAAAAAGCATGTTCAATAAAACACATTGTATTTTGTCATTATTACTAGAATATACAATTTTTTTAACTTGGCGTACATTAACTTCCTATCCATCCTGCATTTGTTTAAGATAAGATATGTAATAAAGTTTTTTAGTGATAAGTTTAGTTAACCCAGCTTTCTTTTTTCATTTCTTTATACATATATATATATATATTTTTTTAAACCATGTACCAAGTCATAATACTTCTCTTAAAATGTATCCTATACATTTGACACATACAATGGCAGTGTGTATATATAAGCATATGTGCTTGTGCACACCTATTGCTTATTGCTTTGATTTAATCTAATTAATATTTTAATTTTTTAATTAATCTCTAAATCTATGCAATAGTTTAGTACCCTAAAAGATTACTTGACACTAGTGGTGTAGTAATAGAAAACTGAGTTGTTTGCAGGAATCCAAGATAAGTTCTATTGTATATTTTAGCATCAACATAAGATATATAAGTGCTTAAGGTTACAAAGTGCACGCAGAGAGCGAGATGACATAGCTCCAATGGGAGATTTAATATGATAAGCTATCGGAGTGCTCACTGGCCATTGCCCATAGAAGTTTCATTATTTAATCTTATTGCAACAATGAGCTAGTCCAAACCATCTGGGTGGTTTGTAGCCCTGCAGTTTCTAACCATTCTAGAATAGTTACATAGTCTGGGGGGAGTAATTATGATGGCAGGTCTCTTTGAATTGAATGGTTCAAAGGGGGATGTTTTATTTTGTGATAGTTTAAAAATACTTTGCTTAGACAATGTGTAGTTATATACAGAGTGATTCACTCGGGACTTTTTACTTTCATGACTGTTTTCAGCCTATAGCCTGAGTCAGTTTCTTTTTATTCAAGTCATATTTTCCATTACCAGCTGGCTAGGCATATCATGGCTTCATATGCTTTATAATGTATGTTAAGATGTACTGTTGGTTATAGACTGACCTTTAGGTCTATCAACCTTGAAGCTCCAAATAGTGTCATGGAACGAAGTCTATTGGACTAAATTGAAATTAGAAATGAAGTAGCGATCGGGAACGGGAATTTGAGGAACTAAAGCTTTTAATAAACTATTATAAATGAATAATTCAATCTTGGTTATCATTATTAAATAATTACATATCTTTGTACCTTTTTTATGTATTAATTTTTCATTAATATTCACTTTATACTATGTTTATTAAAAGCTTTAGTTCCTCAAATTCCCGATCGCTACTTCATTTCTAATTTCAATTTAGTCCAATAGACTTCGTTCCATGACACTATTTGGAGCTTCAAGGTTGATAGACCTAAAGGTCAGTCTATAACTAACAGTACATATGACACTATTTGGAGCTTCAAGGTTGATAGACCTAAAGGTCAGTCTATAACCAACAGTACAAAGACTAGGACAGGCACAACATCCAGTCCCTGGCCATTAATTTATCAATGTGAAAGGGTAAACCCATATTTTCATCAATGATAGATTTTTGGCCACGCCGGGAATCGAACCCGGGACCCTTAGCTCAGTAGGTACACACACTGCCGACTGAGCTAGGGATTCACTTGGGACTGATCACTTATTATGTGAAATATAAGATGAGCATGGGCGGTGGGCACTTCCAGAATTTTCTACGAGATACTCCTAGTTGTTGTGGGCTAAGGTATGTTTTACATTATTAAAATGTGACTTTCCAATCATGATTTGGTTAAAAAAATTAAAAAATAGGTTTTAAGTCCCGAATGATTCACCCATATTTAATCCATACAATTTAATATTAAGTGTGTTGCAAGCACATCAAATCATCCTTTGGGTTGAAAAATAGGGCCGTGGGTTCGGTTCTGACTCCTCTGTTTATCTACTGTTCGACACTCGGCTCCTACATAAATTGCTAAAGTATATTAATTAGTAATAACAAATTTATTGCAGTAAAATGCTCCAATACAGATTACTTCATGGGAAGCTTCTTTGGCACTGTGAATGTATATTCAAATAAATTTGTCAATCCGAATTACAAATTCTAAATAATAAATAAAAGTTTAAAATATTTTTATAATATTATAAGTTTTTATTTTGAAGCCAGAGTCGTTACATTTTCACAGACTCCAACGCCACCCAAAATTGCTTTTCATTCAGACTCCACAGCCCTGTTGATAATTTGTCTTCATCAGCGAGTATAAATGGGCTAAACATTTCTATGGATTTTTAATGTTTCTACAAAAATGGATTTGATTCAATATATTTAATGAATGATAAGTTAAATGATAATAATGATTTTTAAGGCATCTAGCTCAAAGAAGTAGTAAGATGCGATGCTAATTTTTTTTTAATAAGTTAATAGCATGATTTAAAAAGTGAAAATAACTGCTTTGGTGGCCGCATTGTCTAAGGCACTACTTTTGCATTAGACTAAATGCTTGATGACAGGGAGATCAAGGTTTGAATCTCATTCGAGTGTACTGAGGGTGTTTTTTGTACAAAATGGTCTACCACTCAACCTTCATTCAAATGCAGGTACAGATCCTGTAAATATAACCTTCCTAATTCCTAAAATCATTATTGTAATTATTACATAAGCGTATAACCCGAACGAATAGTAAGACGAGGTGCTAAACAACAAAAAACTGCAATGTTTTACAGAATAAGTATCGGTAGCTACACATGCAAATTTACAGCATTATTTAACATAAACAAGCTTGACTATGTGATGTGGGTATATTTCAACCAACTATTTTGGTTTTGGTTAATGTTTATTAAAGAACCCGGAATAATGAAGTATGATTTTGACCATCAACATAATACAGAAAGGTTTAATAAAAAAAAGGGGAGGATTGATATTCTCTACTTGTAGTAAGCTTCCACAGTTTCCTTTGGTGGGCAAAATTAAATAGTCACTTTTTTCTTCTTCTTTTTTCATGCCTTATAGGATCAAGCAACAATTTGGTTTTAATATTTGTAAACATGTAAAATTATACCTCATATGAGTCTTTAATATTTTCTATGTTTGCGTATGATGTTAGCAGCGCTTGTTTAAGCCGCTAGAATAGTCAAGCAGAAATAATTCATACACACCACAAACCAAGTTTATTAAGCTACTTGCTTAATTAACCTTTCTAGCAGTAGGAGAACAAACAGGGGAGGCGGTAAATATTAATACCGATAAATTTGTGTTATGATCCCCCTTTTAAATTACATCCATTCTACACTCCTTACCAGTTAATTACCTTTTGATTCCTGGACATTTAGTTCTTAATGATTAAACAAAATATGTGGACTTTTCAAATTGTTAAGTTTTAACTTTTAAACTTTGTTTACAAGTCTATAAGTGTATAAGGTCATAGAAAATAAATCTATGTTCATTTCAGCAAACACCAAATTTGTGTACCATTAAAAACTTTTTGGCAATATTTTAGCTACCTATGTAGTCTATTCGATAGAAAAACCATTTTGGTTTCAATATCATAATTTGTGTGTTGTGAGTGAAACAAGGCCATACCAAAAAATGTATATTAGGAGCGGTTCTACCCTTATAACTCCACTACGTTATTAGCCCAGGTCATAAGTAAAGCAGTGGTGATGGGACTGCGGGGAGGAGGGGGGTTAAGCAAAGGGTAATTTCCCTCCAGGAATAAATTCTCATCCTCCAGATTAATTTCAAATCCTATATATCATTGAATACGAAGTTTAAAAATAAATGGCTCTAAATCAAACTCCAAATGACTTCTAGATGCATTCAATGTTCATAAATTTGCTGGAGAATACCACTTAATTTAGTTTCTATAAGCATCTAATTTTGGAGAAAAAATTCAAGCAAGGAACAATAGCTTCAAAAAGTATAGAAGCATCCGAAATTCAAAAAAAAAAAATTGGGGAAAACTCCCTTCAAATAGGTTTTTATGAAATATTAATTATAAAATAATCGGGGGAAGGGGGGTTGAAATTATTTAAAATAGCTTTTAAAGGCATCCAATTTTCAAACATTTGCTGAAAGAGGACCCCAACAAATAGCTTCTAGAAGAATATAAATTTCAAAAATATCTGGAGAAGACTATTCTAAATAACTTATAAAAAATATAATTTTCAAAAATTGGGGAGAAGGATCACTCCAAATAGCTTTCAAGGACAACAAACTTTCATACATTCATCGTGGAAAGGAGGTGGTGGAAGGCAAGTTAATTAAAAACATATTTGTTTTGTTTTCCCACACCTACACAAATAAGGTTTCACCACCACTGAAGCAAACCACCTTAAAACTTTTTTTTTTTTCAGAAAACTCAAGAATACAGTTTTATTTCTCATATCAAACAAAACACTCCTGAGATATACCATTTGAACAAAATAATTAGAGCCATTTGTGAACATTTTTTCAAAATCCTTATTTGTCATGTATAAACATTCTAAGGATTTCAATTTTACCTGCTTAGATGACTGTATGGTCTAAGTCAAGACATCATCACTCTCATGATAGACTAGACTGTCGATGACAAGGAAATTGGGGATCCAATCCTGTTTGGTGTTTTTTCTATATTGTTTTCCACTCTTTCTCTACACGCAACTAGTACAGACCTATCACATAAAGTAGTACAGTACCTTCAAACCAAGTAGTACAATCCATAATGCCAAATAGTACGGCCCCCCTCAAACCAAGTATTACAGTCATGTCAAACCAACTAGTACAGTCCCATTATTCCAAGTAATACATTTCCTTCACACCAAGTAGTACAGTCCCATCATGCCAAGTAATACAGTTACATTACACTAAGTAATACAGTCCAGTCACGCCAAGTAATACAGTTACATTACACTAAGTAGTACAGTCCCGTCACACCAAGTTGTACAGTCCCATCATGCCAAGTAATACAGTTACATTACACTAAGTAATACAGTCCAGTCACGCCAAGTAATACAGTTACATTACACTAAGTAGTACAGTCCCGTCACACCAAGTAGTGCAATCGGCCATTAAACACACATTTCAAATAGAAACTATTGAAGGGTCAGTCTGGTTTCAAATCCCAACCAGTTGCATTGAGGTAGTGGATTTCACTTTGGTTTTCCAATTCTGAATTTCACACTAATTTTGGCGCATTTCCTGTATGCCACTCTAATCCTTGTAGCCTAATTTGTATTTAATTGTTTGTAGTTAATGTGTTGATCCAAATTGTAGCTTTGTACACACACTACAGTAGCCCCATGGCTTCTTTGGTGCTGACTGACAGCTAAAAGCTTTGAAAAGTTACCGGACCAAATTATGTATCCCTACGCCGAACCATATGACCTGCAAAAACATGTGTTTAGCAGTTGTCACTTCTGACGGTCAAAATTTAGGTATTATACCTAAATGTTAACTGTCAGAGGTCAGCTGTGAGCTGTCAGTCAGTACCAAAGAAGCTATTGGGCTACTGTACCTCGTATGAGTGCCCACCAAAGTGACGTGAAGCTTTACCTGTCAGTAACATGGCAGAAATATGTCATTGACATAAAAGTGACGATACTCACGAGACTCAAAGCACACCGTGATAATTAAGCAGCAAGTAATTTAGTGATAATGTCTGCCACTGATAATGAAGATTCTGTGGCCTTATTAAATGTAGTTAAACGTTATAGGATATAATTATGATCGCGGCAAACGACGTTTTTGGCTGCATTCATTTTTATGAGCAAATGTAAATAAAAACATGGTACTTTTAATGTTAAAAGTTAAATATGTACGTATTCAGGGAAATTTCAGTTATTTTACAGAATGAGTAAAGAAACATTTAATTTATTACTTAACATGATTTAAACTTCAATTTTAAACAAAATACAAATTTTTAGGACGTGTGCAGCACCTGAAGAAAGTTTTTTTAATAACTTAAAGGTAAATAGTTTTTTTTTTCATGAATAAACTAGAAAAGGTGAAAAATTAGATTGGTATTTAGTAGATTTAAGTATTAATAGAACATAAAACGACGTATTTCAGGAACAGAACATAATTATACTAAACAAACCCGTATAAATCAGTTCAGTTTAGTTGAATCGAAAAAATTATCTCAATACTTGTTTATGAAACCTTTTCGGATAATTTGTAATTGATGCTGTACGTAAAGAAGATTGATTTGAATATTATCCACAGACTAGACTAAACGGTTGTAGTAGTGATTGTTGTGGTTAATCAAAAGAGCTCATCGTAGTCGAAGAGGCTGAGGAAGTCGACAATACTGGAGAGACTGTTGGCTTATATTCACTCAGAATTTGTCCAGCCAAATTCAGAATCCCAATTTTAAATCGTCTCTTCTGATAGTTGTTCATTTCTTTCATATCAGGAAGAACACTTTTCACAAATGCTAAATCAGGATCATCACCGTTCATCTCTGTGCATGATGTATTTTTTGATTCAAAATAGTCTGATGCCGATCTCTTTACCTCTGATATAGATGTACAACATTTGGGGGTTTTCTTTTGTTTTTTTGAGGCCGGTGTTCTGAAACTATTATCTTCAAAAGGCTTACTGGTAACGTTCGGTGAAATCTCTCGCTTTGTTTGTCTATCTTCGGTTCGTGCATCCTCTGGTTCTTTATCAAAATTATTGTCTACATCATGTTCTTCCTGTGTTTGTTCTGTTTTAAGCAAATAAATCACTGGTTGTGTAGTTGAAATATTACCTTGTGATTTACGAGATTTTGTAAATGGTTGTAAAAATTGTAAATACTCTGCGAGATAGTACGGCTTCTTGGTCCTAGCACCAGATGCTGAGGGTGTAATTAACGATTTTAAGTGTCTAGTATAGCAACCCCTTAGATTTTTCCATCGGTCTTTACAAGCTTCCACTGTAAAAGACCAGAAACAAATAAAAATTAAACATTATGTGTTTAGTAGAAGAAATATTGGGATTACAAATCATATTGGTTTAGAATTTTTGAAAAAGTAAACATTAGTAAGTGACAATACATGTAATGCGTAATGCCATTTTAGGCCTTTTTTGACTATCCCGACTCACCATATCATGTTCCGTAACGCTTTGGCAACCCCGCCTCCACCCTTAACTTACGTAACACTTCTAGTTTAAACTAGAAAAAAAAAGCAACTTTACCTCATGTCATTTTCGAATGGTCTTATTTTTTTTATTAGACTAGTTATTTTCCCATCGAATTTTATAAGTTTAAAATAAATAGGATTTTGATTAAAGGATGCAAATTTCTAATCAAACAGTTTTATTTGTATTTATAAAATACACGATTTTAAAAGTGTGGAAAAGCTTAAGTTTATAAATGACTAGATGATTTTTCAAACATCTTCCAACCAAGTTGGTTGCAGCCATTCGCTTTTTAGTATCCTACCTATTTCATTGAATTTAATTTGATAAATCCAAACATCTTATTTCTATTGTTTGTTTTATAAACTAAAACTTCATAACTTTACGCTAGCTTAACCCCTCCGACCCTCATGTCACGCAGTGTAACGCTACGATGGACCCCTAACCCCCCTCAAGTGCGTTATGTAATACATGAATGGACCCTAATTGTTTGGTTGTCACTAATTGTTTGAAATATTATTTTAATATATTTTGCTACTGGAAGCTCTTTCAAGGAATTTTCGTACTAATTCCTCCGTGGACAAAGTACTTTTTGAAAAATTGTGGCAGAAACCACAGGGGCAACACTTTAAAAGCTGAGTATACTCCAACGCCTACAACAGAATGTTGGTCCAAGGTACAGTAGCCCCATGGCTTCTTTGGTGCTGACTGACAGCTCACAGCTGACTTCTGACAGTCAACATTTAGGTAAATACCTAAATTTTGACTGTCAGAAGTGACAGCTGCTAAACACATGTTTTTGCAGATCATATGGTTCGGCGTAGGGATACATAATCTGGTCCGGTAACTTTTCAAAGCCGTCCGCTGTCAGTCAGCACCAAAGAAGCCATGGGGCTATTGTAGCTAATCGTTACTGAAAATGGTGTATTTTCCCATTTGTGTGAGAAGTCTAGATGAAAAACATATATTTAAAGTTTTTTCAAACAGTGGATCGCCGTTTTGTATTACTATAAAGGATATTTTCCAATATTATTATTATTTGCACCGCGTCTTACTTACTACCCGTTCGGGTTATACGCACTTACGCTAATATGTAATGGTAGGGTGATTGTGAGATGAAATGAAGGACCTACAGTTTAACGTGGAATCCGAACCACGGTGGTGGCCTGGTATTCCCCACATTCACAAGATGTCTTGTCAGAGGTGAAGGAAGTGTTTGGAAATCAGATAAATCTGTGCCGGGACCGAGGACTGAACCCCGGCCACCAGCACAGAAGTCTGACACCTTACCCCTAGAGCCTAGACCACCAGGTCACCCGATATTTTCCAATAGTTTTACTAGCCGTTGCGGATGTAGATGGGCTATTTTCATCTATTAGTGTTGGCGAATTTGGGCGAAATAGTGACGGAAGAGTATTAAAAGAAAGTTTATTTGGAAAAGCATTGTTCGATGATCAGATAAAAAAAGGCAGAAAGAGCCAAAACGGGATAGAAGAGGTAGGAAGGGCCATAATGTTAAAAAAAGAGCAACAATTATAAAAAGGGGTTAAAGGTGCAAAACGTGCCAAAAAGGGTAAAACGTGCCTAAAAGCAGAGAGTCAAACCAAAATTTTTATCGGTTCTGGTTGCGGTTCCTGTTCTCTAAACAACAATTTTAAAGGTTCCGGTTCTGGTTCCTGTTAGAGCACAATAAAGGTTCCGGTTCTTTTCGGTTCCTGATAGTGTTTCGGTTATGGTTCCGTTTTTTTTTTTTTTTTTTTTTTTTTTTTTAGCACAGCATCTTTCTATCAATTCGAACTACGTCAATGTACTAATTTTTATAATGGTTTTTTAATGAATGAGAAAGGTTATATTTTTATATTTAGAGGAAGTGTATTCGCATTTGCATGGAAAGAAAGCGGAGAACCACTTTGGGAAATAACACAATGGATCAAAAGTATTACTATATTTAAAAAATATTATAACGTACCTTAATAAAAATAGTTCATCCTTCTAATTTGCATCTTGATCTGTCAACGTCAATCTCATAGTCAACAAAACTTCCGAACTGAGTTTTCTTTAACGTATCCCATCAATAATATTATTTAAACCACTTACTAACAACATAAATAATCAACTCCGCACTGTACACAAGGAACACATTCACTGAGCTACTTCCTAATTTAAGCTTGAGTGAAATAATGTATTATTATCATTATTATTAGCACCGCGTCTTACTACCCGTTCGGGTTGTACGCACTTACGCTAATGTGTAATGGTAGGGTGATTGTGAGATGAAATGAAGGACCTACAGTTTAACGTGGGATCCGAACCACGGTGGAGGCCTGGCATCCCCCCCATTCACAAGTGGTGATTAATACACGTCTTGTCAGAGGTGAAGGAAGGGTTTGGAAATCAGATAAATCTGTGGTGGGACCGAGGATTGAACCCCGTACCCCCAGCACTGAAGTCCGACACCTTACCTCCTAGACCACCAGGTCACCTGTGAAAGAATTTAAAGTTTGCATTTTGCCACCCTCTATCTCCCTTTACCCGCTATTATAAGCTGTTCAACCAACCCTCTGATTATCAGTTTTCACTTACAGGAAGTACTAAGTACAATAGGCTTGACTTCTTGTCCAAAAGAGATGATTTCTTAGTTTCACTATTTCAACTTATAGGGAATGTGGTATTACCTGTTGTTTATCAAAGCTAAATACCTCTATCCTAAACATATTACTAAGGGCTCATTATTTTTAACTCTTTTCTAATCACCTTAGAAAAGAGGTTTCATATAAAATAGTAAACTAAAATATATCAAGCCCTTTCAGAAACTTACTGAGAAAGGGGGAAACACAAAATCTCAAAATTAAACTAAGCTTAGGAAATAAAATAAATAAATGTGTGCAACATGTCAAAACTAAGAACCTTTTAGAATCTTTATGAACTTAAAATTATTTAACGATTCCAATTCCGGTTCCTTAAAAATCAATGTTAATTTCTGTTATCGGTTCCTGTTCCGGTTCGACTCCCTGCCTTAAAGGTTAAAAAAAGGGCAAAACATGTCAAAAGGCCTAAAAGGTTATATAGGGTAGAAGGGATAGCTTAAATGGGGTAAAATAAAATGCTAAAAAATGTATTGTATTTACTTTTTTTCAGCCCTTTTTTCCCTTATACTTTTTACCCATTTTATTTCAACTTTTTTTTTTTTTAGTTTTTGATCTGATTTGCTTCTAACCCTTTTTGCATTTAAAAAAACATTTTTAATATAATATACCCTAAGCTATTTCTCCCGGGCAAAGCCGGATACTTCATGCTAGTTTCATAGTATAATAATTGACTTAATGCTAGTAAATTTATGATAAACGTTGTAATTTATGCTAATACATACAAATAGATCTACTTAGTACTACCCGCCTCGGTGGCGTAGTTGGCTAACGCGCCAGTCGCGTTTAGCTCGACTGCTGAGAACGGGTAGATCGAGGTTCGAATCCCGGTCGGGTGAACTGTGGGTGGCTTTTCCTAAAAGGTTTTCCACTCTCCCTCCACGCAAATGCGGGTTCACTTCCTCTAATTCAACCTTCCTAATTCCTAATCCATTAGTCTAATTAGTACTTAAAGCGTATAACCCGAACGGGTAGTAAGACGCGGTGCTAAAAAAATTAATTAAAATTAAATTACTTAGTACTTACCCGATTCTGATATTTCTTTAGCAATTGTTTCCCATGCTTTATCCTGAACATTTCTCTTGCTGTAATCAGAACTGGTGTAGTCATATATACAAGGACGCTTTTCAATTAAAGCGACAAAATAGATATTAAAATCGGGATCGTCTTTCATTGTTTGGGAACTCCAAATACAATTTTGTTAAAAACTTGTAAGTAGCCTGTAAAAAAAAAAAGAATGTCCCGAACGAATTAAATGAACTAACTTGTCCGTAGCATGAGAATATACAGCAATCTTCAGACAACTGACGTGACGTGACGCGTGTCTATTCACAACTAATATCACGTCACTTCAGCGAGAGCTGACTCATATGTTTACGATGCATGTTAGATGCCAGATCACGTGTCACGTCAGTTTGGCAGCCTGTCCCTCCCCTTAACCCCCTTTCCAGTTTGAAGTCACTTGACGACTTATGGGCACGGTCAAACTTGCATCCAGAACATCAAGCCACGTTATTTATATGAGTGACTCAAAAAAAGTCGCCGCCGCTAATCACAGTGACGTGGCTTGGTGTGTTGCCAGGATAGGCAGATCTTGATAAAGCTGTACCCTTGATAGGTTCTCTCCCAGTATGTTCCCATTTTACTATAAAAAAAAACAGCCGACCATAGTGGTTGTAGAGTAAAGTGCTCGCCTCAGGACCCGATGTTTGTGGGTTCATATCCAACCAGGGTCGACGGATTTTTATTGAGCGATAAGATTCCGTAGCACAACTTCCTTCGTAAGGGAAGTGAAGCCGTTTGTCCTATATCGATTGTGGCATGGAAAATAATTCTGTGAAAATACCTATCCCGGCCAAATTGGCGGGACCTTTCGCTCTCACTCAGAGAAGTTCTCCTTAAAATATTATAAAGCCACACACACTCACTCACTCACTCACTGACATTAATGTTTACCCACTTCCAGATGAGATAGAAACGTGAAATTTGCCAAACTTATAGCTTCTAGCCTGTGACCGACGGCAAAATTCTAAAAAGTTAAAAATTTCATTTTCAACCACCGAAAACAAATTCAAAATGGCAGAGCAACTTTAAAGTCTGTTTGTACCTACTTCTCTTTGGAGGTCTCTTGTGGCTAAACGGTAAGACCTAACAAAAAACATTAGTTTACATGGATTTGCAAAAAAAAAACCACTGGGGATTTGGGGGCGGAGACCCCATCAATCAAAGCGAGTGTGTTGATATAAAATCAGTCGGTTCAGAAAGTGCACGTTAAATAACTCAAATAAATAAATACTAATCACATTAAGGGAATGCGTTTTCGTTTATACATGATCGATTATTGTTCTATCAAGGAATGATAACAATTCGTAGGTACAGTCCAAACAAAGACTCCGTGGCACTGGACTGGTATTGCAGCCAACCAATATGACCGCGTGCCTATACTAAAGTAATTACTACCATTTTCATTGTGATTATTTATTGGGAGTGTTATAAAAGCTTAACAAAATGAAATTTCATTGCGGTATGTTATCAATTCTTAATCTTTGACTTCAGGAAAACTTTATCAGAAAGGAAAACCTTATCTACGGTGGTGACAGCTAACAACAAAAGGTTCTTCATTTTAAACATTAGCTGAAAGTAATTAATACCAAACTACTTGTAAATAATAATTGATAATATAGTCAAGGGGCGTCCATGTGGGTTTTCCCAATGGGGAGAGGGTTGGTTGGATCCCATTGCCAAGGGTTGTGTCACCCTTCCCATTAAGATTACAACTGGTCCCTTTATGACGAACATGTTATAAGTGAGTTGTACACATGCACACATCCGGTCGGTGGCCGCATTGTCTAACACACGACTCTCGCAATAGACTATAGACTGACGATGACGGGCAGATTGAAGTTCGAATCTCGGTCGGGTGTACTGAGGGTATTTTTTACAAAATGATTTTCCACTCTCCTTCCACGCAAATTAGGCTACATTTCATATGAGTATAACCTTCCTAGTCCCTAAAACTACTAGCGTAATTAGTGTTATATGCGTGTAACCCGAATGGGTAGTAAGACGCGGTGCTAAAAAATAACTCGTTTACTGTGATTGTATGTGCTAGGGGATTCTTTTTTTTACAGCCGTCATCTCTCGAATGTCAGGATCAACGGAGAATAGTTTTCAAAACTAAGTATGTTTCTATATTTATTTGTAATACGCAAAAAAAACTGCTTTAGTGGCCGTATGGTCTAAGGCTTCACCCTTGCAATAGAATAGACTGCTGATGACATATATCGGGGTAGGAATCTCTGTCGGATATAATCATGTTTTTTTTTTCAAAATTATTTTCCACTCTTATTACATGTAAATGCGGGTACACTTACTCTAAAAGTCAGATTTACTAATCCTTAATACAGTACCGTAATTAGTACATAGGCGTATAATTCAAACGGGCATTGAGGTCTTGAAGGAAAAAATAAAGCTGAGAACATTATCTCGCACAGATAAATGGAGGTAAATGCCATCAAATACTTTATTATCCTTTTGGAAACATCAAAGTACATTGAGGGAGAACAAATAGCAGTGTTGGAGGAAATAGCGTCCTCAATATGAATCACAAGACTATTCAATAAGTTAGACTTGATCGTGGACCCCAAAGGACTCCTAGTGAACTCTAGGTTGGTAACCTCGGACTTTGCACGATCAAATTCTTCCCGATAGATGATCACCTTTAATATCGATTCAATTTGAAGGCTTTTGATATTTTCTTTGCGTAACTTTTTCAAACGCAACGAGACGTATACTTTGTATTTATTTAAAAAAATAATCTTATCATTTTGGTCACAGCTGTACACCACTTAATAGCAATCACTTTAAGCCATCATATCTACAAGTAGTTGTATGTCTTATTTACAAAAAGAACTCACGGATGTGATCTATGAACTAAAGAGATTTCTACAATCATTTGTAACTAAAAGTGTAATTCTTCTTTAGCCTATTGTCAGTCACAGAGTGTAAAAACAAATAGCTAAGCCATCAAGGAGTAGATAAGATATTTTGCTAGAGTAATTTGAATGAAAGTACCAGTTTTTCTAGTGAGCTCGTGTCGGTAAATAGCTTTATTACAACATTAGAACTCAACTTTAGTTTCGACTCTGTTAATTACCTCGACGTTGAAACAAAACATTTGTGTTGAGTGGGTTCAATTTCATCCATCAATAAATAAGCTCTAAAAAAACCATGCCCGTTGGATAAACAAGTTCAATACTGGGGTCAAGTTAAATCGGAGATTAATAATTGTTAAAAAATGGTATCGTCGACTTGATTCGAATCAACAAGGACAGCTGTGACGGAAAGGATTGTTTACAGCCACCGGCGACGACGGTTCACTAGATAGATCGAAACAAACAGCGAGTCAACAAGCCAGAGTGTGTGTTTGTAGACATGGGTAAGAGGAAAGAAAAGGAAGACGTCCTGGCTTGGAAGAGCGCTGCCAAGGAGCAACAACAGAGCTACATGGAACTCCTCAAGGAACGAGACACTGACCTCGTGGCTGTCGAACACCTTGACAAGACGGTAGGTTTCGCGATGTTCGGGCCTCCCGACCTGCTACCCGACGAGAACAACTTCCAGACGGGCTACGACAAGAATCAGCTCAAGAATATAAGGAAGGTGTGTCGGGCTATATCGAGGAGGGGTTACGTCGACGAAGACGGGGCTATACCTCTGAAGTTCTTGTTCGTCTGTACCCGATCTGGAGAGAAACAGTCGACGTTCCCCGTGTTCAAGTTGATGGGGTATAGAAAGTTCGTGGACTGGAACGGGCGAGTGTACAAGTCTTGGAAGGATTTCCACAAAAACAACAAGTTGGCGAAGTGCCGCATGTGTTACCCGACGAACGGGGAGTACACGGACGATGACTTTGGACGAGTGAACGTGGAGTACGGTAAGTCTCCCGCTTCAAACGTCACCAAACAGTTGCTGACGGTGATGAGTCTGACCACTTCCGTGGCGGCGTCCTCCATCAGCATCGCCGCCATATTCACGCCCGTGGGGGCACCGCTGCTCATCGCCGCCGGAGTAGGGGGCATCGCATCGGGGACGTACAGCGTCGCCAACAGCGTTGCCAGTTTGAAAGATCGGAAGGAACACGACAAGACGTTGAGCTTAGGTAGCAGCGACGCGCGGGGTCATTGGTTCGCGCTGGCCGCGGGCACCGCCGGTATCGCCCTTAGTGGTACCACCACGATAGCCTCCCGAGTCTTACAGAGCGGCCACTCGCTGGCGTTGAGGATAGGGTTGACCTCGTTGACGGCCACTACAGCCGCGGCCAGAGGACTCACGCTGGTGAATAGTGTTGCAGGAATAGCACGCAAGGTAATTAGATCTCATTTATTGCCTAAATTGTAGTTCTTAGATTCCTAAGAGAAAGGCATATTATAAAGATTGTTCCTTAGTGGAGTGTCGTAAGGTGTTGCCAGGGTAAGCATAGTTTTAAACTGTACCTTTAATATGTCGTAATCACTCAATAAAACACTTATCGGCCAAGTAACAATATATATACAGTATCATGTGAGATGTGTATAGCAGAATCTTTGTATGAATGGTTAAATATGAATAGAGTGGGTGAGAACATATCACATGCTCTGCTTATCCTGGAGATAATCCTCTACACGAAACTGTCGTTTCTACTGCTAGGGGATATCGATGCTTTCACTTACAAAACGCAAGACTCATATTGTAAGCAAGGTTGTTAAAATATCATGCCTTTATATTTAAAAGTTGTTGTTTCAAATTTAGTTAGGTCAATTCTTTATTTAAAGAGGGGTGTACTTGAAGTTTCTTGCGATGAAGTGCCCTTACAGGTAAGTCGAGGCATTTAAAATAAATATATAATGCCTCTTGAAGCAAGTGTTCTAACAGTCGTAGTTATGACTTGTATATACTCCAAAAATTATTGAGTAGTAGAATAAATACATTAATAATAATAATAATAATAATAATAATACTTTCAGGAGAAGGGAAGAGGGGATAGTAAATTCTTTATTATTGGTATCTGTACATTAGCGTAATTAGTACTTAAGTGTATAATCAAATGGGTAGTAAGACGCTGTGCTAAATAAAATTACTATTAAACTCATTTGATAACACTTTTTATTGATAATATAACATAAGTAAGCAAATAATAATTATTTTCAAATAGGTTTAAATAAGTCACTTTCAGTCGATGTTTGCAGTAGAGAACCTTCATACACTACCTTCCAACCATAGATGGTCTATAGTTACATATTATAGATCATAAAATTACATAGATTAAAATGGTAAAAGTTATGCTCTTCAAAAATTAAAATTTTGTTTGGTTTTTTTTACATGTGATTTCCCATTCTCTTTTAAAGTAGAAGCTGATACTTCCTAATTTAATGATCTAACTCATCCTGCCCCTCAGATTAAGTCATTGATTATCGCTGTGGTGCTCTCTTAATTAAAACAATTACATTTGGCCTAAGAATGTATTGATATATGTATAAACACAATAATTAAAGGTATCTGGTGGCATGGTTAAATACATATGTAATTCCTTTATGTACACCTAACCACATTATTATTATATATTATTATTATTATTAGCACTGCGTCTTACTACCCATTCGGGTTATACCACTTACGCTAATGTGTAATGGAAGGGTGATTGTGAGATGAAATGAAGGACCTACAGTTTAACGTGGAATCCGAACCACGGTGGAGGCCTGGTATTCCACACATTCACAAGTTGTGATTAATACATGTCTTGTCAGAGGTGAAGGAAGGGTTTGGTAATCAGATAAATCAGTGCCGGGACCGAGGATTGAACCCTGGCCGCCAGCACAGAAGTCTGACACCTTACCCTAGACCACCAGGTAACCTTAACAACATTAATCTATAATATTGTAACCAACACATAGAATCACTTGTGTAGCCCAGCCGACAATCTCCTTTTTTTTACTCAAATTCAATCAAGTGAAAAAAATGAAAACTTTGACATGTAAATAGAATATAACCTGGGACATATGACTTTGCATACCAAGTTGAATCATTGAACCGTCCTTATTCATCTCATATCCGTGATCACCTTACACTAGTTGTTGAAAGTATTGGCCACTCATATTCATCACAAACTGATATGTGATGACTTCCTACAGGGTCAGTGCTGATAATTGAAGAATCAAATTCAAATCAGGATGGCTCAGTGGTGGACATGGGTTCGATTACTGTGTCCAGGTTGTCATTTTCCGCTTGATTCAAATTAATTCCAGTATCAGGATTGATCCTGTGGAGCATCGCCACTGATCAATTTGTGGTACATATGAATCTCTACTCCCTACTCCACTAAGATTAGGTCACTCCACGGCAATATTATCTTTCTCAGAGTGGAAAGATGGTGGTTAGGGGGGGCGACTTTTAGTTGACGAATGTTTATCTTTTCAGATATGGAATGGAGAGGAGTTGACCGCCTTAGACAAATACCAGCTGGCATCATTTGCTCTGTTCTTTACTGGCACGGTCCTCAGTACCAACAATGCGGTGGCGCGCCTCCAAGCCATGCAAATATACGTTAAGCCAGAAGGTGTGGCACGCGTTTCTGGTACCAGCCATTACTCCAAAGTCACCATAAACACTCTTCGAGTTGACCAGACTGACGCTCCCTCCGCCTCCAAACATAAACCTTATGAAGAGGAGGAGGAAGAAGAAGAAGACGAAGAGGAAGGGGATAATTTCTCCGTGTTCTGGGGGAACATTGCTGTTGTCGCCCTGATGTCCACCATAGTGACAGTATTTGTGATTGCTCGCACTCTATTGGCACAGTGATGTTGATGTATTCAATACTGTGTCAAAGTGGTTACAATTTTAAAGACTATTATAACAGATTTACACAACTAAGCAAACGATTGCCAAATACAAGAGCTCACAAATATTTAACATTTAAAAAAAACTTAATATCCCATTTTTTATTGATGTTAAGAGGAATTATCAGTATGTCAATAGATTCTAAATTTCATAAAGTTTATTCTTCCGTCAATTTAACAGTTTCTAATAGTTAGAATTTAATGGTTTGAACAGTGGTGGTGCTTTCTTGTTCAATTTGATATTAGTCAACATTTAAATGTCAGGTAGGGTTCATACTATCATCCAATTTATTCCATTAAAAGTTAATTTTTTTTAACTTATACAATTTATTTAAATAATTATCGATGTGTTATTGTACAGGAAAAACTATTTTGCAACACACTAACATTATAATCATCATCATCAACCATGTTCAGTCTGTACCCGGGTCAGTTCAGTAGGATACCTTCATATTTCTCCTCTATTTGTTTCCATTCTTTTTCTCTCACTCGCACACTTGTTATCTGTTACTATCATCTTTTTGTTGGTCTTTCTTGTGGTCTTTTTTCCTACATATAGAGATATAACTCACTCATTTGATGGGTCAGGGACAAAAGAACTGAGGGAAGTCGAGCATTGACAAAAGTTTGGCTTGCAAATGTATTAAGACCACCGAAAAACATATATAACTAACAATATTACACTTGTGAATGTGTAAAAGTAGATTTATTGGCATTGATTTGCTTGCTAACATGAGTGCGCAGAGGTTTTTCCATGATATGTTAACAGCACCACTCACTCTATGACAATCATTTCTTGGAAAACTTACCACGCGCTTATCTTAGCAAGAAAAGAAACGCTTTTGTGACGAAAAGGAACAGAAGAGCAGAGCAAGCTATTAAAGTTGGAAAGGTTATAGCTTAACAGTAACAAAACTTAAAGCAAGAAAAGTCTAGGTATTGCTGTACTTCATCTTTATCATTCTCTTTGCGATTCTATCTTTTTCCACCCTGATTAGATGATCATACCCCCTCACACTTGCTTCCTCTAAGTTATCTCATGTACCTCAACTCTTTCCCAGATAACTACATTCCTAATCCTGTTTCCGCCCTCAAAATCTTCATTCCATGGTCTCCGCACATTTCTCATTTATACTCCAACCAACCTCTTTGCTTTACTAGACCTTATTCTCTACCTTGTCTTTATTATATCTTTACTCTTTGCCATATTAAATTTCAACCCGTATTCTTTCGCTTCATTCCATTCCGGTATCTGTTCCTGTACCTTCTCTTTATTTTTCCACCAAACCATCAAGTCATCAGCAAACATTATGACTTTAGTTATTTCCTCCATAAGTTTCCTCATCACTCAATCACTCTATACATTACCGTATCACAAATAGAAGTGGTGTGAGCACTCAGATGCTCCTTCATTACAACTCTTCTTTACACCCCAGTCTATTCCAACACCTTCCAAACTTTATTTCTATCTACACTATCATATACCTTCTCTACACAGGTAATATCTCTTAAAATTGTGTTTTACTTCATGTTGTAAAGAAGGAAAACTTCATCCAGAATTGTCTATTTCTTTTCATGCAAATTGATCATGGACATTTATTATGTAAGATAAAAAATTACCTTAAAATATGTAAATTAGTTATTTTCAAAATAAAAACTATGATTTATCTAGAAAAATAATTTTAGCTGACCTAATTTATATTTTGAAGGAAGATATTGACTACCAACCAAAAAAAAAAGTTTACAAAAAGTAAAGAAAAAAAAAGCTCAGTAATACAATAATTATTTCAACACTATTCAAGGTTGAGATTGTTTTAAGAGAGAAAATAAATGCCGAGATAGAGAAGCGATATTTTTTTAAATAAAAGAAACAGCAAAGAAAATATGTTTACAATCTAATAATTCTTACATTGCCAATGAATTAAATATTTTGTATTTTAAAATGAAATTAAACAAATTTAAATATCTGTAGTAAACAAGTTGTTTATTCATTCAGTGCATTTGTTCAGTAAATGAATGAATTGAAGCAAATCAGATATAAACAAAAATAATTAGCATAGCTACTAAAAAGATTATCAACCTATGTGTACATTTTTAACAACAACAAAAAACTTTAATTTCAAATACCTAAACAAATAATTCTCTTAGGCTTCCAGGATTCTAAAGAAGAAACTTAATTTATTTGAATAATATTTTAAAATGGGTTATAAGCTGATTACTTGAAGGAAGAGAAAATTCTGGGAGGTGAAGAAGACAGCATAGGACAGGGCACATTGGAGGTCTGAGTTCACTGGAAAAAGGAACGGACCTATTGTGAGGGAGAACATTTAATAATAATACAAATAATAAGCTATACTCGAATAAAAGATGAACACACCTATCACATCCCTATAAAACATATAAGTAGGTAAAGCAAACCAAGGGAAACATAAAACATCTATTTTTAGAAAACACAATGCAATCAACTACTGCAAAGGTGTGAACAAAGAACATAACAATGTACTTATTGAGTATCTCATTATGTTCTATCTGTATCAAGTTCTTGTTCTACATCATCTATTTCTTCAAATTGAGGAACTTTTCTAGCTCGTGGGTTGTATTTGTAAAGCCTAGGATCCTGTCGACAAAATTCTTCATATACCGTGCACAATCGCCCAAACTCATTCATTGTGAGGTGAAAGGGTTGTGTGTGAGGGTTGATATCTGCCAAACTGTACATCTTCATGCCAAATTCTTCCCGCATTCCCATTGGAAAGAGGGTCCTGGGTGCAAACATCATCAGTTTATTTTTAAAACAAAACCAACACTTGTTTTGACATATATTTTTATCTGAATTAATTATTTATCATAAGTTTTGAAAAAAGACTAGGTAATGGTGTTGAAGTCAGACAATATAGTTTATAATGGTATAATAAAATCCCAACCAACATGAAATGTATTAAAATTTGAGCTCTAAGCAAGCTCAAAGATAAAGTGAGACTTTTCTGTAACTTTATTTTGTAGGAAATAAATATGGTAGCTTGTATTTTAAAGAAATAAATTTAAACTTTCTAATCAATGTTTTAGTACAAAAAAATATAAATGTAGCACTAAATCTTTTCAAATAAATGCAATGTAAGAAAATTAAAGACTAAAGTAATTGATGGTAGCAATAACTAAACCAAGTATAATTTAAACTATATTTATGTATTAAATAGCCATGATATTATATTTGTTAATTACAGTTAGAGCTGCATTGGTGTACTAAGCCAAAGATCCTGAGCATGGGTGTAGGGAAAATTTAATTTTGGAGGAGTTTCAAAATCTTAAGCTTATTACATGTTGTTAAGACTTAATATTAAATCCTAAAAAAAAAAAATGTTGCGTTGTGAATACCACAAAATGACACTGCTCTCTACTTGTGACTGAAAGCTGTCCCACTGACTCTTGAACATTCTGTTGATCAGACCAACTAGTCAACGGGCGCGGCGCTGGGGTCGACTTCTTACTTATTAAGCTCTTGTTGGAGCTATGGTCACCGCACAGTCAGAGTTCATCGGCGTCATACCATCAAAACCAAGAGAATTTTGCACATCCTCAATCTAAATCACCACAGGCTATGCAGATCAACCAATAAACTGTTTACATGTCTCTCTTTGGATAGTGGAAGGATCTTTCAAAACTTAACTATATAAACTCCACTCTTTGGATTAACCCACTCCTCCAATCCTAAAATACCAACAAAATTACAACTCCCATCATACATAACTTCAATTTACACCATTAAAAACCTTTGTCACCATGGGAGCCCTTGGGTAGGCACGACACTGCGCTCTTCAAGAGAAGATTAAATTCTTCCCAGAGCCACTGATATGGGGGGAAAGGGTCGATCTATAAAAACCCATCCCCAAGAAAAGAAAAACCTTCCGGACTATATCTCTCTCTTTAAGGAAAATAGCCTACACTTTCCAAACACCCCTCAATCATTATACGTGATCACCCACAACTCGATCATACCAAAATCCCAACCTACCTCCTCCCAAGAAAAAAAAAAATCTTTACTAATCCAAAAACACAGCAATATCATTCATAATCACATTTATTAAACTCATAGTGTAATGACTAATAAAATTGTAATTTATTAGGAGCCTGGACATCTATTGTGAATGTGAGCTAGCTTTGCCAAGGCTAAAGTGACTCTTGGCTGCTGCAATCGACTGATAAACAACTCTCACTGGATTTTCAATGTAAGGGTGTATGATTTCTTTGTGACGTCATTATGTGTAGTTCAGAATAAAGTTTTTGTCTCTCTTTAAGCCAGTATTTCTAATATTAATATATTGTTAGTTTCTTTTATCTCGAGTTTCAAAAACTTCACTATTTCTCTTTATTCTTTGCTGAAAAACACATTGATTGTTGATTGTTTTACCTTAAAAGATAATTGATTTAAATATTGTCTCTTTTGTAGAGGTCTTCACAGAGGTATATAGCTTGCTGCTTAACCCATTCCTTGGCGCGGGCATTGAACAAGGTCTTTGTTTTCCCAAACGTTCGCTGGCGCAGGTGCAAATCTGTGTTTCATTGCAATGAGTTATTGTAATGCCATCTAGCAATGAACCACTGTACTTTTAGCCAGTCTGAATACTTCATATTGAAGCTAATAGATGGGGCTACAAGGTCAATGCTATACAGTGACCATGAATATAGCAATAAATGAAAAATAAGTGAGTAGCAAAATTATGTGTCAGATAAAAGTATACAAGAATAAAAATGGCTGTCGGGCCTAAGTAGATCATGTGCTAAACATGCACCAGGGAATGGGTTAAGCTTAATTTAGTATGGGCTTCTTTCTCCAGAATTTTTCGAATATTTTATAGTGGACCTAAAATGGACCGTTGTGTTTAGTAATGATTTTATACTATACCTTGGGCTTCTCCCTTTTTGACAGAATTTAGATCTTTTCTTGCGATTGGAAATCATAATTTCAAGTTACTTTGTAATTATAGGATGGACTTCACCCATAAGAGCTAAAGTTATGGGGACTTAATGTTTACCCTCAAAAAGGGCCAATTCGTCAAGTATCTAGACTTTGAGAGGTTTTGTTGATTCATTTTTTCTCCTGATTTAGTGATAGGACGGTTAATCTGTTTTCAGGAAGACCCAATTTCTTAAAGGTTTGACCCCTGATGGGTTTTAAGTAGAATCTAATGCATTTGTCCTTAAGTGTGCCAAATGGCCAGAACTCGGATTTCTATGTCCTTCTGACGATTTGGGGTTTTTCGCAGGTAACAATACAAACATTATTATTTTATTCATTAGTGGCAGAACTTAGTTTTTTTTAAAGGAGAGGGAAAGGACAAGTAACAAAAAAGTTTTTTAGGGACTTTATACCCTTCTCTTCCCCAGGTTATGTTAGAAAATTAGATGTTCCTAGAAGCTATTTGTAGTGGTCCTCGTTTGGAGAATTTTAAACTTATACTCATATCAACTATTTAGAAATGTCTCCCAATTTTTTGAGAGTTTGGATGCTCTTATAGTATATTTGTAGTAGTCCTCCTTCGTAAAATTTTTTGAAAGGGTTTATGCTTCTAAAAGCCATTTTAAGAAGTACTATCAGAATTTTTTTTTTATAACTTTGATTCCCTGGAGCCTATATGAAGTCTTTTACCCAGATATATATATATATATATTTTTTTTTTTTTTGAAAATTTGATACCTTTAAAAGTTATTTGAAGTAGTCTTCCCCAGCAAATTTTCAAAATGGGATGCCCTTAGAAGCTATTAGGAACGTTCCTCACCTAAATTTTTTTTAAAAATTAGATGCCTCTATAAGTTATTCAAAGTGATCTTTCTGGACAATTAAAAAAAAAAAAAAAAGAATACCCCTATATGTTATCTTTAAGCTTCATATCAAATACTTCATAAAATTAGTGGTGTGCAGGGGGGCGGGGGGGTTACATCATAAATAATCCCCTTCCCTACATCCATGGTCCTGGGTTCAATTCCCATGTCCAGGTGTTGTTTTTCAAGTTATAGATATGATATTTAGATGCTGCTATAAACTTAATTAACAAATATTAGAATAGAATGGCTATTTAATCCATGATTATATGCACATTAGTACAATTGTAATTGTACTATTGGCAACAAAAAGAATGGTGGCTGCGTTATCTAATGGCTCGTGATCTTAATTAATCACCAATAAGTAGATGACAATTTCCACGTGTTCATCAAAGACTTTGCCTTAAAATATGATTGAAGATTGACCCTGAGCATGGGATGATTCCTGGATAGCTCAGTGGTTAGAACATTGGCCTAGTAAGCCAAAGGTTCTGGTTTCAATTCCTGTCTCCAGGTGTCATATTTACAGAATATTAAACTAGTATATTGGTAAAATATTTGCAAAACATAATTAATTACTAAATAAAGTTTCTAGCTTACTCTGCTCCACGGATGCTGTACTTCTGCCGGAAACTAAAAATACTGCGCACCACTTTCTCCACCAGTTTAAATGGTAGAGGGATGATAGGCTCAATCTTTGGTATGAAATGAACCACACCCACGTCCACATCCGGCTTAGGCACAAATGCTTTACCTATGGAATTTGTTCGAAATACTTTATTAGGATTATTCTAGCGCTAGGCTTGCATAAAATAAAATATAATAATCAAAATTAATTTGGAAATCAAAATATTATAGAAGGAATACTTTCCAATTTTATTTTTAAGTCACTAAAAATAAATTATCTTACATTTTGAATTTAACCAGCATCAGTGCTTGCATCGTCTCAAATGTCACAATAGACTAAATTGCCGCTGGGTGAGTTTGAATCCCTGTTCAATGAGCTGAGGGTGGTTTATTCTAAATGGTTTTCCACCAACAACTCCAAGTAAATTTGGGTATATTTTTTCTCGTCCTCATTTATAACCTAATATTGTGAATATTGAGATAGACTGAAAGGGATGTAAGAAGCAAACCATTAGTAATCCAGTAGGATCTGGCTAACTCAGCATTGGTTAGTTGGATGAATCAAACCCACCATAATTCCCTTAGCAAATCCTATTTAAATCAATGGTAAAAAAAAAAAATTAATTTAAATTTTAGGAGATATTTGGATAATTTAAAACCTATCCATTGTTAATTTTTTTGAGTGTGTGTTCATTTCAAATCTTACTTAACGATCTTTATAAAATCACACTTATATGCCAAGAGTGTCATTTAACTTTTAGTTAGAGTTATTGACGCACAGTAAAAAAAAGAAAGCGAGAAACTCTGCAACAGAAATGAGCGGGTTTTCTAGAAAAGAGGATGTGTTGGCTTGGCTTTCATCGCTTCTGTGTGACAATGTAATTATCTAACACCCTAATTATTTTTCCTTGTAGGCCTATGTATATATTGTTTCTGTGCGTTTATATGTATATCATATTTTGAGGTTACTTATTTACTCTGCATTAGCTGCCTTTATACTCATAAAAATTAATAGTTCAAATTTTGGATATTTCAAATTTTTTTAGAAATGTACCGATTTTTTTTTTTTTCAAAGTGAAAAAAGAACAAAGTTCACACTTTACACTGTTGCCACCTGACAAAGAATTAATGTCTGCCTCAGTACCTCTGTCCAGGATCTTGGCCCCGACCTACCTGGCGAACCAGACTAGATGAGCCCGACATTTTGAGTGTGTGCCCATTGATGCTGGTAGCAGCAACGTTAAAAAATAATGTAGTTTTAAAATATATAAGCTCATCTGTGTACCTGGAATTGTGAACGCATGACGAACATCACACCAGTTTTGACACATGATTGACAACCGACAGCGTTGTGAAGTGGTCACAGGTGCTACCATACGTTCTGCAACTTCCTTCTGGAAAGTCAAAGTCATGCCCACACGACCATATGACCATGCACTTCTTCTGCAAAAATACAAGTCTTCTCAAGTAATTCTTGAATAGGCTTAGTTACCTACATTATTTAATTAGTTTAATTGTGTATATGTAATTAGTTTAAAAACCAACAAATGTTCAAGTGATTATAATTTAAACAACAAATATAATTTATTTCATACTTTTTCAACAATTTTTTTTTTTTTTCAAACTAAACCATTCATTATTAAGGGATGGCTTTTCCTCTTCGTCTAAATGCATTTTATATAGTTTGAGCACTTTGAAAAATCTTTCAATCAAACTAGACTTGGGGCTAGTTGAAAAACTTCACCTGGACACGAGAATCAAACATGAGAGCTTTGGCTTAGTGTGCCAAAGAGTTGTTCTATTAGTAGATCAGTCTTCCACTTGCACACTATTTTGAAACATTAGCCCTGATCCCTCTACACCCTGATAGGGACCATGTTGGTCGAGATCACCGTCTATTTGTGCTTGAACCGTATTCGAGAGACATGTTGGTGAAGACTATCTGATATTCTCTCCACACATCCTAACCGGAGACATGCTGTCCAATATTCCTGGTTCCTTCCTATTTGCACCCTATTTGGTTTAAGTATCGGTGAAGAATATTTTACATTCTCTCTGAACATCCTAACCGAAAACATGCTGTTGAGGATTCCTAGTTTTTTTTCCTATTTCACCTTTTATTAGGATAAGTATTGGTGAAGACTATTTGACCTTCTCTCCGCACATCCTAGCCGAAGACAAAGTGTCCAGGATTCCTTCTGTTTCCTTCCTATTCACGAGATGTGTCGGAGAAGGCTATTTTACCTTCTTTCGTCACATCCTAACTGGAGCCATGTTGTTCAAAATCTCTGGTTCATCCCTCCCTCCTTGCATACTACATGATGCCATCCTTACAAACCACTCATAAAACAAACATTCTTACCCCGCTCCCCCCTAAACACACACACACACACACAATTTGGTGACCCTACAACTTTTTTTAATTTACCGATGCCATGATAAACATTTAAACTAAACCAAAGCCCCTTACTCCTGAGACAATAAAAAACCTACCTTTCTGATATAGCTTCCAACCACTTGATTATGAGAGGCGTGGACACACTGAACGGCAAGTTACCAATCAGGTGGACATTTGGCTGCTCATCGACCCAGTCTTTTCTGAAATCCTCTGGGAAACACTTCTGCATGTTAAATCCCATTACATCTCCTATGATCACTTCCAATCTGTTTTCACATGCCTCTGTTAAAAGCTGTAAATATTAACAATGGAAGTTATATTTTATAAATAATAATAATTATTTTTTTGAAACAGCCTGTTAGAGGTCTAATATTTTTAAAGTAGGTAAGCTAATGTTGTAAGGATGGTACATTTTCAGAAAGGTGGGCTATTTTATTTGCAATTCTAAAGGGTAGATTGTACAAACATCTATTTTATTAGTGTTATTTTCACATTCATTAGATTTATAAATGATACACATACAAAATGTTTGTTTCATTTATGAGAATTTCTATGAGTGAGAATGAAAAGGCCTACCAATTTTACCAAAAAAAGGTTATTATCACATACCTTCCAGGGTTCTTTTACATGCCATAAGCGACAGGGGTCCAGTACTTTACTTCACCTCCAAAGGAAGTTGTGCTATAGATTTTTATCGCTGAAGAAAGATCTGTCAATCCTACCTGGGTTCGAATCCATGGACATAGCGATCTGAGATGAGCACTTTACCTCAAGACCATAGATGTCGACTTGGTCCCATTTGATTTTAGCATTTAGTATGTATAGAGTCACTATCAGATTTAAAAAAAAAAGTATATCTTTTCCCAAAAAATGAATAGAAATGTTAATTTGTTAGTTATGTTAATCTATTTATTTATCAAAGTTACATGACTGTCAAACCTATTAATGAAATGTTTCTTAAAGTTCTGGTATTTTTTTTAGTTCATTCACCCCTTGAGTACTAATATTTTTTATATTTTTTAAACACCTGCATTTTACTAACTTTTCAGTTTGAACATTTATTATGTTCTAATTACACTGTGTTAGGGTTTAGGGAGGTTGAACTTAAATAAAGTGAACCCACATTTGCATGGAGGGTAAGTGGGAAAATAATTTAGGAAAAACTACGCTCACTACATCCTACCGTGATTTGAACCTCCATCTCCCGGTCATCGGCCGTAAAGTTTATTGAGAGAGTGACGTCTTTGACCAGTGGTTCTCAAACTATTTTATCCCGTGACACCCTTTAAAGTTACAAAACCTACCGAGGAACCCCTGTGTGTTCATATCTCATCCCCTTTAAATAAAAAGTAGGCCCATTTTGTATTATAGGCCTAGAAGACTTATGTTATAAATTAAGATGAAAACCAAAAATTTGTTATTTCTTACATTTATGTTACATAATATTTTGCATGCAAAAAATAATATAACTTCAATAAGTACTGTTACTTATACACTTTTTAATAAGTACATTTTTTTTCTGATTTTAATAATGTTAATAAGTCATTTAATTTTCTTCTCATTATTAAAATGGATATGCTGCTAATGAGATGGATTTTTATGAATTTTTAGCATAACAATTTAGATGCATTTATAATGTTTTTACCACCATTTTGCACAATTGTCTCATGGGACCCCTGACACACCTCTGTATAACCCGGTTTGAGGACCACTGCCTTAGACCACATTTGAACAAGACAGGTTAACTTAGTATGTATTTAAATTCTACCTTTATTTGCAGCAATCATAGCCACAAGTAGATATAAATTTCTATTGCCCCTTGTCTTTGGTTTCACTTTATCTTGTTTTCAGTTGGGAAGCAATTCTTGGTCTATGTTAAAAGTTTGATATTATCCTAATAGATTTGGGCCCCATATGTGAGATCTTGTCAAATGTAAACATATGGTAGGCTAATCCATAAACTGGTAAACTTACAAACCTATGCATGGAATGGATGTTAAGAGATGAGTTTGAGGTGTATTTCGTAATTGAAGTAAAGTATGTCTAATGAGTCAGGCTAATAGCTTGTATATAACATAAGTCTAAAGAGTTATACTGATAGCTTGCCTATAGAGTATGATAATAATAATAATATTAGCACCGCGTCTTACTACCCGTTCGGGTTATACGCTTTAAGTACTAATTACGCTAATGAATTAGGAAGGTTGAATTAGAGGAAGTGAACCCACATTTGCGTGGAGGGAGAGTGGAAAACCATTTAGGAAAAACCACCCCCAGTTCACCCGACCGAGATTCGAACCTCGATCTCCCCGTCCTCAGCAGTCGAGCTCAACACGTCAAGCACGTTAGCCAACTACGCCACTGAGGCGGGTCCTTTAGAGTATGTTTAATAAGTTATGCTGATAACTTTCTTCTAAAGTATGTCGAATGGACTACTAAGCCATCAACTTGCCTCTAAAGTCGGAAGAAAGCGTCGATCCTTCTCAATAACCAGTAGCCTCTCGGGAGCTCTATTGAGTATGGAGCGGGTAATACCACCAGGACCAGGACCTACTTCACACACTTGTCCATCCTTGATCCTGCCAGCCACTTTAACAATCTTGTCGATCAAACGTTGATCCATAAGAAAGTTCTGAGATAGCTGCCGCAGAGCTCGCAGACGATACAAACGAACCAGATCCCTTACGGTGGGTAAAGGCGGCAAACGCGCCACAGCTTTTGCTGCAGACATTTCTTTCACAACAAACTTAACAAGCACACGACCAAAACACACTTCTCTAAAGTGTTTACGACAAATAGATACAAAGGAAAACCAACTTTTTTTATAAAGAAACTTATTTAAAAAAAAATTGCAATTGAAAAAGTTTTAACTAATTCGAGGTTGTAGCCGGCTCATCAAAATCATCTAAAAATGTCTCCTGTTTAACTGAATACATAGAATATGCGTAGATACCCAGAACACTTCCACCCAACACACAACCTGTGATTATGTTATTCCGCCTGATCCGTTGCAATTTTTGAACTCGCTCTAAGTTGAGTTTTTCTATTAACTTGATATAATCTATTGCAGTATTTTTAAATTTTGCTTTATCCTTCTCAAAATCAACTTTTGGCATACTTTCTTTATCTGCCATGCTACCAATGACCTGTAACAAAAACATGAAAAGTTTTAGTCAGAGACACAGACAAATAAGATACCGAGACACTCAACCTCCAGGTTAAAATGGTTACGCTCCTTTCAACAGCTTGAATCCTTCAACACTAGTATCGCTGCGGTTAGTCGTTTCATCACCCAGTAGTGACACTAGCGTAGCCCAGTGGTGATAAACTCCAAATGGTCAAAGGAGCGCAACGAAACCCCTCGTAAGGTTGAGAGTTTGTTTCTTACTTGTCTGTGGTCGAGATTAAACCAAATTAAAGGAATGTATAAGTAGTAGTCCTATATCTAGGCTATATATTAAAAGTGTATATAATCATAAGCATAGTAGATTCATATTTATTATTATGATACATTTTATATTTTTTTATTTATTCAGTGTTTACAGGCCCGGTATCTTACAATCTTTAAATCCGGGCCGTTTTTTCCACAACTTTTACTTAATTTACACAATTTTAATATGAATTTCCTTTTTATCATTACAACACATATTTTGGCTCTTAACTTAAATGAAATTCAACTACCCTTAGCTCAATTTGATCCACCCCGGGTATATTACGCCTCCGGTACCCTCCCCCGCTAGGCCCTTCACAATGCTCGGGATTTCACTCCCGAGTCCGCCAAGCGCTCAGCAGAGGTGGGCATCCCCATAATAACCACCTGGGGAGGCGCCCTATCAGAGTTGGTGCCCCGCCTACTTTCTACCCTTGGCAGCTGAATTTCCTAATCTACCCCCTATCTAGTTCCCCCGTCCCTAATTATATATATTAACTACTAACTAAGCTAAGCTAAAATACTAAACTATTCTATTCCCATTACTGCCGGGGAACACCATCACCCAGAGGGCTGCAGGGCAGCCGCCTTTCTCCATCTTGACTCTGAGGGCCCATCAACCACAACCCACCTCTCTTGTTTCCAAGGTGGTGGGTCATACGGTGCAGGGAACCCCTCAGAGTTCATAATCATTCCACTAACTTTTGTTCATACGACTGGAAAACTGTCTTCTGGATCTCAAGGGCATCCCCCGTGTTCCTTCAGACACTCAGTCGTACTGGAATCCAGTTCCCAGGGCTCGCGCTTGCTCCTCCCAGCACATACACATTTTTTTTTTCCCGGCAAGGATTGTTACCACTTATCCCCTTTTAACAATCCTTTTTTCCCTACTCACTCCCCGCTGAGACCGCACTAGTGTCCGTGTCAGTCCCGCCCTCCGTGTCGCTGTCATCTTCACATTTTATAGCAAAATGTGAAGAAATGAAGAGTTAATAATTTTACCATCCCAGATCGTATCTTATTAACTGTTCCGGTTATACGCATATATAGGGCCTACTAATTATGTTAATGAGTTAGGAATGAGGAAGGTTGAATTTAGAGGGAGTGTACCTACATTTTCATGGAGGGAAAGTGGACAAGCACTTAAAAAAACACCGTTATTCAGACACCGATCTCCCTGTCATCAGTGGTCTAGTCTATTGCAAGAGTGACGCCTTAGATCATGCGGACACCTAAGCTAGTAATTACTTTTTTCCCTTTGGAAAAAGAATAAGATAGTAAATTATTTCATGGATCAATTATTTTATCTCTTGCACAGTGTGGTCAATATTTTTATAAACAAATATCTAATCAATCGTGATCAAGGTGAACATATTTGGCCTGTACTAATGCTACAAAAAAAACAACAAGTAGTTAATTAACTAATATAAAAATATTCATTTTTTTACTAATTATATTACTAACAATATCTAACATTCCACAATTAAAATGGAGATGATATTAACACAAGGAAAGTAAACCTAAGCTTAATATATATTTATAAAAAGTATTTGTGACAACATCTACCATACAATTTTTAAAGTAATATTTTTTTAAATTCTCTTAACAAATTAGTAAAATTAATAAATTAGTTTTAGCTTACTTGTTTGAGTAAAAGTGTAGGCCTATTTATAAACGTCCTACATTTTATAGATTAGACTTAGGTATTTAAGGTTATCTCCTGGTTATCTTTAGAATGTTTCTGTGAATTAGTTGTGAGCTAGTCAGATCAATAACTAGAGATGTGATAGCTAATTTCTTTTACTGCAAGTTACTTCCTTGATTTTAGGCATATTTTAAATTTGTTCATTCCAATTAACATAAATTTTTAGGTCCTATCTGTTAATTTTTAAGTCATATGCATTGGTATTATTAAGGGCATATTTGTATATATATATTTCACCAGTTTTAAACCCATAAACATCAAATCCTTGGTTATTATTATTATTATTATTATTATTATTAGCACCGCGTCTTACTACCCATTCGGGTTATACGCATCTTGGTTATTATTCAATGCACTGTATGCTTGTTTTGTTATGAGCATCATAAATAAGAATAAAACTTTCATTGTTATATGACAAAGAAATATCTTTTTAAACAGTCGTAAGTTGAACACCATTAGTACTCATAAAGCCATATATAATACTAGTATGATTTTGGTTTGATTTGTTATGTACATTAATGTATACTCTATTCACGGTAGGAATTAATCTCTGACAGGTCTTTTTTCCTACCAATATCCTACTATATAATAGATTTCTGGTAGGGAAAAAGGCCTTTCAGAAAACAATTCCTATGCTGAACAGACTTTAGCTTAAGTTGTTTTTTTAGCACTGTGTCTTACTACACGTTCAGGTTATAAACTTAATGTAAGTTAAATCCTTTTTTGTATTTCATTGAGCGTCTTACTATATGTTCAGATTAGGTGCGTACAAAAACACTAATGTGTTAAGGATAAGGGAGGAGGAATTGAGAGAAAATGTACTCACAATTCTGTGGAAGTGGAGAACCATTTAGAAAAAATGAGTCTAGTACATTACACAAAAATAATTATTTTTCAAAATAAATATTTCATGAAACTCAAACTACCACACAACATTATAAATGAATTCCTTTAAAATATAATGCTATGATTTAGGCCAATAAAATAATGAATTAATTTGTTAGCTGGCTAAATGAACTTCAATGTATTTTTTACCACTTTTATCTGCAATGTAACCTACATTTGACAACTTTGATTAAAATATCTAGACTCCAAATAAATATTGGCCTATATACCCATTCAAACTTGTATTAAATTTAATTTTCTCAGACATGAAAGGTTAGGTTATCGGTAGCTTTAGTTGGGTTAGTTTTTAATTTATAAAATATATTAATGATTATTTTTGATGAACTAGAACTTTAGTAAATAAAATGTATGTATAAAATAATCTTTGTTATTAATTACAAACTAACTCCAGGCTAGCCAAACCTCACCTTCCAAGTGTGAGAAAATTAAATTTTAGTAAAAGTTGGTATGGGTAGCTAATATAGGCTGACATTTATTTAGGTAGACATCGATGCGGGTTTGCAGGTTGAAGTGTTAAAGGAATTGCTGTGGAATAGAGGCGAGTAAAAGCCTGTAAAATGGCCTAGCTGAATCATGTAATTATTTTATAAATTCTAACACTTTTTCCCTTTAATGTGTTAAATAAAGAAAATAACATATTTTGAGAAGTGTAATTTGTGTAAAAAAAAAAAAAGTTTTCAAAACGAAATGGTTTGTGTAGGGGCCTACATACTATACCCCAAAAAACACCCTCAGATCCTACATCCGACCAGGATTCAAACCCTGATCTAGCCTACCCATCATTGGCGATCCAGTATTTTTAGAAAGTGACGCCTTGGGCCATTCAACTACCTAAAATAGAACCTTGCTCTTTGTTTGTTCACTATGGTTATTATTTGTCATACATTTTATGACCCAACTTATATCAGCAGTGAGTATTTAATTTAACTCATCAATACATTAGTCCCAGAAAATAGCTTAGCCTGTCAGGTTTTAAAAAAAATATTAATTATAATTAGCTTGACTTAAAAACGCATATTGCCCAGTTCTCATCTGATGTCAAGTCACCAGTGTGAAAGCATTAGGCCTCATGTTAAGAGTCCAAAAAATCCACATTCTTATAGGTCTTTAGAAATGGAAATTGCGTCCACACAGTCCATATCCGTAATCAAGTAACCGAGCCAACAAATGAGAAAGTTAAAAACAAAGTTCAATTAAACTCTTCAAAATAAACTTTTTAGAGCTAGACGCAAGCAGACGAGATCACAGCTGGGCAATTATAACACAACTACACATTTTTTGATAAAATGTCCAGGATAGGTTAAATTTGAAATGTAGGTTAAGTGCAGTCACAAATAATATATTCAAAACATGAGCTAGTTGGTGTAGTTACTATGATAATGCCATTGGTTTTTTCATTTTGATGCGCAAGTACGTTTACTTTCCTGTGACCAGTAGTCCTTAGCAGTCCGTATCGCCTAGTCCCTAGAAAGTTAAAGTTGAGTCAACTTCTACATAGTGATGAATCCTAAGGGATTAAGGATAAGGACTCTGTAGAGTGCAATCTTTTAGTGTGGAGTCGATCTCTTACGGAGTACTACACACCTTACCGATGTGGAATATGTATGACTCACAATAGTAATTTGTTCGGCTA
Source organism: Timema cristinae (assembly GCA_039000515.1). NCBI lineage: Eukaryota > Metazoa > Arthropoda > Insecta > Phasmatodea > Timematidae > Timema > Timema cristinae. The sequence continues at coordinate 33,721,629 of JBCFYV010000024.1, read as the reverse complement.
TACCAGAAATCGAACCCGGGACCATTGCTTAATATGTGTATTCTTACAGATGTATGTATATTTAAAGTGTAATTTATATTTTAATATAAAGACTATTTTTCTAATCCTAACCCCAATGATAAACTATGCCTCACTTCTGTAAAAAGATTTTTAAGCCGCTCGACACATAAAAAAGTATATTTTGTAATTATGCTTAGGTTCGAATATGTAAATAATACACTAACTAATATACTAACCTTTGATTTAGAGTTATGGACACAAAATTTAAATAAATCACCTATAACACTACCAAAGATAATAACATGCTACCATATTAAGTAAATAAATTGGCCAATCAAGCCAACAACTTGATCAATTTATTAAATTTTAGTATATAAAATTGGCATATTTATTTCATATTATGGCTAAAATTAAAATTTTGTTGGTTTTAATAATAGGAAAATAAGGTTTTTCATGTTAAAATTAATATAAAACATAAAATTTAATACAAATAATTTATATTTCTTAGGGTTTTTTGTTGTTTACAGTTCCAATTCCAAGTACCTGCAACTTTGCCAACTCTATAGTCTCTTAGTAGTAGTAGTAGTAGTAGTAGTACATGAACCTTAAGATAATTCTTTCTGACATTATATTGATAAACCCACCGATTTTAATAAAAAAATAATGTCAAATTTATTACTTTATAGCAGGGACACACGATATTACTTTTATAAAATATCCTAAAATTGGATTGTACAAGTGGTGAAATAATTATATCAAAAGTAGTATCCAGATCGTGCAGCTGGCAACGCTGTCACAATGTTGTGTTCATTCATGATAGCTAGAAAACTCACGTTGAGGTCATGACATTATTTCATCTACTTTTATTTTGTAACCATTTTCTACAAACATATGATTCCGTCAGCTGATTGGAAGACGTCAAACACAATCAACAAAGCCATGCGCTCTAGTGTTTTGCTTTAACTGACGTGGTACGTTGATACAAGTTGTGTTTTGATAAACTATCTCCTAAATATCGTAGATGCCATTTCTTTCGAAAGATTGGCGTTCACCTGGGGAAGAATGGGTGAAAACTGAAGAAGGATGGGAAAAGAAGAAAATCTTGGAATGTGGTCGCCACTTATACAATATCGAACACGACAGTTTAGACGATACCAGGTTTGTATGACTCTATCCTATGAAATTGTAAAACTTGATAAAGTATCTTCTATGATAAAAGTAGGCCTACCTACCATCGAAAATAATATATTTGTAGTCATTTGAAACCTAGAATTGTTTTATTTTTCTCTCAGGGTGATTTTCTCAATCTCAACAAGACATCTAAAATTAGACAAGATGGAACTTATTACTACAAAAATATCTTTGTTTTGTGCTACAATCTGTTTCATGGTTAAATATTCCGACATATTTTCCGAAATTTGTTTCATGGTTTAATATTCCCACATATTTTCCGAAATCTTGTTTCAAAACATTTACGGTAATATTTTCTCACAGGACTTTCAATTCATATGTATTCAATATGAAAATTCACTTTCTTTAAATGACCTTGATGTTATGTTGACCTCTACCTTGAACGGCCGTGTGACGTCATCGAAGCAACGACCGGCTAAAGGCATAGAGTCAATTTTAAATAATTTATGTTTTTTTAAGATGAGCTGTATTTTTGTTTAAAAAAAACTACTCCTAAAATCGAGAACAACAATTCATCTCAAGCAGTTAGCTCAGCAGTGGTGTGCTTTTTACTATGACCCAACCAATGGATTTGTCTACTAAAAGGAATAGTACTAATCACCTTATCAGGTGAATCCTGATAAACTTAACTTTAATATATAGGTGGTCTAGGGGTAAGGTGTCTGACCTCTGTGCTGGGGGTCCGGACTTAAATCCTCGGTCCCAGCACAGATTTATCTGATTGCCAAACTTTTCTTTCACCCCTGACAAGACGTGTATTAATCACTACTTGTGAATGTGTGGAGTGCCAGGCCTCCACTGTGGTTCGGATCCCACGTTAAACTGTAAGTCCTCCATTTTTTACATCTCACAATCACCCTACCATTATTCATTAGTATAAGTGCGTATAACCCTAATGGGTAATAATAATAGTAATAAAAAACCTTTAATATGCTTCAAAGCCTTACATTCTTAGATTAATTCCTTAATAATAAAGTTTGTTAAATAAAAAAGGATGAACCCTAATAACCGTAACATTTAAGAAAATATTATTTGCTAAAAAACTTGAAATCACAAAATTTATATTAGCATTACACTCACAAAAATGCTGTGAAATCCAATGATACCAAATTCAAGATTATTAAGAAAACTTTGCTATTATAAACAATTCAAAACCAAACTCCCCTAAGTGACGCAAGAACATATGTTGTTGAAAAATCTGTGGAATTACTCAACCGAAGCTTTATGTATATTATACAGCTGATTGATGTGCATTAATATTTTACAGCAACAACACTTCACCCTCCTTTGCAACAGATACATTTATTGTAGCTGACAAACCATACTTGTAGTAAAGATATTAACAAAACTCATCCACCAGAAGTTAAATATTAAGATAAAATATATTTTAAGGCTAAATAATATAGAGATGTTATTAGGTTCCTTTAAAACCTAGCTTAATCCAACCTTTATTGTGGTAACTACTCGGCTGACTCTATCTAACTTCGATATCGTTCCATTCATTGATCAATTAGAATTTCTATTAATATTCACTAAATAAACTAAGCTAGTTAACTTTTGCAGTATAATATGACATATATTGTAAAGGGTCATGGATCAAACCATGTGTTAGTCTAGATAGCTAATGATTTAACAAGACTCGACTCGCAGTACAAACTGATAGTCAAATTTGGCCCATAGGATGAAAAACGTTTGAGCACTCAGGTCTAAGGCATCACTCTTGTAATTACATGATAATAGACAGAGAGTTCAGGGTTCAGATCCTGATCGGTGTGTACTGATAGTATTTTTTTCTTAAATTGTTCTAAACTCCCTCTATGCAAATATGCTTACACATTCTTTGAGAGTTAAACCTTCCTCCCCCTAACACATTAGTGTAATTAGTTAATGTGTATAACCAAAACGAGTATCAAGACGTGATTCTGTAGGCAGAAAATGTGTGTCGTCTGCCATTATTAATTGTATTTGATTTATTTATAGATGTCAACAGCTTGTTTCATTGAGTTCTGATTTTGACTACAATACTGGCCCAAGATCAACTCACTGGTGAGTCATAATAATTAATTACCAAGCTATGTTTTATATTCTGATCAAAATTATTTTTGGATTACAGTGTGGCACACGTTTTTATTTCAAACTCTTTCTTATACAGAATATTTTAAAATACATTTAATTTATAATGTGGTAAATTCAGATATTTTATTGCTCTGCTATATACTTATAATCCTTACACACTTAAGAATGGGAGACATGTGGACAAAGGTGCTATTCTTGTTTGGTTGGTCAGTGATAGTGAAGTCAGTAGTTTGATTCCATGATGGATGTACAGAGGTAGATAGTTATTCCTAAGGGTAATGATAGTACATTTTCTTTAAATTTTACTTTCCTTATGCTGGGATCATGATCACCTCAATGTTTATGCAAGACTCACACAATGTAAAGGTTAGCTTTCGTTTTTTAATAGAAGGCATCATCGTGATGCAGTTAATTTAATGTTCACTTAACTTAAGAGTTGTATTGGGGGATAACTTTCTCGTTATGTGATCATTGAGTGAATGTTAAGGGGTCCTTGTGTTCTAGCTATCTAATCGTGTTGTGAGCATTGTCAATAGGACTATTTAATAGTTCATTTCTTTGTTTATGGTATGCAGACCACTACTTTGGTATAGTTAACAGTCCACTTCTCACGAGCTCTAAAAATATCATAGCCTCTTGTTAGGGTACACTTTATTTTGTATAGCCAGTAAGCTTCTATGGGAAATACTTTTTTCTAATCACCCCTAAATGATTGGGTTTCATTTTAGGGAACAATTTTTTATTTTTTTCACACAGTATAAATTCATTTTCTATGATTTGTTTGAGTTGTTTTGTTATGTTTGGTGAGACCTGACCATGCACTAGTTTCTTTTCTTTAAGTGAATGTTAAGTTGGACTGTGTTATGCATCAATGGCACTATTGACATAATTTTGGGAAAATAAGCTTTTAATAGAACTCTTAAGATTTTTTTTATCACTTATGATTTTTTTTTTCTCATATAGTATCAGTAAATTTACCTAATTAGTTTTAACTTCTAGGTAACACACTTGATAAATATTAAGTAACTAAAAGTGTCCATTCACGAAGTGATATATGAAGCAATCTGGTTGGCAATGTGATTGCTCTGAAATTGCCGGGGGATTGGCTGTCAACCGAGATTTTCCTCTATTTTGTTCCCATCAGTTCAAGGTCGACTTTTGTTATATGTGGGCATACACTATCAATTAGTGCAGTTTCATACCTATTATTGTATGTTTTTAAGGCAGTACAATATGCTCCAACAAAGTCTTTAAAAAATAATGGTTTTAGAAATTCTTTTAAAATATCCCGTTCCTCGTTTCCTAACTTCTCTCGTTCCTCAACAACATTATCAGACACAGCCATTTATTATAGAAAAATAAATAAGACTCACTGTCAAATAAAAGCCAAAATACTAGTAAATTCATTAAACTACTATGACACCCTTGCACTCTGCTTCAGATTGCCGTAGAGGGCAATTGAATTGACGGTCCAGACCATCAACCAAAATATTGCTCAGGCAATCTAGAGATTGCCTTTACCCACTGGCGAGGCAATATTTGAGCAACTTGGTCAAAAGCAATTAGATTCACGACCATATTGCTTCAAGATTGCATTGTGAGTGGGCCCCTTGACGAAATATATTGATTTTCGGTGCTTAACTTAGTCCACTATTGCTTTTGACTATACTGTGAAATTTAGTAATACATAATAAGACCAACTGCCATTTTGTCATTATCGTAAATCTATAGACAGTTGAGAGTAATAAACAATAAATCAATAAATGGTATATAAAATTGTATATCTACCTCCCTAACGCTAAACAGACATTTATGTATTTAACTCAATTAAAATTAAATACCATCATCACATTACAAACGTGAAATATGTAAATAATATTTTAAAATAAGTTTGGACAAAAGTAATGGCTAACTCTCTTCTTAATCGTCAAACTCAAAAACCCCACCATTTCCATCAATTATATGCTCAATAACTTATTTAGATAATATGTTTAGATAGATCCTCATACCATCTGCAAATATAAGGTGCAAAATTAGCTGGGATGTTTCTAAAGTCTTTCTTCTGATCTGTGATACTTGCCTGGAGCTAAGCTGTTCCCACGTAGTCAACCTTTTCCATTCTAATGACATTGAGTTTTTTCATTGAGATTTTTTCCCAACAGCTTAACATGGTGTTGATATACTCATCACTCATCAGGCGTGCACATGGTGCTGTTGAAGTTTAAAGGCCCATTCTATGTGTCTGAATCGTTTGACAAAAATTTGTATCCAGAGATGAAGAAATGAATAATTTTTTTTTTTTAAGATTTGGGTTACTCCATAATCACTTTTACCATCAATACCATTTTCATATTTATTTGTTGACCTCTGCATGAGCCAGACCAACAAGGCAATACTCACATATACAGGGTGTATTTTAATTGGTGTCAAATATTATAGGGGCGTATTCCCATCGACCAAACATCAAGAAAAGTTCATACTAACATGGACCTAGAAACACTTGGTTTCTAAGTTATATAAGTTTTTTCCCAAAAATGGACAGGTTGTGGGGGATCCATTGAATGGCCTGTTCGATCAGCAAATTTAAATCTAATTGATTTTATCTTTAGGTACATTTAAAGTTCATTGCTTACTCAACTCCTGTACCTCATGTTGAGGTTCTAAAAGAGTGTATTGTAAATAGATGTGAGCAAATATGTAACACCTCAGGTGTAATCAACAAAGTATGACAAAGCATGGAGCATCAGAAGATGCATCGAAGCGGGAAACCATTTTGAACAATTTTTGCAACAAAATGTTCTGTCTTGTGTTGTTGTGATTATTATTATTATTATTATTATTATTATTAATAATAATAATAATATTTTTTGTAATTAATCATCAGTATGTATCATTATTTTGCTATTACTATTGCTTTTTTTTAATTATGTGTGTTTGTATGGTACTTGTGTACTTATCAGTGCTGGCCTGTCATTGGTCTCATGATTCTTGGCTAGCATCATAATAAATTAAATTATTATTATTATTTTGTTGAACTTTGCCTTGTTTAATTGCATTAGTTCTTCTGTTTGATTACTTATTAGTTGATTCAATATTAATTTATTTTATTTCCAAATGTTTAGTTGGAATTGGTCTTATGAACCATTACTATAACAGATAACTGAATAGTAACTGTTATAATGGATGCATTCCATCAAAAGAGTGTTAATACATAGTCATTATTTATATTTTTGTATTATTGTATTCAATATATATTCTTTGTTTATAATATTTTTCCAAAATTAGGATTTGAATTCATAAAATAGTATATAATACATGTCACTAACAACCTATGATTTAGAAATTTACACATTATAGTGATAACTCCTCCACAATTCATTGTATTGCTAAGCCAATTTGGTTTGTTAACTTGTCTTGTTAAGTTATGCTGAGTGACTTGAGTAACTTTCCCTTATAAAATGGAATGGGTTTAAGTTGCCTAAGTACAAATGTTTCTATAAAACTGCTATTGGGCATGTGCTTGAAGGGGCCATGTGTTTTGTCAAATTTAAGGACGCTAATGTAGTAAACATAAGTTAAGGACATTATTTTTGAAGTTTTTATATCAAAACATGCTCTCGTTCAAAATAGATAATTCTCCATTAGTAACATAGAGTTTAGCGTTCTTCAGATGGTGACCTCAACATTTTTTGAATTTGCCAATGGTGTCCAAGAGCTTAATGACAACTTTTTATCTTTAATAAAATATCTAATCGTCTGATGCCGCTATCCTCATGACAAATATACAACTGTTTATATCACCATGCGAAGAAAATTAAACTGGTGCCGATTGGAGCATTATTTTATTTATTTTGACCAACAAAAGTTTTGCTCAAAAATTACAAAAACACTGCCTTTAACTTGTGCTGCCTACACTACTACCTTAGTATAAATATACCTGATGTTATCGTACATAATGTAACTAAATAGTACAGTACTTGATTTGTTCAGGCTTGAAAATGAAGATAAACGAGATCTGTATGGGGGTGATAACATGACTGTACACACAGATGGCGAGAAGAAGAGGAAATATTCAGGTAACCACAGCTACAGTCCGATTCTGAAAGGAAGAAACTTTTTTGGCATTTACAAAAGTTATTAAAACGATTTCCGTATATCCATGTGTCGAGTAATCCAATCTGCATCTGTCACTGTTGATAGACAGTATGACTACCTAAAACGTAATATTAACACCAATAGTAAAAACCATTGTTGACTTCAAAAATATAGGTTAGTATTTTCTTAAGGTTTCTTCCATAATCATTCTCCATATATGGGTAGATCAAGCTGTTTATAGAATTTACCAAACACACCAATTCTTTCAAACTAAGGTTTTGGAATCATCCATAAACCACGTAACCCTGTTCGGTGTATTATGGGGGGGGGGGGGGGTTTAGGTGTGAGTTAAGTCTACATGGTGTTACAGGGGTTAGTGTGGATACATCACATGATTATTAATTATTAATCTTATACTTTGTAATGTTGAATAAATAATCTCATTGTTCATGTTTTCGCTCTTAATAAACATACTTTTATGGATAACTCGCGATTCTGTGTAGTATTAAATCTTAGGTCAAAGTGTTATTGTCACAAAAGCTTCCTTATTGAATAATGACATTCACTCTTGATATGTAAAGCTACATAACACATGTTGGAGGGGGTAAGGTTCAGGCTAAATGTTTACATGGTGTTACATGTTGAGGGGGGTCATAGAAAAAAGTAATAAAAGAGAAGCATTATGTGATCTATGGATTAACCCTTATACATAAAATAAAATCATTAATATATAAAATCTTAAGCCCAAAAAGGCCCACAGTAAAGGTACGGTAACCTTCAACACTGCCCATAATTTATTTTGCAATCGCAAAGGCGTTTTTATTTGAAAATATTTATCTGTCTCCTAATCGTACTGTTCAGAAATGAGACCCTATCTTGTAGACTCTTACATTAACATATTTAAATTTTGCATCACTGATGAGGACAATATTGTAAAGCTATGATTCTTGTTATTTCAAGATGGAGCAGTGCAGCCACATTGCCACATCACAATAAAATCCACCAGAGAGGTAAGTGAAGAAGGCTCACTTATTGACCTTCATAAATTGTAATTTAAAAGTATTGAGATGGTTAATTTGAAACAATTTCTTTTCCTTTAGAATTTCTTTAATTCCATAAGTTTTTTTAATGTAGAAATTACCTTCTACATTTTATTATAATTATAAATTAATCAGTACAGTGTTAATATTAAAGCTTTCACGATAATATTTATTTCTCTGATGATTATTTTCTTTGGCACATATATTTATGAATTTATTGAGCTTTTAATCAGACTACTATATGGAATAATAGCATTTGCATCAAACCTGTTATAACAATTTATAATAATAAGCAATTGATAAATCTCAATTTGTTCTTAACTATAGTGTGGCAAAACTAAGTATAATTTGGTCTACCTCACTAATCATTGAATAAATGTGATCTCTGCAGTACCTATCTAACATATGTATAATCTTATATATATGTAGCTGTAAATATGTTAGTTGGCCTACTTATATAAATCAAAATTATTATTTTCTTTTGGTGACCTGGCGTTCTAGGGGTGATGTGTCAGACTTCTGTGCTGGGGTCCGGGGCTCAATCCTCGGCCCTGGCACAGATGTATCTGATTGTCAAACTCTTCCTTCACCTCTGACAAGATGTGTATTAATCACAACTTGTGAATGTGTGGAATGCCAGGCCTCCACCGTGGTTCGGATTCCATGTTAAACTGTAGGTCCTCCATTTCATCTCACAAACACCCTACCATTATACATTAGCGTAAGTGCGTATAACCCGAACGAGTATAATATTTTTTTCTACATTTTTTTTCTCTGACTGTTCTTTAAAGGAAAGGGGGATTTGATGATCAATGAAGCAGATTATTTAAATAATTAAGCTACTTCTATATATTCAAATGTACAAATGTATGTTCTTGTGTTGTCACTTTTGACAAGCAGTATCAATATTGATATAATACTAATATACTATGAAGGGTGACAGCAAAAATACATTTTTATCTTCTTAACCTACCATACTTCCACTCAATCAACTGGAAATTAGGTAACCTTTCAGATGATTCACCAACCTCGCCAGCAGCCTCAATCTTCTCCTATCTTGCGCCTCCTTACATTTATTGTTTTTCACTACCAGCTCCTTCAAATCCTTCTTCAGTTTGTGTCATCATCCGGTTCTTGGTCGAACCAGGGATCCCCTGCCATATGATACTCCTTCTAGCAGTTGGTCTCAATTTTGGTCTCATTCCAGTGCCATGTCTATCCTATTTCAATAAAATCATATTACTCCTTCTAGCTCTGGTCTCATTCCAGCGACATGTCCAGCATACCTCAATAAAATCATAGCACTCCTATCTTTTGGTCTCAATTTTGGTCTCATTCCAGTGACATGTCTATCCTATTTCAATAAAATCATATTAATCCTTCTAGCTCTGGTCTCATCCCAGCAACATGTCCAGCTTACCTCAATAAAATCATAGTACTCCTATCTCTTGGTCTCAATTTTGGTCTCATTCCAGTGACATGTCTATCCTATTTCAATAAAATCATATTAATCCTTCTAGCTCTGGTCTCATCCAGCAACATGTCCAGCTTACCTCAATAAAATCATAGTACTCCTATCTTTTGGTCTCAATTTTGGTCTCATTCCAGTGACATGTCTATCCTATTTCAATAAAATCATATTAATCCTTCTAGCTCTGGTCTCATCCCAGCAACATGTCCAGCTTACCTCAATAAAATCATAGTACTCCTATCTCTTGGTCTCAATTTTGGTCTCATTCCAGTGACATGTCTATCCTATTTCAATAAAATCATATTAATCCTTCTAGCTCTGGTCTCATCCCAGCAACATGTCCAGCTTACCTCAATAAAATCATAGTACTCCTATCTTTTGGTCTCAATTTTGGTCTCATTCCAGTGACATGTCTATCCTATTTCAATAAAATCATATTAATCCTTCTAGCTCTGGTCTCATCCCAGCAACATGTCCAGCTTACCTCAATAAAATCATAGTACTCCTATCTCTTGGTCTCAATTTTGGTCTCATTCCAGTGACATGTCTATCCTATTTCAATAAAATCATATTAATCCTTCTAGCTCTGGTCTCATCCCAGCAACATGTCCAGCTTACCTCAATAAAATCATAGTACTCCTATCTTTTGGTCTCAATTTTGGTCTCATTCCAGTGACATGTCTATCCTATTTCAATAAAATCATAGAACTCCTATCTCTTGGTCTCAATTTTGGTCTCATTCCAGTGACATGTCTATCCTATTTCAATAAAATCATAGTACTCCTATCTCTTGGTCTCAATTTTGGTCTCATTCCAGTGACATGTCTATCCTATTTCAATAAAATCATATTAATCCTTCTAGCTCTGGTCTCATCCCAGCAACATATCCAGCCCATCTCACTAAAATCATATTATCAACAGATTGCTGGTTTCAATGGTCTGAGTGATGCCTTCAAGAGGTTGGACTTCAGAAACGCTGTCCATGACATCCGTCGGTTCAACTACATTGTGAAACTGTTGGAGATGCTGATGACTCAGAAGTTGGCCATGCTGTCTGGATGCGCTCAACGCGTGTTGTTTTCCATGCTGGAGGAGGTGGCCCATCACGTGTGTACCAGTCAACAGAATATCCACACGCTCCACCGTTTATTGCAGCAGGTGCGCAACACGCTCGACCACGCTTGCTGGGGGTGGCCGCTCGGCAGCTCTCTGCTCTGGGAGAGGCATCTGCGGCACATCAACCGAATCTTGGCCATCGCCAATCACATCCACATAAGGGAGGTGAGCACACACACACACACACACACACACACACACACACACATGAACACATGAACAATTTGGGGAAACCCTTTTTGATGAAATCTGGTCTTATTTTATGAATTTGTAAATTTCTTAACTAAGAAATTTAAACTACTTAGTCTAATACAGGCATGTTAAACCTGTCGATTTCTTGCGTCCCCCGAGTTTGGTCTGTGTAGCCTGCCAGCTCATATTTATATACTTCAAATTGAAGAAATAATTAACAAATGTGACCTCGGTGCGCTTGGGGTCTTGGAACAAGTAAAATGAATTTGTCCGTTATATTATTCCTTTTACTTATTCCTATCTATTTGTACTATCATTTTTTACAATTTTCCATTTTCTCCCTTTTGTGTTTTTTGTTTTCCTCTTTTGGGAAGTTGTGTTGCGCGTTTCACACTCCTCCTTAATTAGTTTTGATAAAACGAAACCAAGGTCGAGTGATTGGTCGTTAACGGTAGTTTTCTTCAAGAGGCAACCATTACCTCTTTGTCCAATGGCACCAATGTAAATTGTGAACCGTGTTTTTCTTTTAATTGTAAAAGCCATATTGTGTTGGTCCCTTTTATATGTACCTTTTTCCAAATATTAGATAAATTAAACAAAACATATATTAAAAAGTGTAATTTCAGGATGAAAAGTCTTCCACACTAGCCCTGGGGGGGGGGGCTCTCGATAGGGGGCATAGCATTAGACACACAATTTAAATTTCAAATAAAACCGCTTTTAATTATCCATGGATGAGTAATGTAGGTGGGAACAGGAAGAAAAATCATATCCCATTTTGGTTATTCAGGCCTACACATAATAACTATCAAGACAATACAAACTTAGGTACAAATTGTCATATAATAACTATTTACTTAGGTATTCTTTAAATTGAAAAATGACACCTGGACAAAGGAACCAATATTTAGATGTGGCTTTAATCACTCTTAACAACTAAAATTGCTTGGTTATTTAATCCATCATAACTTTTTACATCAAGAAATGGCCCCTCTGATATGATGTGAAACCAGCAAAACGTAATATATTGAATAGTAAGAAATATCCTCTTGGGCAAAACCATAATATATAGAATAAAAGATTTTGCCAGGTATTATGAACCTTAGCCCTATGTTATACATTGACTTCAGATTTGGGTTACAGCCTTCCAAATCACCCATAAAAACTTGCCTAAAATAGACATTGAATTCCAGGTAGTGAATAAATTAAGCTGGTAGCCCTATCAAATAAAAGGAAAAAGATTGACATAATATCATCTTGTTGGAAAACTGGCATTTCTTTAAAAAACAATTTGGTAGAAATAAAAGATGATGGGAAATGAATTTAACTTGGACAATTTGCTTGGTAGAGTCATCCCGTACTAAATATTCCTAATATACATTTACAATATTACTTGAAATTTAGCCATGATATTCATTAGTGAAACACCTATTTGATTACAGGAGGACAAAATTAAAATCAAAAGAATTCATAAATAATCTCCCATTTTTTAAAAAGAGAAAAAATGTAACCTAACTTGAACAGTAACAATTCCATAGAATAATATGGTGGAGTGTTTTCAAGTTAATGTGGACATTAAATATGCTAACATGAAGGTAGGCCTTGATTACGAGGATGCTAGTGCTAACCAAATATTCTAAATTCAAAAGTAGTTGTGGTTATCACCTAGCCTTATGTTAAACCCTGTACATTGTAAGATAGAAACATTTTAGTACAGAGATTGAATTACTTATAATAATAGAAACAAAAGTTTGGTCTGCATAGCAACTTTACAAGCTACAAAAAAAAATTACAATTGACAGTATTCAGCTTTCGCCATGATATTACACCACCATCCAGTCATTGTGTCTCAGTTATGATAAAACAAAAACCAAACACTTAGTAATTAAAACCACAGTTCTTTCATTGATAGTCACAATGTGATGCTATCACTCGATAAAGGAGCAAGGGTAATCTTCTGAGACTAAATAGTCTAAAGCTTGATTAACACATTCACCAAAAATATAGAACAGAATCTGCTTGAGTGGTTCAGTAATTCACACGCTGTATGTTGACCCATGATGCATTGCAATGCAAACTTAAACAACTGATTATCAACATATTTTATTTTCTAGTGTATACACATATTTTAGATCATTCTTCTGATGGATGTTTTCAAATTATAACGCTGTGTCGGGGCACGATCCAATACATCGATACACACCCTTTCCACTAACAGGTTATTTCAAATCTCTTCACAATGACCAATGAAGCTGTCTGCTTGCTGATTATACAGTGCATGATTTGAGATTCGTTTGGTTCTTCATTGCCGAACATCTCAGACAGAGTGGACAAAGAAGAGATGAGCTGAACTCTAGCAGAACAGCTCACACCGATGAGGCGGAAATTTTGTGATTGGCTTAGAGCTCGTCACATGACCTTATTTCTATTCTACGCTTGTTTTTCGATGAACATATGAAACTACATGGTCTAAGGGATCATGGGTAGGATGCTGTAACTACTTAGTCTAATGAAACAAGTATAGGAGGCAGATTTTTAAGAAATGTACTAGTGTTTACTTGTAGAGAGAATAGGGAGTTCAAATATGAAAAAAAAACACCTGAATCTAATTAGTGAGAGATTGAATTCAAAATTTACTGACATATTTGTCTACTGTGTTCCAGCCAAGAGATGACATGTTCCCCAAGCTGGCAGATCTGCCCGAGGAGTGTATCCGAGAGGTTTTGCTCGTTTGAGTGATCACAAGGATCTGGAGAACTCTAGCAAGGCATACAGCGTGATGCAACGTCTAGTGGATGAGCAGAGAATCTGGAGGGAGCTTTGTCAGTTCCACTTCACACAGCAGCAGATGCAGTTTGTGATGGAGGGTGACTTGGTGGTTGCAAGGACTGGCAACGCATCTACCATAAGCTCCGCAGGTAGCTTAACTCTTGTACAGTATAATATTTATAACAGAGTGGTTGTGTCAACATAAACAAACTAAAGAAGCTTTCTGCTAATCAAATTGCAGCTATTATTTGCTCGCAATCCCTTCAACCATTAATAAATACCTATAAACACTTAACTCAAGTATTTTTTATCACTTTTTTATGAAGCTTGTTTATTGGATTAGTCCCAAGAATGGTTTCAGTCAAATAAAAGATAATTATGATTTGAACGGTTATGAATTTTATCACTAATCTAACAAGAACTTGTTTTTCAATTCTTCACAATGTGAACATTAAACATTTGGACACATACTCTTTGCAACATCCCAAAATTTAATCTCACTGTATTTTTACTGTTCTTTCACCAAGCGTCTGATGTGCACCAATCAGTGGTGGATTTAATATTTTGGTGCCTCTAGGCACCATTATAATGTGTGAACCCTCCTCTCCCAATTTTTTTCAGTGGTTTTAGGAAGTTTCAGAGGAAAGAGGTGGGGGAAAGGGGGGGGGGGGGCGAAAGTTAGTATTTGAGAAAAGATTTCTATGAAAGATAATCACGCATGTACTGTACATGTCCTACAGTAGCTTGAGTTAACATTATGAAGATGGGGAGACTGACGTCATTACAAAGCTATTGATAAGTACAGTTATTATGAAAGAAAGATTGTCGTTCTGACTTTAATTTTTAAACGTGATTATTAAAAACAACATATTATAATAATATAATGTAATTCAAAATATGCCGCCCCCTAAAGCCACCGCCCCTAGGCCCGTGTCTATTGGGCCTATAGTGTAAATCTGCTTCTCACACTAAGGTGTGTTAATTATAACTAAGTGCTGGGTTTTTTGAAATCTCTCTCTCTCTTGTAACTCAAGTTAGGATATTTTATTTATTGTGGTATTTAGTTTTCATATTTTTATTTACTTTATTCATCAGGGTTTAGCTATGTTTAAAATAATTCATAAGTACCTTAGCTTAATAGGCACTTTGGTGTAATATAAATATTTTAAATACAACAAAACAAATGAAACGTTACAATTTTTAAAAATATTTTTTTTTACATCAAGTTTTTGTTTATCCGTGTGGGCTATTTGCAAAGCTTTGAATTATATATATGAAATTGATAAGGAAAGCATTTAAGTATAACGTATGCACCTTAGCAGTAGGTGGGGGTTTGAGCTTTGTTTATTTTTGTTGACAACAGGATGAGGGGGCAGGAGGACAGTAAAGGGCTAATGTAAGACAAAGAGCCCGTTTGGGTTTCAGGCAGCTTCGGTTAATTATTAACTAACACGACTCATGTCTTTGTAAATTTTCTATAACTATCATAATTAATGTATTCACTAATAATACTTTATTTATAATTTTTTTTTTTTTTAAATTCTACCTTTTAATACAATAGATTTAAATTCATTGATCAAGAGTGTCTACTGTGTATTACTTCACACCATTAATTTACACCTCTACATTAATAATTAACAGACATTTATAATTACCAGACATTTATAAATTATATAAGAAATAATTACTATTTCTGTGAAAAAACTACAAAAATGAAAATCGACAAATATTACATGAAGAAGGGGGAGGGGCCCATCAAGCGTTTATTTTTGCTTACAAAAGGGGGGGCATGGGTTCAAAAATGTCTAAAAACATGCTTACAAAATAGAATGTAAATTAAAAAGTTATCATAGACACTTTGTTCACTTTTAAAACTTTTCTCTTCAGATCATTTGGTTTAAAAGAGGAGTATGCCGAAATCATTCAGCTGTGCCGCAATTGCCGCTGTCTGTTTTGGAAGTCTTTTGGCCATCCTTGCATCGCCGATCAGGATCCTGAGTTCCAGGAGAAGCTAGAAGATGTAGACAAAGATTCGCTTCATGTCCCTATCCCACCGCAGGCTTTTCTCAAGTTCTTTTCTCTCTGATTGGCTAGTAGCAACTTGTTAAAATTACTTCAACTCTTTTATTGCAGTGGAATTCTTGCCTCTCGCGGCTTACAAAAGAATATGATTAGTTTAGTCAAAGCTTCAAGTAGACTAGTCTCTTTCTCTCTATGTCATAAATCTATTATTTTTTATTAATGTTTGATTTAACAGTATTGTTTTACTATCAAATAAACTGTGTTGTAAATTTTGAACACTTTATCCAGTTAATCATTATTGAAGTCTAAGCAATTTATATTTTAAATCTTAAGCTTTTACCCTATAATATATCCTTTTGTCTTTGCAGCTACTATTAAGTTATTTTTTTTTATTTAAATGCTTGATGATTTTTAACTTTAGCTGAAACATTATGCTGTGTCCTATTAGTAATATAACATAAGTAATGTCTAATTTAACTTACGGATCACAATAACTTAGTCACTTTAAATATTACCTTTTTTTTTTTGGTCAAATAACCCTAATAACAAATCATTGTCATTTAAATATATGTACAGTGTAATAATGTATATATTATATTTTATAAGGTGTGTATTATCAATTAAGATAATTTTATTTTCATAAAACACTAAAGTTCTTGTGAATGTATCGTGAATGTTCTGTGTTATCAGAAGATGTATTATCTTGTGATTTTTGGAGGCACTTTATTTGTTGATATTTTACTATTAGTTTCTTACTATTGCAATTAAAAAAATCTGTGATTTGGTTGTTTTTTTCTATTTTTGGCTCATTTAAAACAAGTGGCCAATTTGTTTTTACAACTTTGAGATTCAGCTTTTCAGCTATAAAAAATAATTTTATTGTTGTCAATTTATTTTTACCAACATGATATTTTTTTATTGTTTTACATTCATTAGATGTCCGCCCACATTATATTTTAATTTAGTTATGTTTTACTTTTGTTTGTATACAGAATATTATTGATATTTTTTTTGTTTTTGTTGAAGGAAAATATAGGTGCACTTTTGTATTTTGAAACTTTTAATATACTTGTATGCTTGAGTAATATCCAGCTAGTTTGTGCAATGTCGGTGGTGTAAAGATAACTTATATAAAATGTGTAATTTTAAAATTATTTTTTATATGAATATAATATCAAAAATATGCATTGGAATGCAAAATTTATTGCTAGTTATTTGTGCTGATAAAATAATTGCCGACATTAATAGAAAGTTGATGATTGAATGCAGAGAATTTGATATAGGAAAGTTTCGACTAGCAGCTAACTGAATGATGGCGTATTTTTATTTTTGTAAACTTCCAAAAAAGGTTGAATCATTTCATATTTATTATTGTGTGTTCCATGTAATATGATTTCGTTTCATAAATATTGTTTTTGATTTATTTGTTTTCATCAGTCAACCCCATGTTACTCCATTAACTAATATATTATATTTAATTATAAAACTTACTTGCTTCTGTGGCTCAATTCTCTAAAATGCATCACTCTCGTGTTAGACTTTCCTGCTGATGACAGGGAGATCAAAGGTTTGTACCCCGGTCGGGTCAACCGATGGGAAGCTTATCCAAAATGGTTTTCCACTCTCCCTACATGTAACTGTGAGTACATTTCCTCCAAATTCAACCATACTCATCCTTAACCAATAAGTGTAATTGGTATATAGTTACACGACACGAACGGTTAGTAATAAGAGGTGGTGCTAAAAAACCTTACCTCAAAAAAAAGATAGATTAAAAATTGGAATAAATGGATGCTAATAATTAATAAATTTTCAACCCGATGTAATAAGGTTTATTGAGTTTCAAGACAATATTTACACTACTTTCTGAATGTATTTAATGTAAACTAATTGATATTTCGAGGAAAACAATTTATGTCAAAACATTCTTTCCATAGATAGGCTAACTATTTCCTAAGAATATTCGAGAATTTGAAAAAAAATATCAGATTCAAGGTTTAAAGTTACTTTAAAAAAAAAAAAAAAGATTTGATTATTTAGAATAGAACATTATTTCAAATCAAGGTTTAAATTTAAACAATTTTTTAAAATGTCTAAATACAGTGGGTTTTTGGACCAAAGTAAAAACTTAAAAACCAAACCCCAGATGACAAATATATAACGCTAAGTGTTGTGAATGTTAGTAAAGGTATATTTTTTTAAAAGAATTTAACATTAGGTACAATTTAACTTTTCTATAGCAGTCTAAGAATTAATACAGTAAAATAAACCTCTTTATGTTTAATATTTTTGTTATGATTCCGATTCATAAAATATTAGACTCGCCCTATTTAGAACTTTATTTTTTGTTCTATGGAAGAAATCTAGATTATTTCTATGAAAGAAGCTGAATTGAGGGATAAACTACACAAATTGTTTTTATTAATTTATTCTTAAGATTACCATCGGTGTTAAATGTACGAACTGTGTTTACAAATATAAACCCTCCACTGTGAATTAAAGCTATTTATGTAAAACTATGCTTATTTATTTCCTTATAAGTATATTTTATTTTACAGCTTGGTAGCTACCAAGTATCAGCACAAATACTTAAGAGTAGACCAAAGAAGATGCTTGCCAGCTAGAAATTCAGCCTTTGATGTGATGTCATGGGTTTAAAAAAAAACACTATATTTCCTTTTTTCATGGCTTTGGTCATGTATGCATTACCATGCAGACCTATAATATGTTTTGATACATCACTAGTCTGTATACCATTTATACCTATATTATGTAGACTATATGCACCCATAGGATGTATTCTATACATGCCCTTCGTATATTAAATATTTTATAGAGCCATAGTATAGAAACATATTATCATAAACTATTAAAACAGTATGCATACTATACATAGCTATAATATGTGTTCTATACAGTGATATAGTGTGTGTACCATTCAGAACTACAGTATTTATAATATGCATACTACCTTTAGTTGTATATAATTAGTATGTAGTCCAATATTATATACACCTATAGTGGGTATATTATGCATAATTAAAGTATCTATGTACTATACAGATTCTGTAACATAATAAAACTACAATATCGTGACCCTTTCGGTGGCCACATGGTCTCAGGCGACACTCTTGCACTAAACTTGAGTCTAGACTATGGATCACTAAGGGTGGTTTTCCCCACTGGTGTCCACAACCTTCTGATTATTGGGGATGGGGGTTGGGAGGACGAATATATATCTTCCCTTACCTTCCCAACTCTCGTGTTCTTCTCATTATAAAATAATGTATTAGTTTTATTTAAGCGCTCCCCCTTCCCCCACCCTGTCATTTTATCCACCCTTAGATACTTTAGGGTTATGTACTCACCAGAATTTATGTCAGCTGTATTGCAATTAGGGGTAAAATACAGGAGCGCACCCTGGGGACGGGAGGGGCTTTGTGGGCTTAATTCCCCTCCCACAACTGAAGGCCCTCCCCCAGAAAATTAAGGCTATTACAAAAAATATGATAAGCATTATGTTTCGTCAATTAATCAATTATATTTAATATAAAAGATTAAATTTGTGCAGTAATTAGGGCTTTTCAAAGGAATACTTCTCTCTGTGGATTTTTAATTTTACTGTAAATTTGCACTTAAATTAATAATAATAATAATATTTTGCACCGCGTCTTACTACCCGTTCGGGTTATACGCTTTAAGTACTAATTACGCTAATGGATTAGGAATTGGGAAGGTTGAATTAGAAGAAGTGCCCGCATTTGCGTGAAGGTAGAGTGGAAAACCATTTAGGAAAAACCACCCACAGTTCACCCGGCCGAGATTCGATCCTCGATCTCCCCGTCCTAAGCAGTCAAGCTCAACACGACTAGCGCGTTAGCCAACTACGCCAAAGAGGCAGGTTGCACTTAAATGAAAACTGGACCTGTGATACCGTAATATTTTTTAGAAATGGTTAAAGTCTTCACTCATCATACATAAAGTTTTTAAGTGGTTACAGAAACGGAAATTATTATTTTAGAGCAATTATGGAAACACTATTGTTTCAGGAAGAGGGGAAGGGGCAGTTGATATATTCCCCCACCAACTGCAAATCCTGGGTGTGAAGAATGTGTGAACATAGACCTGTTAACCAGTGGCGTAGATAGTAGCAGAGGGTAAGCAGAGGATCCGATTTTGGTACAAATTAGCTCAAATATTACCATTTGCATCCTTTGAAATAAAAAAATAAAAACAATTTTTTTTTTTCTTTTTATGGGGCATCGCTGATTAGCTTTCTCATCCCCCTACTTCAAATCAAATTTCCAAATATATATCACAGTAATTTAAATATAATATAATGTTGCGATTATGAACATTATGTAAAATCCCCCTCCTCAGCACAAAATCTTGGGTGCGCCCCTGGTAAAATCATTAGATTAAACTAAAACTCTTTGAAAGGTGAGTGTCAACAAGGTATTTATTCAGATAAAGGATATCTTTTCACCTTTACTTTAATGTTATTCAATATTTATACCTAGTTTATGGAATTAAATCTTGCTCTACCAGACCTTGACTTAGAAGCAGGAACATAATAAGTATATAGTTTCCATTTAATCACAAACTCGTCTAAAAACAATCCTCGACCTGTCTTATTTTGTTATGAAGATCTTTGCCACTGTGTCCAGGTCAACAGTATTTAGTATGTTCTGGTGGACATAGCACAATGCTATACATAGCTATAAGTCGTGTCTGTATCATTGTCGATCGCATTTATGATTTCATTTGTGGGTGTACCCTATCCCTTGGTTCCACATTTGGCAAGATATTGGGATGGGGGGGGGGGGGGCGCATCCTCGAATACCCATAGGCCGTGATGTCAGCAGTTTTTCCTAAGTGGTGGGGTGACCTGGTGGTCTAGGGGTACAGGTGTCAGACTTCTATGCTGGGGCCGGGGTTCGATCCTCGGTCCCGGCACAGATTTATCTGATTTCCAAACCCTTCCTTCACCTCCGACAAGACATCTTGTGAATGTGTGGAATGCCAGGTCGCCACCGTGGTTCGGATTCCACGTTAAACTGTAGGTCCTTCATTTCATCTCACAATCACCCTACCATTACACATTAGCGTAAGTGCGTATAACCCGAAAGGGTAGTAAGACGCGGTGCTAATAATAATAATAATAATAATCCTAAGTGGTTTAACACCACTCCACATAAATGCGGATACATTTCCTCAAAATTCAACCTTCACCATCCTTAGCAAACTAGCAAAATTAGTACATATCCCGAAAGATAGTAGGCCTAAGACGCGGTGCTAAAAAAAAAATCTCCCATAAATTGAAAACATACAAGGCTAATGATAAACAACCCAATTAAGCTACGAGGGGATTAATCTACTTCCTTTGTAGGACCGGAAATAATATACTAACCAAATAAAAAAGTGTCATCTAATGAATTTTCTTTTTGAATTAGAGTAGATTCAATAGTACAAATAAAACACAATCCCTAAAAGTAAATAAAAACATCTGTCTCGCTCGTGAGAAAGGGAGATAGAGAAGCAAGGTCGCCCGCTACACACCGCCACAATAGAATGACAGAGATTATTTATGAATGAAACCGTGATAGCACAACTCCCCATCGGTTCATTGATTAAACTCAAGAGCCTATTTTTTCTCGGAACTATCGATAACAAAGCATTAATATCCATAGAGTAAACTAAAATAAACCCAGCGGAAGTGTGACTGTGGAGGAGGGGGATATGATAGAAGGGGCTAAATAGCGGAAGTGGGGGAGCGAATAATTACTTGTCATAAAATGATATTGGAAATTGAAGCTAAAATTAAGAACAGAGTTTCATCCAAATAATATTTTAATATTCATCACACCCGCTTCAGTGGCCGAATGGTCTAACGCGTCACTAAACTGTTCTACTTATGACAGAGGGAGATCGGGGTTCGAATCCCGATTGGGTCTACTCAGGTTGGTTTTTCCTAAAAGTTTTCTCATCCTCCTTCCACGCAAATCCGGGTAGATAACCTCTAAAATGCTTCTTTCCTCATCCCTACCCAATAGAGTAATTATTATATGTGTGTACAACCTGAACAGGGATAAAAATAAGTATTCATCCATAATGTAGCCATGTTTTAGACGTATTATTTTAGTTGTTTTTCGTGCCACGCGTTTTACTATCAGACCGTTTATTAAGACATACATTAAAAAAAGTGTAGGGGCCTACAGTAGCCCCATGTCTTCTTTGGTGCTGACTGACAGCTTATGGCTTTGAAAAGTTACCAGACAAAATTATGTATCCCTACGCCGAACCAAATGATCTGCAAAAACATAGTGTCACTTCTGACAGTCAAAGCACCAAAGAAGCCATGGAGCTACTGTACCTATATTTGCATGGCAATAGAGTGGAAAGTCTTTTATGAAAAAAATATACCTTGGTACACCCGATCGGGACTTTTGCGAGCTTGACCCTATATCTGCACAGCCAATAGTACCTAGCAAAGTTATTTTACCTACACGTGCAAGCTGGCTGAAATGATTCTTTTAGAAGCTATTTATAAAAATATACATATTTAGGGTAGCCATTAGTTCACAATATTTGCGTTAGCGGTATAAAATTGTCACCAAACGTGACAGCTGTAGAACTAACGGCTTATCGCAGGCCTTTTGTGCACTTTTTTTTTACAATTTTTGTATCTTAATTGTTTAGAAATTACACATTCTCTTATGTCGTGTATCATAATTATTTTTAAGTAGACCTCAGTGGTCAAGACCCTTTGTTCGTTGGTTCAAACCCAGCCGGGGTCTACGGATTTTTCTTGAGCGATAACAATCGGTAGCAAAACTTACTTCGGAGGGGAAGTAAATACGTCTTGGTCTCATGTTGATTGTGCGATGTAAAAGAATCCTGGAAGGTATGTGAAAATACCTTTACTGATACAATTAGTTTCTGTTTTGTTTTCTGTGTTGCGGCTGTGTCAACACGAATTAATAAATTCTTAAGTATTATATTCACACTTAAATCTTGTTATAACCGGCCACCAAGATAAATAAGTGTTTTTTTATAACTTTGAAAGGGAGCCATACAAACTTTTAGTTTCAAAATAAAACTTTTTTTATTCTGTAAGCCAAAACAGCGCGTGAAGACAACCGAAGACGTATATGACGTCATCAACCACTCTTGTTTCGGCTGGTTCGCCATCTTGATTAGTCAGAAGAGCTTGCCACATTTTAGAAGCTCCCATTTGAAAATAGTTTTAAATGGAAACACAAGACGATGCTTCCACAAAAAATAAACATCCAAAGTCCAAAATTTTATTTTCATTAGTTTTTCTTACCACCGCATTTTACTATCTATTAGGGTTAGACTGTTTTTCATTAGTTCGCGTTTCAATAATGTAAAAACTGTTAATGATAAAAAAAAATTGTTGTGGTTTATGTGAATGTTCTGACTGTCAAAAGTAACAACAAATCAACATATTAAGGTCTTACAGATCATATGGATTGGTGAATGGATGTATGCTAACTTTTCCTACGGTATATTATTCAACATAGCTTTTTTTTTACCTGAATGACAGTTGAAAAACCATAAGTTTAGGTTTTTGGTTGCCAACACTTGTACAAAATCACTGTTTTGTTACAAATGATAAGTTTTTTTAACTACATGTTGTAGGCCTATTTTATATTTAAAATAACGCAAACTTAAGTTTTCTCAAACTATTTCATTACATTAAAAAAAATCCAATCTGAAACAATATTTTAAACATTATTAAAAGTACTTACTCTCTGTTTTGGAATGTTTTAGACAATGTGTAATATAATGCATATATTATTACTTTTTAATGCTTACTTGGAAAAGACAAAATACTTGTGTGTTTTTTTAATATATTTTGAAATATTTAACTTAATAAAATATTTTATCCATGCGTGGGTGCACCGTTGTAAATAACTTTTTTGCGTCGTGATCAATCACATGGTTTAAATTCATCCATCGCCATTTTAAAGCAATATTTGTTAGACCTTTTGTGAAAGTGTTATAATTATATAATGATTTAAGTGTAATAAAACTATAAATAAGCTTTGTGCCCCAACCTTAGATAAATATAAATAATATTGGCCTAAATTACTGTGGTTAACTATCACATTCATACATTTCCATATGTTTTCATTACAGCTATTCAAAGTGACAGATGTCAGCTGTTGGTGTAGGGATACATTAGGGACTATTTCTAGTAACTTTTTGAGATGTCATCCAAGTAAACTCAAGTGGTGAATGTACTTTAGGTATCAGATACCACCTCTCCTGCTGTGGATGCCTTATAGCGGTTTGATATCAGTACTGTCTACCAACCTCCACCTATATTCGTACCGAAAAAGCAGCTTCCCTTTTTCAGTTTCTTTGAGTAGCCTTTTACGACAAGTAGATATTATGGAAGATGTATTCTTGTTTACTCATCCACACTGATTATATCGATTTGGATTTTTATGGAACTTAAAATATTAAGTTGTATTTAGTGATGAGAAAATACATTTTATACTCACCTGATTACTCATCATTTATTCTTACGTAAGAAAGGGAATGTTTTTAAGAGAATGAAAAGTTTTCGTTGAATGACAAAGTCTGGGAACCATTGGCTTAGAGAGAGGATGTAAAAACGCATGACATACAACATACCTCCTAATGTAATGTATTATGATCGAAACCTAAGTTCCAAGGCTAAGGTTAGGATTGCTAACCACAAGCACACTTTAATGGTTTCTTAAAGTTAATAATATAAGGAACGTACTTTTACGGAACAACTAATTGTATTAATTGGACAACTTCTTTGGTCAAATTGAACAATATATGTTCAGAAACAACAAGAAGTTAAATTTATTCAAGAGAATCTCTTGTATCATAAAATTTAAGTCAAATATTGCCTATTAATTGTATTTAGTCAAGACCACATTAACCCAGCTCTTTATCTCAATTATTCAAAATTTCTTGAAGTCTCTAATTATAATATTATTAACTCTAATGTAGTTAATTTGACATTTTTAAAAAGATATCATTGCTTATCAGTGAATCCTGAATTTTTTAAAAATGTTATTAAGTGTTTCAGACAGAATTACATTTTTACTTGTCTTACACAAATTAATTGTTCAACTTTATTACTCAATAATCTCTGTTGTTTCTAAATATATATTGTTCAATTTGACCAAAGAAGTTGTCCAATTAATACAATTATTTGTTTCATTTAAGTACATTCCTTATATTATTAATTTCATTTTTCTCTTTACTACAATTAAAAGGAATATAACTATTTTTCATCAAATTAACTGACGTACACACTTTAGTTTATGTTGTTTACTACACGAAAGTCGTTAGTGGAAGGAAAGGGGGAGGGGGAAGCCGTGATCCCCTCTTAATATCTTAATAAGTTAATATGCTTGAATGGAATCTTAACACCGTTAAATAAATCAGAATGGTTTTATTCAGTAAATGGAAAATTAATGTTAGTATCGATGAATAACAAAATGTTGATGAAACTCTTATACATAACTTATTACTTGTATTATTCGTTTGGTACGAAATATTTTTAATTCCTAGTTTAAAGTGAAAATGGTTTCATTCTGCCCCCTAATTAATTAAAAACCGGAAACGCATTAGTTATAGTTTATTTGCCACATAGAAAATTATGCACAGATAAATCATTATTAATTTAATTATCTTTTAAAGAAATTAAGCTGCAATATATGTACACTTATTAATAATTTCAAGAAACAACAATGAATGTAAAGTAATATAATTTTCCAAGATCTCATGTTTGATTTATTTATTTAGTGTTGTTATATATGTTTTTTTTTAAAGATTTTAGCAAGATTATTACCAGAGCCCTGCGTTTGTGGAGATCGCGATAATTCGCGAATGTTAGATATGGCATTTTTTCTTTCAGTTGTTCACATTTCAGGTTACCCTGATTGCAAATATATGCTCAGAATTGTCGCGATAATTCGCGAAATCGGCGTTTTAGCGCGATATTCGCGATTTTAAACGATGTCCGCGATAATCGCGATTTAGTCATGATTTTCGGAATTCGCGCTAATATTTTGGGATATTGAAAAATAAATTTTTGTGTAATATTTTGTCTTTGTGACTTGTACATACTTTTCCCGGACCAGCTGCCGCTAAATCTTACTTTTTTAATAAGTTGACAGCACATTTTTTTGCGGACTAGTGTTTTTTACCGTTTTGCCCAAACAAAATTTAATTTTTGGTTTTCACTTCAATATGTTTAGCTTACATGTTTCAAACATTGTCCTGGAAGTATAGTTTTAACTCAACAAAGTCACCTTAATCACGAAATTTGGTAAAAACCACCTTTTTAACGCTTTTGTCTTAATTCGATAATTTCGTCGCAAAAATAGGATTTTTGTAATTCACCGCTTATTCACCACTTTTGGGAAACTTAAAAATGAAATTGGGCCTTTTTATTCACCATAAAACCAGGGCTCTGATTATTACTAAATATAGAAGGCGCTTAGGTTGGGTAAAATTTGTGCAGTAATCATTTTGAAGCGAGATTGTAGATTTAAAATTTTACCAGAATGACCCAAAGATAAACCTTTGCTCTCAAAGCAGTGCGTACTTCACCGAAGTAGTTGTCTGATTTATTATGTAGCCTATATTACAATATTATAAATACACCGTAATTAATCCAAGTGAAAACGTGTGGCATAAACTGGAACTAAAAGAAATTGTGTTCCATCCGAAGTTGAATTTTTCCATAAGATTATATTGAAACCATTGATCTAGTCATCTGTTTGTCCGCCATTTTGAAGAAGAATTATACGAAATGGTGCTTTTGCTTACATACTTGATATAGACTTCATATTATATTTTTATTGCACAGTAAAATAAAATTAGACTTTGTTTCCAACAAAAATATATCTATTTTACGGCCTGTTTGGAAGAGAGTTTTGTTTTCATATCTAACTTGTAATATTTCAAAAGTCATGGCAAAGTTAAAACATTATATCTTAAGTAAAAAAAACAAATCATTGAACTACGAATGTATTTACGTCAATAGGTAGCCATTGACGTCATTGGTAATTTAAAAATAATCTAGAGCAAGTTTTATCTAAATATATGTCTTGACAAAGTATTTATCGCTGAAATGCTTAAAACTACTCCATTACAGGTGTAAAGTGAAAAATGTTGTGAATATGCTTTGAAAAAAAAAATGTATATTTATATATAAGGCCTATTTGTATTTTAAGAAAATTTACGTAAAATGAAGAACGTATTTAAAATTAGACCTATATTATCTTAGTAAAATATCACTTGAGTTTTTAGAAAAACATTAAAAACTAAAAAAGATGAATTTTATTACATATCGAGCAGCTGTATTTTGTTAAATAGAGACCAGCATCGGTGGCGTAGTTGGCTAACGCGCTATTCGTGTTCAGCTCGACCGCTGAGGACGGGGAGATCGAGGTTGGAATCTCGGTCGGGTGAACTGGGGGTGGTTTTTGCTAAATGGTTTTCCACTCTCCATCCACGCAAATGGAGGTTCACTTCCTCTAATTCAACCTTCCCAATTCCTAATCCATTAGTGTAATTAGTACTTAAAGCGTATAACCCGAATTGTTAGTAAGACACGGTGCTAAATAATAATACTAATTTTAAATAGAGCTCAATTTAACATATCAATTTATCTGAACAGTTTATAACTAAGGATAAAAAAAGCCACTAAAACTTTAAATAGTGTAATAAAAGAGTATTTGAATAAATAAAAATACATAAAAAACAAAATTAAGTTTTGCCATTTTGTCTACTTATGTTGAGATTCATTTTGTAATTACTTTAGAAACAACTTATATAATGTGTAAGCATTTTTATAATTACTTGCTTTTTAAAATTCTTGTTTCCTATTCTAGATAGACATATGCTGCCATAGAATTTTTAATCTAGATCCTAGCATGAAGACACATACGTGTAATTTTCATGGATAAGCCAAATAGCCTAAGCCATAGAAGATTTGTATAAAAATACGTTTACATAAAAAAACTTATTCAGATCAAATATAATAGATTTGTGACACTATAAGAATATTTTTAGAATTATTTAAGAATTTATGTTTTTCGTTTCAAGTTTTTATCTTTAAAACTCGTTGAATAAAACGTAAATTCATTAACCTGGGAAATCTTATTTTGAACAACCGTGACGTCAGAGGTAGGTAAGGTCCTTTAGTTTTGCAAGTATTTCTACGTCATTACAAGCCTAAGGGTCTTAACTACAGTTACAAAAGTTTCAATAAGTTGAATGAAAATGGAAAGGGGTGGGGATGAATGTGTGGTCATAAACTTTCCAAGGGGTGGAGGAATCTTTTCAATCTATGATTCAAACCACCCTATAAGGGACTGTCATAGTTTTGTTATTCATCGAGTCATCGATTTCCCCTTAAATTTAATACTGTAAACACTGACAAGGCTGGAAACGTCAATTTATATGTATATTATTATTATTATTATTATTATTATTATTATTATTATTATTATTAGCACCATGTCTTACTACCCATTAGGGCTATGCGCACTTACGCTAATGTGTAATGGTAGGGTGATTGTGAGATGAAATGGAGGACCTACAGTTTAACGTGGAATCCGAACCACGGTGGAGGCCTGGCATTCCCCACATTCACAAGTTGTGATTAATACACGTCTTGTCAGAGGTGAAGAAAGGGTTTGGTAATCAGATAAATCTGTGCCGGGACCGAGGATTGAACCCCGGACCCCCAGCATAGAAGTCCGACACCTTACCCCTAGACCACCAGGTCACCCGACAATTTTTATATGTATAAAAGCTTGTAGATAATGTAAAACGCATCGACGAAGTTTATTTGCCAATTAAACAACTTTCAACAACAAGGAGAAAGTGATTCGTTTCGGATAAAGACTGAATCAGTACTGGGAAATTTCGTAAAAGAAATGAATTAGTTTAAAGTCCTACCTAAAAAGTTTTTTTTACGTCCGTTACTGTTTCCAGCCTGTGGCCTGGCTCAGTTTTTTTTTATTCAAGTGATATTTTTTTCCACTACCGGCTTGCAAGCTTAATATGCCTTATAATCTAACTTAGAACATGCACAGCATCAAGTCCCCGACCGTTAATACATCACTGTGAATGGGTAAACCCATATATCCCCAATTAAACCTTTTTCGGTCATGCTAAGAATTGAACCTCGCACCCTTAACTCAGTAGACAGACACGCTATCGACTGAGACAAGGTATCAGATCCATCTTTAAAGTGTGAGTCTCTAAAAGTTAAAGTTCTCCTGAAATACAATTAATCACGTTAGTTCAAGGTTTTCTTAAAAAAAAAAAAAAAGTGTAGAAGAAGTTTCATAGTTTCTTTTTACATTTTTTTTATGTTTCTCATTTACTGGAAATTACACATAACTTTTAAATAAATGCTGCCGAAAAATCATACATACTTTTTAATATAGTATATTAAATATTGTGACAAAAGTCTTCAAAATCATTTGTCTGTAAAATAAGTTTTTTCTTAAAAGAAAACCTCATTTTAATAATGATGTTATACCCTCTTAAGATATAAATTTTAATCAAAATAATTGCTATGGACATTTATAAACTTTCAAAAATCAATCTTCAGTAAACTAATACCCACATATTAACTTCTTTTATTTTTAGCACCCCACGTTTTAATTTATCATGTAAGACACTCCTCAAATCCCAATTTTGAAAATAAAAGTCCAAACAGTTTTTAAAAAGTTTAAAATTTTCAAATATTATTAATCAGTAAGCAACTCATTTTGGGGAGTAAAATAAAATTTTTAAATAAAAGCGCCCAGAGGTAATGAGCAAATTTATGAAAATTTTAAACTTTTTAAAAATGGCTCAGGTGTTTTTCACTGGGTATTTGGGGAGTGCTTTACATGATAAATAAAAACGTGTGTACCTAAAAAAAATATATAAATTTGGGTTGCTTACAGAAGACTGATTTTTGAAAGTTCATGGTTTGTATGTGGAGATGAAATTACCTCGACGAAAGGGATATAAATTCAGCCTCCACTCAGAAGTTAAAGTTTCAAGCTCTTTGAGATCAGTCTGAATAATAGTGACACAACTATTTTAATATTATCATTTTAGAAAACATTCTAAATTCAAAATTAAGTAAGGAGTGGAAATGATTATGCTTAAGACTTAGAAACCCCACTTAAGATTCCAATAGAAAGGTGATAGGCTGAATAAATAGAAGAATTATTAGAAAAATAATATTATAAAAATTAATCTTAAGTTAACAATGATTATATTTAAATGGTGAAT
This sequence comes from Timema cristinae, assembly GCA_039000515.1. NCBI lineage: Eukaryota > Metazoa > Arthropoda > Insecta > Phasmatodea > Timematidae > Timema > Timema cristinae. Next base: position 33,691,341 of record JBCFYV010000024.1, on the reverse strand, counting down.
AACACGTTAACAAATGATATAACAAGCATAAGATAAGTGAGATAAAAAATGAATAAATTGATAGATTAAAATAAATCCATGCGTATAACAATAGATATTAAGCCAATTGGTGACCATCAGTCAAAATAAACACATAAACAACATATTAAAATAATAATAATTCTTCTATTTATTCAGCCTATCACCTTTCTATTGGAATCTTAAGTGGGGTTTCTAAGTCTTAACCATATTTTAATATTAATTCAATGTTTAACCCAAATGCCATTAGCTATGTAGTCTGAATAGTGTTCCTCAAAGCGTGGTCCTCGGACCACTGGTAATCCGCGGCGGTTTATCAAGTGGTCTAAAGGATCCCAGGATGTTTATCAATAATAATGAATCAAAAAATATTAATCTCATTTAATACAAACAATTTGAAATGCAAAAAGGTAATAAATATTAAATATCCATCATACTAAGCTGTATAAATTTTTATCATCAAACACAAGCCAATTAGAAAAATAAATATGTACCAACCCTAGATCAACAAATCTAAATAATTATTCACCAAAAATTATGAGGCTTAAAATGTTGTAAATAATTTTAAACCTATTACTAGTTTAATGTAATTATAGTATTTATTTTTTTCAAAATTGTATTTTATAAATTAATTTATGTCATGTATTTACAATCGTAAAATGTTATTTCCTATAAATAATTATTTTCTTGCGTAGTTTTCAAACATCCCCTTTCCCCAATCCTTTCCCTCGGGGCCCAGTGCTCCCCCAGTTCCCATAGCTTCCATGCGGTGGTTCTCCATCACCAAAACTTTGAGAAACATTGGCTCTAAGAGCGAGATAAGAGAAATATAGTTTATAGTATATACTTCCGCATTAGCTTGTAGGTTGGAATACGATAAAATTAAAGTAATATTTCATTTATTTGATGTATTTATTATTATTATTATTATTATTATTATTATTATTATTATTATTATTATTATTATTACTAGCACCGCGTCTTACTACCCGTTCGGGTTATACGCACTTACGCTAATGTGTAATGGTAGGGTGATTGTGAGATGAAATGGAGGACCTACAGTATAACGTGGGATCCGAACCACGGTGGTGGCCTGGCATTCCCCACATTCACAAGATGTCTTGTCAGAGGTGAAGGAAGGGTTTGGCAATCAGATAAATCTCTGCCGTGACCGAGGATTGAACCCCGGCCACCACCACAGAAGTCCGACATCTTACCCCTAGACCGCCAGGTCACCGACATTTTTGATGTATTTAACGTGCACTTTCTGAACTGACTGATTATATCAGCACACTATAATTTCTAACAGCTAGAGAGAAAGAGTTGACCGATTTTACCGGGAAAGGTATTCTAACATACCTTTCAGGGTTATTTTATATGCCACAATTGAGGCTGGACTGATTATGTTACCCTCCAAAGGAAGTTATCACTTCAGAAAAATCCGTTGACCATGGAAGGGTTTTAAACCACGAACATCAGGTCCTGAAACGAGCACATTACCCCAAGATCAGCGAGATCGACAAATTAATCATTAATTACCTGTTGTAATCTACCCAGTATACTTGGCCGAGATTCAATCCTCAATATCCCCGTTAACGATAATTCAGTCCGATGTCTTAGACCACGATCACCGATTGGGGTCGTGGGGTAGAGACTCGTTTAGTATATTAATTTTAATTGTTGGGTGACCTGGCAGTCTAGGGGTAAGGTGTCGGATTTTTGTACTGGGGTTCCGGGGTTCAATCCTCGGTCCCGGCACAGACTTATCTGATTGCCAAACCGTTCCTTCACTTCTGACAGAAGTGTATTAATCACAACTTGTGAATGTGTGGAATACCAGGCCTCCACCGTGGTTCGGATTCCACGTTAAACTGTAGGTCCTCCATTTAATCTCACAATCACCCTATTATTACATATTAGCGTAAGTGCGTATAAACCGAACGGGTAGTAAGACGTGGTGTTAAAAAATATTTCTGTATATACTTCTTTTTTTTCTGTCAACAACAGAGCTGGTGAAATAAATCTTGGGGCAGATTACTCTGATGATTTTGAGTCCCCATACCCCCCCCCCCCCATCATCTCTCTCATCCGTTTAAACACGTACGGGAGCATAGTTAAAAAAAAATTGGTAAAAACAGTAATACCCTTTTAATATTATAGTTGTATTATGTATAACCTACACAACTATATAATTTAATCAACTTATTAATTGTTGATTAGTTGACGAATTAATAGTGATATTTTTTATATATAAAAAGCGCCCTTAAGCACGGGGCCCTTTTTAGCTTGTGTCCCAGTGGAGCTGCCCCCCAAATTCCTCTACACCCCCCGTCGCCCCCTGGTCAACAGTGATAACATTTTACTCATACAATATTATCAGTGTTATTTTATGAAACGTTAGAGTCAATAACGTTATGTGTAAATATATATAAACTATTCTAGTAACTTTAATGAATGTAAAATAAGCTCCTTCCTATTTAAATCAGTCTGTTGTTATATTGTATATATATATATATATATATATATATATATATATATATATATATATATATATATATATATATGCATAAATATATTTTTTAAATATGTTATTAAATAAAGTAGATCTTTAGTTTGGAAAAAAATACTTGTACTTATGAAAAAAATATACTTTCACTGTAACTATTATTTGCGTTGTCTCATTAATTCAGAGTGAAAATAAAGTAAAAAAACACACTTTTCCAACCGCCTTTAAAACAGCTATAAAATCCAAATATCAAATTTAAAAAATTTTACTTTCAAGTATTATTGATCTCTTTGTCACCATGGTAGATTATTACAAAATTATTTTTTGTTCATTTTCCTTTTCAACCATAAGATACCTGCACCGATGGTGATGTAGACAAAGTCATCAGGTCATTCAATCTGTTTTTCCAGTGATAGAGAATGTTTTTCCTGTGATAGGAAATATAGGATTTGAATCTCATCTGGTTGTCATCTGTTTTCTTAATAGTTTTACCTTCCCTATTGATGCAAATACCCTTACATTAATTCCAAATTTTACCTACTTGGTTAGTGAAGATATAAAGATAGCCTGATTGGAGCAGGTATATGCCAGACAAGTGCAAAGGAATGATCTACAATGTCTATTACCTACCAATATTGACATACATGGCAACAACTTGGGTAATGAAGGAATAGGATACATTACAGTAGCGGCTCGTGTATAGGCACTGCGGAACTGCAGCACCCCCTATTTCCACTTGATATTATCGATAACATTTAAAATAATGAGTCATTTTTTAAAATTCTTTTTTTATTTTTGTAGTACAATATATATTCCTTAAGCTTAATGTCAGTACTTCAGTAGTCATCCCCCAGTTTATGAAAAATATACAAAAATCTTTGTATGGAACTGTGCGCTTCACAGTGCCAGCGACGTGGTGTTTGACTGTTGTGCGCATGCGCACATAGGAGGGGAGTGGGGAGGAAGGTGGGACTGCCAGGTAGAGAGAGCACTGTTGCTCTCGCAGTGCCGACTCTGGCGTGATGGTGGAAGGAAGTTTTTTTACTCATCGTGTGTTGTGCTTAAAAACCGTGTACCATATTCTTGAATGTGATAAAGTGTAGAAGAGTGTAGAATTAGATTATTATTCCACTTCCAGCTATTCTATTTGATTTTTTGTTTTTTTCATTTAACAGAAAGACTAGATGCGCTTGCAGTATTTTCAATGTAGAAAAATTTCCTCAATTGTCATCCAAAGATCAAGGAGAAAATTATTGAACTTTTTGCGCAAATTAAAACAAGAAGAATGTATTTAATTTTTAATTGAATAGATCAAGCTTGAACTGTAACAATTTAAGTTAAAGTAAGCAAAAGAGTATTTTTTTTAAAGATTTTATCAAGTTCCTGCATACATTTTCTTTTTATTCATGATTTTCTTTTACACAATTTTAAAACAATGGCTAAACATTTTCTGGAGCAGCACCCCACTAATTTTAGCTACGAGCCGCCATTGGATTCAAGTAGAATTCAGGCGAGTGAAATGAGTTTTCTGAGAAGCAGGATCAATGTGAAAAAATTTGGCAGGATGAGAAATGAGAAAATAAGAAGAATAGTAAAGGAATAGGTTATTCAGTACAGAATAGAGAAGGCAGGACTAAGATGTTAAAAGAATGGGGAGGGAAAGGATGCCCAGGAGAATGTTGGATATGAAGGTAGAGGGTAGCTAGTCCGAGAGGAAGACCAAGGGACAGATAGATGGTTGAAGGGAGTAAGGAGGAGTGTGGAGAAGAGAGGAGAGGACTGGGCAAAGGTGGAGGGAAAGAGGTAGTAGGAGGAAAGAGACGGTGGAGAGGCTTATGTTCCAAACAGACCCAACCAATGGCTGGAAGCTGTTCATGATGATGATGATGATGATCTTATAAGATATGTCGGATGAATATTAAGATTTGGAGAACCGTAAAAAAAAGAGACCCTAAGCAACACAGGTTATAGGTAGCTACCAGAATATTTTCATCTGTTTGAAATTTTTGTTATGGATTAGTAATTCAAGGTCGTTTGCGTGACCATAACGGTCAGATCATTGAAGACAAGATACCCGGCAGCTTGACTCGAATCCAGATTCAGATTTAAGAAGAATTTCAGTATATCTGCCTTTACTCGCGTGTTTATTAACAATAATTTTGTTTACGTGCACCGTGTAAACTGGCTATAAATGGGAAGTTTTTTGACGGTTAAAACTGTTACTAAAATTATTTTAATAGATTGTAAAGTAATGTATTAAAATGTCTTCACATATACTTATAAATTTTGTTTTATATTATTTGATCATTTGTATTTAAAATCAATTTAGTTTGATAACTTTTTATCACTAATAAATTTTTATAGCTCATTTAATCTCGTTTTATTCAAATCAAATATCTGTTTTTGTATTTTAAATTGAAATTTATTCTAGAAAAACAACTTACTAATAGTAAATTTCTTATTAAATTAAATTATTTATTTTTATAAATTTTTTTTACTATCAATTAACTCATGCCACCAAAGCAGGCTATATGTATTGAGAAAAACTCACCTTTGGAAAAAAGAGGATAACGATGAACTTTAATTAGTTTTATCTTAGCATCGCGTCTCAATACCCATTTGGATTATACACATGCTAATGTGTTAAGGATGATAGAGTTTGAATCTTAGAGAAAGTGTATCCGTATTTGCGTGGAGGGAGAGTGGAAAACCATGATTTAAAACCACCCTCAGTTCACCCGACAGAAATTCTAACCCTGATCTCACCGTAATTTCTATATTGACATTTTAGACCATTTGGTCACTAAATCGGGTGATATTCAACTTACTCTAGCAGTTTGTCTAAAACTACCAGTTCTAAATATTATACCGTGATAGGAAGGATAGCTTAGAAAATAAGATTTTTTTTTAGTTCATCATTAATGTCAATGTATTATTATTTTGGGCCTCAGTGGTCTTGGGTTAAAGTGCACATGTCAGTACCTGATGTTCTTGGGTTCAAACCCGGCCGAGGTCTGTGAATTATTACTGAGCTATGAATATTAGTAGCACATCTACCTTTCGGAGGAAGGAGAAGGAAAGCCGTCGGTACCATATCGATTATTTTAATTATTACTTAGCGTATGCCACACCAGGGTTTGCCGGCTAGATATTTCTGATATTTTACGGTTACTTCGTCTCGATGAGCCGTGATGATGATGATGATGATTAAATGGTGCCAGTAGAAGTCTTAAAACCTAACTTAAGCCTAATTAACCCAACCATGGCAACCATATGATCAATTCCCCTTCGTTAAGAATACCTATGGCACCCCCAGGAATCGAACCTGGGACATTTAGATTAGTAGCCATGAATGATGACCCCTATACCAACAGGCCGGCCTCCCATACTAATTATGGAGTGTAAAAGATCGGCGGAAGGTATGTGAAAATATATTTCCGACAAAATTGGTTGCATTTCTTTCTTTCTAACTCGCCCGTTTAAATTCAGTACAGAAAGCAACTGGAAACTACCGATCTTTCAGGACTTCCTTTGTAAATGTTCTTTCTCCCTGATTGTGCGGGCAGCACTAATCAGCCAAAGGGTTGAGTGCGATGCCCAGCTCCGGATGAATGGGAAGCACGTCAGGACCAGGTTGAACACTTATTATTATTAGTAGTATTATATTTGTATTATTTTATCGATATTATTATGATAAATCAAATGTTGCAGCTGCAAATCAAATTATTTGACCTATGATTATAAGAAAGAGGTTCTATCTAGTACCTAATGTAATGTTAGCTACTGTCCTTCTTACCACTTTCTTGCCAAATTTATAGTATGATTGTCGTATGAAGAACCTTTTATAAAACGTTAAAAAAAAATTGTGGTCTATAGTGATAACACTTTAATATAATTATTATTAGTGATATTTTATAGCTATTGATATTATCTATTAAAAAAATGACATATCCAAACCATATAAATTGGCATATTAATTTATTAAAGTTTTTTGTTTGTTTTTATCACCAAGTTTCATTCACTTCATGTTCGGACTATACGTATTATATATCAAAATATTTTTAGTAACTTTAGTAACTTGTGTTTACTACCAGACGCTGACTATATAATCTAAACTAGCAAACTAGTATAGTAATTATAAAGTTTTTTATCAAATGCTTTGTATTAATCTGACGATTTTTTATTCGAATAGGAACTATTTAATCGATCTTTTAAACATCTTTATTTTGGGCACGCTCTAGTGTCACTTAATTGATTTAAGATGGGTGTGTAGGAAACCAAAGTTGAGGACCATATTTTTACAGTTTTTATATCAAAACATTTTGTTGGTGAAAAGAAATAAAATATAACTTCTGTTCAAATATCGAGTTTAATTTTATTCACATATTGACTTCATCAGTTGTTGAATATCTGTAAAGAGTGTCTTGGATTTTAATGACAACTTTTTCTGTTCATTTAAAAAGTTTGTTATCTAACACCACTTTGCTCATGTCATTTAGTCAACAATTTTTGTTGATATCATCATGTGAAGAAAATTAAACTCTATTTTTATACTGGACCAGAAAATGTTTTTCAATAAAAACTGTAAAAACGCCCAAAGAGCAATTGCCTCAAAATGAAATGTATTACTGATGTTTTTCATATTTCATTACTTAACACGTACCGTACCTTGAATAAGGGTTTTATTTAAAGAAGAGGATTATTCCATGAAAATAATTAAACTCAACAACATAATAATTATAAATATTGAATAAATAATTTTATTAAATAAATAAATTAATAAATAAAATGTAAAATAGATATAAATAGTACATACATAGGATAATTGTGTACACAGTCAGAGTCAGGTATTCAAAGTTTTCTTACACTCAATAATATTGAACAAGTTAAAAAAAATATATACCTAACCAAAAAAATATAGACTTATAAGCAACCTAATCAAATCAATTAATGTACAGACAAGTGAGAGATGAATACAAATAAAAAAATGCATCGTGACTCTTCCAATTAACTTTAAGTTTAGCCTAATTCAATTTGTGAAAGATGATGGTAAAAACATTTCGTGTTTAGCTGAGATATTAAATTAAAACAGGTTGGTTTTTGACTATCATTTTTACAAGCACACAAAATAAAATTGGTGACAAGGACCACATTTTATAAAGAATGATCACTTAATTCTTGGAACGTCAATGTTTCCTCAACATGTGGATCAAATTTTGACCCTACAAATATTTAAACACAGGTTTTTCAGTGAGTATTTTACCATCTTCTGAAATATATCAGCTAAAATGGTGCTGATCAGAGCCAAGGTCTAAATACACGCATATATATATTGAGAAACTTTGGTTCAAATCTATGTGTGGTCGGAATTTAGTCTTCAGATGGTGAGTTAACAGAAGTGATTCGGAATTTACCATACCTACATAATACAAGAACATATTTAACTCTATATTACTATCAGTCTTTTGAGTTCTTTACTCCCTTACTAAACTTAGTGGCTTATTTTAATGAACAAATAAATAAGATACAACTATCAAATACATTTTTAGCATATTTGTACGAAAAACAACTAATATATAATAAAATAGCAGTTTTTGTATTCATGTAAGTGGTGATGCACCAAAAAATGTACTTGACAGAGATCACGGTTTAACGAGTACAGATGAATTAAAGCAACAATTTCTTTTTAAAGTGCGAATTTTGGGTCACTTTTAATAAGTACAATTATATAATTTATTTTTGAATACCAAGTCTTAAATTTCGTCTTAAAATCTATCTTATGTGTTAGAGTCATCTTCATTGCTCTGTATTTTAGCTGTTCCATGTATCTTATAGCTTATATTAAAATCATATGTAATCTTCAGTAAAGCATAGTCTTTAAAACTATTGAAAAGTAATTTAAAATACTTTTTTCTTACAGATGAATAGCACAAAGATAGGACTAATGAAAATAAAATATTGAGCTCACACATTAATAAATATATTTAAATAAATAACTGATTGAATTAATAAATAATGGGGAAAAATTTAAAAAAAAAATCTTAAATAATATACCATTTGTAAAAGGTAAGTGATTGTTAAGTGACAAAAATTAGTGTTTCAAAACGGCTCACACTAGGTAGTACGTGAGATCGTTGTTTGACTCTTAAGTTTTAAAATGCTCTTGCAAAAATTACCTTGTTCTCAGGGTAGACAATGTAATTTCTTCCAGTTCAGCTAAGCATTGATGCACCACTGGTTAGACGATGTGAACCTTTATGATGCCCTAAGAAAACTTCACCAATATCCAATGTAATCTGGATTCGAACTAATATACCCGCACAAACAATCACAACCTTGCGAGGCAATGAGATCACTTGGAACAATAAATTAAGGTTTGTATCACATTGGACGGTTGAAGAAAATCAACCCTTGGTCCACACAAGAAGTAGGCGCCCGTCGTCGTCTTTATAACGGGCCACGCACCTTTTACTCGACTTCACTCGTTGTGGATTCTACTGCGAGCATTCCCGTCGGCTCCTTGCCGCAAACGCATCCGTACTTTATCTTTTTACTCGAAAACTCCTTCGTCGCCTTGTTGAACATTTTGAGTTGCGTGGTTAGTTGTATGCACTTGTAACTTCCCTCCTTCTTACAGGAGCACCCCACCTCGTCCGATATACACTCCACCTCCTCGATGATCTCGGGGAAAATGTTCGGGTCTTGCTGACGATTCCTCACCACCTTGTATGGGCAAATGGTCATATTGGCCAAAGTGTCCAAAGGTTGTTCGTTGACGGAACGTCGTTTCATCTTTAAACGCTCCAATCTCATTTGTGACCGTTTGTTCTGGTGATGTAGCCACGCTTTCCTCAAGTTTGCTGACTTTTTACTTCCACCCCTCCTGCTGTTGACCGGTGAGGTATCTCCAAGGACCCACAAGAGCAACAAGCCAAGAAGTACAACTGATGAACCTTGGAGGGCGACATACCTGTGGCTTCTAGACCATCCTCCATTCTACCCGACACTTTTTATATTTCTACCCACCTCCGCTATCTGTTCTCGCCCCGTTGGGGTTCAACCGTTTCGCTACCAATACATGTGTTTGTGACCGAAGAGGAGAGGTGTGAACGTGCGGGACACCCCCAGCTTTCCTACGATTGTTTCTGCCTTCTTTTCCTCTCCTCTCTCAACTCCCTCTTTTTTTTTTTTTTTTTCACGCACTCATCGTTTCCCAAAGCCACATGAGTTACTTCCGATGCCCTACTGTTGTCTTTACGTCACCGCTGATTACAGTAACAAGTAGGTGTAGGGGAGAGGAAAGGTTTTGTTGAGGTTTTTGATCAGCACGGAGAGTGTGCCGGGTTCGCCGGTAAGCGCGTGATTTCCTCGTGTGTTGTGTCAAGTTTCCCCTCCCTCCCTCCTTTTTTTTTTTTCTCGCTCCTCCCCCTCACAAACTCGCGTGGCTGAAACACATCAATGAAAGTTTGCGTTTCCTCCTCCGGTCTAGCCAACCTTGCACTTCCTTCGCGTGCATCATTACACGCGTAGCCCCTCCTTCTTCCCCGTCCCCCAGGAAAACTAGACAGATCGTTTCACGTTCTAAGCTTTTGACGTCACACGCAAAACTAAAAATAACAAATTTACTTATTTTTTTTTTTTGTGTGTGTGTATTGCGGAGTTACGTCACGAAAATTGACCAGCTGAGACTCCGTAGGTCTATAATTTATCTGTTATTCTAAACTGTTAGCGCCGTTCTCAACCTGTCCTCCAATTAACAATCTCCTCTCCAGAAGGGGTTCCACCAGTTAAGGTGATTCATGGAAGAATCTTGTCTCGACGGGACGAAGAGAGGGTCAAGTGCTATCGGTGAGGCGGTCAAAGAAGAGCTCTTCCCGAAACCAAGACAATGATACTGAATTGTATCCGTTTAGAATGTTAACCATTCAGGTATTTCTCAAACTAAGCGACCTTTGATGAAAATTCGGAATTGTACCTGCTGAATTACATCCCAAAAAATCGCGATTGTATCTATTTTTAATGGTAACCGTTCATGTATTTTTCAAACGAATTACTTAAATGAAGAGATTGGAATTGTATCCACTGAATAATTATATCCCTAAAAATCGGACTTGTGTCCATTTGGAATGGTAATCATTCACATATTTCTCAAACAAGTGACCTTAATGAAAAATTAGAATTGTACTCACTGGGATTATACCCTACGCCCCAAGTATTGGAATTGTATTAGTTTGGAATGGTAAATATTCAGGTATTTATTTCTCAAACAAGTGACCATAATGAACAATTGGAATTTTATCCACAAATGGCGGACCATAAGTCTTAGTTTATATGTCAAAGTAGATAAATTGAGGTTGTATCATTAGTCCAACAAATTATTAACAAAGAACAGCTGAAACGCCAAACAAAAAGCCATTCAAGGTTACTGTGAGATTTTTTAAATCCCATCCCACGTCTACTGGAATGATCGGTGACCTGGTGGTCTAGGGGTAAGGTGTCAGACTTCTGTGCTGGGGGTCCGGGGTTCAATCCTCGGTCGCGGCACAGATTTATCTGATTACCAAACCCTTCCTTCACCTCTGACAAGACGTGTATTAATCACAACTTGTGAATGTGTGGAATACCAGGCCTTTACCGTGGTTCGGATTCCACATTAAACTAAAGATAGGTCCTCCATTTAATCTCACAATCACCCTACCATTACACATTAGCGGGAGTGCGTATAACCCGAACGGGTAGTAAGAAGTGATGATGATAATAATAATAATCTACTGGAGTGCAGCGAAATATATTGTGTTCAATGAGATGGTTTTGATTATGATACAATTTATGGTAATATTCTAATAATTTAATAGAATGTATATTTCAAAAATCTTCTCTACCTGCACAGTCAAGTCACTTAGTAATTTGTCAATCTTTTTAACACATTTAAGCAAATATGAGCTAAATGAATAAACAAATTTGATATTTAACTAAGTCAATGGTTATTTTTATATCAAATGGACAATATTATATTTATTAAAATTTGGGATTATAAAAGTTGAGTGGATGTGTATAAACAATCTGAATAAATATATTTACATTATTTAAAAGAAAAATTACTGAATATAATAATGTTAAACCATTATCAAGAAACCTTAACCTTGAAATTCTTATTACGTTACGTTACGTGATAATCCAGTTGTCTTTTGCTAATTAAATTTCTATCTTCATTTTTCCTTTTATTTCATTTCAATTATATATATTCATTTAGAATTAATCCTTTGTATTGTTTTTGGGTGTTCCTTGGATAATTAATTAATTTTGTAACTGTCAACAATAAACAAATATAATAAGCTGCCTTGCTTTTAATCTATTTTACAAGTCAACTTCGGTGGTATTGGGATAAAGTGTTTGTCTCAGGATACGATGCTCGTGGGTTCAAACCCAGCTGGGGACGACGGATTATACTTGGGTGATAACATTTCGTAGCACAGGTTCCTTCGGATGGGTGGCAAAGCTGTCGGTCTCATTTCGATTGTGGCATGTAAAAGAAACCTAGAAGTTATGTTAATCTAGATTTACCGGCAAAATTAGAAGTTTCTTTCCCTCTCATTAGTAGGAATCCTCGTATACTAATCAATTTGCTATGAAAGTGTACATTATATAGTAACACAAATAAAAATATATATTAGAAAGTGGTGCATATTTGGAATTCTTCTAGTTTTTTGGGAAAGTAATGTATATGTTGAATAGTTAATTTAAAAAATATTAAAACAAAATAACAATAATACTGATAAATAGATATTTGGGTAGCGTTTAAATATTTAAAAAAAACACATCTAATATACTTTCTTCTACAAAGCAAACTGAATTGAACACATTCTTAGGAGGAAATGTCTTCTGCATGACGTCATAGAAAGAAAGGTTTGGTTATAGATGATCTCGATCGGGTGAACTGGGGAGGGGGGTTATAAATGGTTTTCCACTCTCCCTCCGCGAAAATGTGGGTTCACTTTCTCTAAATTCAACCTTCCCAATTCCTAATCCATTATCCTAATTAGTACTTAAGCGTATAACCCGAACGGGTAATAAGATGCATTGCTAAATAAAAGTAAATAAAAATAAATGGTTTGGAGCTCCACAAGAAATTTCTTTCTCTATTGTTTAAAAATGTAAGTATTTACTCAAAATTCGTGATATAATATACACTAGTGAACCCGAGAGCAAATTGCGCTATACATACGCAAAACTTTTTTGACTCACCTTTTAAATGTTAATTTTATTTTTAAAGAATTAATGTCTTCTCTTGTATATTTAGACAATACAAAATATCGACATTGGGTACCCAAATTCGTATTAAAATTTTGAATTAGGTTCAGAATTTTTGGCATTTGATTAGGGGATGCACATCTTATGGTTATCGTACTACTATCAAATTTACCTTTTATAAATTTTGACCAATAAAATAGGTAAATATTGACTATTTAGTCTAAAATGAGAGAGCAATATCATTGCTCTACCAGGGGCGGATCCAGGAGGAGGGCATGGGGTGGGGGGGGGGCGCACCCTCTTCAAGAAATTAAACCAATTAAATCAATGTTAAAGTAACTACTAGTTTTATTGTCGCGTAATATAATCTCACTAACCGGATTTCATTTTATAAAATTGTTACTGGAAATATTATTAAATGATTAAGATACGGTAGTTATTATAAATACTTAAGACAATCACATTAAGTATTACAATGGTGAAAATAGACATTAATGAAATTACCCAAATTTGAGTTGTGCGCCTTTAACCTTGTTGCACAAACATTGTTTAGGTTTAAATTTATTCTATCATTTATATTATTACTATTTCAATGATTAGCAATAAATAAATTATTTATTTTTAAATATCGTGCCTTAAACAAATTTTTTGAATAATACCATATACATAACGTGTTAGTATGGCTTGGAGGTAAAATTTTGATTTAGAGTGGAGTTAAAGTTAGATTGTTCGAAATGTGAATAATTACATATATTTTGTCTAATTGATTGAAAAGCTAAAAAAAAAACTATTTATATAATAATTGTTATAGTGTTTAAATAGATAGATAATTGTTATACAAACATTTCTCTTAAGAGGTTAATGGAAAAATAATATAAATTTTTGAGACACATATTTAATTACTCTATGTCATTAAACAATTAGTGCGTTTAAACTTAAGTAGTATCTCTTTACAACTAAAGCTCACAGAATTGTAATAATATATTTTCCAATATCTCAGGAACTGCTGGTTTGATAGAAATATATTTCAAATAAAAGTTCTTTTATTTTTAATAGTACTACCAAAATTATTTAGTATCTCAAATATTTGCGGAGATATAGAAATTTTTGCTTCTGTAAAGTATCCTAAAAGTAATTATCATGGTAAAATGGAAAAAAAGCCAATTTGGGTATAATCTTAGTCAACGCTTAGATACGAATTTTAATCAAAATAGTTGGAGCCGATTTTAAGAAAATGGAATTTTTCTCTTTTAACACTTTAGTAAACTGTTCTAAATTTTAAGATTAGACAGACACACAGGCATACAGAGTTGAAAAAACCACTTTTTAGGGTTCAGAGGCTCATGAAACGTCGACATCCATCAACATATCGGGTTAAATTTTTTTGTCGGTGGTCGTAATACTTTACCTTAAAGTTCTAGTAATATTCATATTAGTGGAGTAAGGAGAAATATTAATTTATAATATAGGGAACGTACTTGGATGGAACAAACTAATTATATTAATGGGTACAACTTCTTTGGTTAACTAAACAATATAAATATGAAACATACCATGAAGATAATTTATTCAAGTCAGTTTATTAAATCAAATAAAACAGGTAGAATAGCATTTCTAAAAAATCATCATTGAGATACCAAGTTTTAGCCGATCAATAAACTAGTTTAGGCTCTAGTTGGAGGTACAGACAACAGACGGACGGGAAATTCAAAAAAACACTTTTTCGGATTCGGGGGGATCATGAAATGTTGAGATTCATCAAAATCTCGAGTTCATTTTTTTTACGATCATAATACATTCTCTACCTGTAAGATAGCGAGAAAGTAAAAAATTACATCTAATATAGTTTCTTCTTTAATACAGAATGAATGTGGGGAATGCCAGGCCTCCACCGTGGTTCGGATTCCACGTTAAACTGTAGGTCCTTCCATTTCATCTCAAAATCACCCTGCCATTACACATTAGCGTAAGTGCGTATAACCCGAACGGGTAGTAAGACGCGGTGCTAATAAATAATAATAATAATAATAATAAAATAATAATAATAATAATAATAATAATAATTAAATTAATACAGAACAAACTGACGGGGTGCGTTGGCGGTCCAAGTTAACTGACAAATAGAATGGACGTGTCGTAAGACAGAACAAATAAGCATCCACTGGCAGCAATATACTTAAGAAAGAATATAATTTATAGCATATGAATCTTTGTCTAAATAATTTAGCACCTTAAATTTCCTAATTTTTTTGGGCAGTAAAATTATTTGATTTAATGCCATCACATTTGTAAAGTTAGTATTTTAATATTTTGAAAATAATAATATATTGACAAACTATGACTATCTATAATATTTATCAAATACTTTAGGGTAACATTAGCTAATGTAAGGTTTATTTTTACAAAAACCATAGTTATATTTTTAAATAAATCTTTTAATTCTTTAGGGCAATCTTGTTGACATTTTCAAGGGCGAATCCGCTTGCATATATTTCCACGTTTATTTGGGGCAACCCGCCTTGGTGGCGTAGTTGGCTAACGCGCTAGTCGTGTTGAGCTCGACTGCCGAGGAAGTGGAGATCGAGGTTCGAATCTCGTTCGGGTGAACTGAGGGTGGTTTTTCCTAAATGGTTTTCCACTCTCCCTCCACGCAAATTCGGGTTCACTTCCTCTAATTTAACCTTCCCAATTCCTAATCCATTAGCGTAATTAGTACTTAAAGCATATAACCCAACGGGTAGTAAGAAGCGGTGCTTAATATTATATATATATATTAATTAGTACTTAAAGCATATAACCGAACGGGTGTAAAAGCGGTGCTTAATATATATATATATATATATATTTAATATATATATTTGGGGCACACGCAACTGGTCTCTATTGGAGCATATCGTATGACCTTGGGAACGTTTAGGTGTATTTTAAAGCGTCGGCATAAGGAAGGTTGCGAAGACTTTTGTTACAGCGGGAAAAGATTTTATCGTGTAAGAGATAAAGAGATAAGTGGGATTTTGTACTTTCGTCGTTTAGGTGGTAAAATGCCGTGATTAATATTTACAATTAGAAACTTATGTGGACCTTATTTCTTCATCTACCCCAGTTTGATCACTCTCATCTGCCTTGAAAAAAATCCCCGTTTTTTGTGCGTAGATAACTATGGTCCAGAGTTTCCTTGAAGTAAACGTAGTACGTAAAATACATTTCCTAACCAATTGCTGAGATAGGACACTCAATTTTTACAACTTAAAATTATCATCACAATACATTTATTATTATTATTATAAAGAAAATTGAAATAAATATATTCCACTGCTTCTTTCTACTAGAGATAAAAAATGTTGGTAGAATTTTGAATCGAAAAATTTTCAGGTAAATTTTACATGAAATTTTTTTATAAAATAAAAAAATTCAAATCATTGAATCACATCGTAAGTGAAGGTAAAATATCTTATAGTAATATGGATATACAGTAATCCTTTGATATTACGTATTTCGTTTAATCCGGACAACAGTTTATTCGTTTTTACTTAATAGTGTATTATATATAGCCCAATGAACAAATTTAGAGTTATTAGGACACTTAAGACACCTAAGCGAACTTGAATTAAAATAAATAAGTACAAATATTTTTTATTATCTTTGAATCATAATTTCTGTTGAGTAAGTCTGAGGGTACCTAGAAAACATTATTTGTGTAAGATAAATGGTTTTACACTCTCCCTCCATGCAAATGCGGGCACACTTTCTATACTATAACTTAATATAGCCTTCCTAATCCCTATAACCACTAACGTAATTAGTACAAAAGCCTATAACCCAAACGGGTAGTAAGACGTGATCCTTAAAAACAAAACAAAAAATTTTGAGCCCTCCATATGTGACCTTCAATCATTGAAAATGTGTCCCTTACAGTATCTTGGAGGGCAATAAAAGTAAAACCCTCGCTGGCAGACGAGAAATAGTTAATGATGCATAGATATTGTCATGATTTCATTTTATTATACATTTTTTGATTTATATATATATATATATATATATAATATTAAGGTGTTCTGTAAAAGTTTTTGTCCGTTCATATTTAATAATGCATTTCGGGACAGTAATAAGCCTCTTACTCACTTCGGTGGCCACATGGTCTAAAGCACTACTCTCGCAGTAGACTAGACTGTCGATGACGGCGATATTGAGGTTCGAATCTTGGTCCAGTATAAGAGTGTGGATTTAAAAAATAATTGTTTTCCACTCTTCCTACATGAAAATGCGGTTGCACCTCCTTTAAATATAACCTTCATAATCCTTAAGACCTTTAGCGTAATTAGTACATAATCGTTTAAAATGAACGGGTAGTAAGGTGCAATGATTAAAAAAAGAAAACTGTTTTTGGCAGTAAAATTGGAAATTTTATACTAATCAAAAATACAATTTATTATAAGTATTGGACCCGCCTAGGTGGCGTAATTAGCTAACGCGCTAGTCGTGTTGAGCTTGACTGCCGAAGACGGGGAGATCGAGGTGCGAATCTTGGTCGGGTGAAATGGGGGTGTTTTTCCTAAATGGTTTTCCACTCTCCATCCACGCAAATGCGGGTTCACTTCCTCTAAATTCAACCTTCCCAATTCCTAATCCATTAGCGTAATTAGTACTTAAGCGTATAACCCGAACGGGTAGTAAGACGTGGTGCAAAATATAAGTATTGGAAATTATTGTTTATTAAGGGTTGTTTGCAGGCACTATATTAAGTTATTGGGATTACTAATTAAAATTATTCAGCCCGTGGTGCAAATCAGATTAGGCCCTAGGGATGAAAAACTTTGGACCACTCAAGCTTAAAATATTTATGTCAAGTAGCCTACGCGAAACGAAATTAAAATTCAGAAACCTAACAATATCTTTGAACAAACACCCTTAGTTTCATCATTGTTTACCTTTCATATGTATTGTTTATTTCGAATTGAAAAAGATACATTGAAGTGGTTCGTACACTGGTTAGATCGTAGGTTAAAACTGATTTAATAAAACAACAAAGCTTCGCACTCTGTTGAAGTTCACAGAAGTCATGTAGTGGATTATCTATGGTTTTTATTTACAAACAATAAATGCCACGAGGCGGTCGCCTGATTCGTGGACATATCGACGTGATTCCTTTCGAATGAATGTTCCTTTGTGAGATCCGCACGCAACGAACATTGCCAACGCACGTGATAAAATAATTGGTTACTTACATTTTAATTGTGACTGCCTTGGTCAAAAAGTTCTTACATAAGTAGGATTTTGATAGGAAGGATATTTAAAAAGATAAAACAAATTTTTCCATCATTAATAACATTTTATTTTGATATTAGTGTTTATTTATTCAGCACCTTATCTTACTACCTGTTCGGGATACTAGTTACGCTAATAGTTTCAGGAATTAGAAAGGTTAAAATTAGAGGAAGAGTATCCGCATTTGCTTGTAGAAAGAGTGGAAAACTATTTTGGAAAATAACAACACCATCAGTACACTCGACTGAGATTCGAACCTCAATCTCCCTGTCATCAGAAGTCTAGTCTATTGCGAGAGTAACGTGAAAAAAGGAATCCAATATTTATCCAAGTAGAAAATTTGAGTTTAATTTAATTCAAATGGTTATATCAACAGGTCTTGAATATCTGTCAAGGGTGTCCTGGAATTTAATGATGTTTTTTATCACTTAAAATATTTGTCATCTAATACAGCTATGCTCATGACAGATATTCAACGATTGTTGAAATCACCATGTGAATAGAATTAAACTCTATGTTTCTACTGAAGATATATTTTATTTATTTTGGCTAAAAAAGTTTTGCTATAAAAACTGTAAAAACACTGATCTTTTTTTTTTCGCATATCCTTCCCTCCCGCTTTAAATATTATGCCAAAGTCACTTTTAAAATTGTTAACAAATGTGTGCCCGTCCGTAAGCCGTCTGGAGCTTGGTTCAATTTCATTTGAGAAAACAAATATTATTATTATTATTATTATTATTATTATTAGCACCGCATCTTACTACCCGATCGTGTTGTACGCACTTACGCTAATGTGTAATGGTAGGGTGATTGTGAGATGAAATGGAAGACCTACAGTTTAACGTGGGATCCGAACCACGGTGAAGGCCTGGCATTCCCCACATTCACAAGTTGTGATTAATACACTTCTTGTCAGAGGTGAAGGAAGGTTTTGGTAATCAGATAAATCTGTGCTGGGACTGAGGATTGAGCCCCGGACCCCCAACACAGAAGTCCGACACCTTACCCCTAGACCACCAGGTCACCCAAAACAAATGTTAACATAATGTATGTCCTCCCAATATTACACATATTTGGTTCGCAAATTCAACAATTTTGCTAATTGATGGCTGTAAATGAAAGTATACGAATTTTGATAACTCCCAAATATCACATTCCAAAAGTTTGAATTGCGTTGACGTTGGTAAAAATGAAAAATAATGTATTCTATGAAGGTTCATCACAAGGTCCGTGGGCCGCACAAAATCATGGATAGGGCCACGAGTTTGGCAAGCCTAACTTGTGGCTACCAAGGCGAGTATTAGTGTAATTGAAACGCCTAAAGCCTGGACTATAAAGGGATGAGTGGAGGAGGCTACGTGATGATGAGTTATATATCCTGTACTTTTCACAAGAAATTGTCAGGGTAGCCAAATCTCGCGGATTGCGGTGGGCAGGACATTCAACTCGAATGGGAGAATCTAGAACCTTGTTCTAGGTATTGACTGGCAAACCGAATGGGAAGAGACCATTGGAAAGACCTAGACACAGATGAGACCTGAAAGATAGTGTGTAATGAGGTGGACTGGATAGAACTAGCTCAAGATAAGGATAGGTGGAGTACTTTTGTAAGTGCGACAATGGACTTTCTAGTTCCTACTCCCAAAGAGTAAGTAAGTGAGAGCTTTGACGGTGGGTATAACGTGCAAAAGAAGTTAATAATTCTTACTATAACCGTACCACATTGAAAACTACCTCTGCAGCTGGGTGTGTGCAAGTGTAATTGACTCTTGACCCGAGATTCCATGCATCAGCATCAGCCACACTAATGTTTCCCACCTCCCAACAGTGTAGGGGATTTCCCCTGCTAATCTCCAAGCGAATGCGTTTGCATTCTATTTTTAAAATCACCCACTCCTGTGGTCGTATGGTTTAGAGCTCTACTCTCGCAGTAGACTAGACTGCCTATGATGGGGAGATTGAGGTTCGAGTCTTGATTTGTTGTACTGAAGGCGGTTTTTCCTAAATGCTTTTCTATTTTCCCTCCACGCAAATGTGGGTACACTTTATATAAATTTAATCTTCCAAATTCCTAGAACCTTTAGCGTAACTAGTTAATAAGCGTACAGCCCGAACGGGTAGTAAGGTGCAGTGCTCTAAAAAAAACCCTTAAAATCATTATTCTTATGACTTTCTTTGTTTTGTATTATTACACACAATTTTACACAATGGTTATTTAGCGGCTGAATCCAAAGGAAGAGGAAGGTACTTAGAAACATGCACCCACATTAGCGTAGAGACCAGAAGGAAAGCCACCGAGACAAATCAGATAGTCTAAAACCATTTCCAGTGTCCTCGGAAGAAATTTCAACCTCACACTCTTTTTTTTAAACTGGAAATCAAAGTTTTTTCCACGAGCCTGATACCATAGGCATCATGAACAATGGTGTGTGTTCGTTTGCCTTAAAATGAGATATTTATATCACCGATAAAATAACTTTTCTCTCTCCCCAAATTTACTAACCAATAAACAAACTAATTCGAAGCAGACGTCTCATCATAGTGTGGTTTTCTTTATTCTACTTAAAAAGACAGTAGAAATGTAACCACCGAATCCATTTTTCTATAGTTTAAAAAATAATAGGTAAAACCGTGTTTATACTGTGGAACATCTATTAAACTTAGGCTATCCGAAATTATCTGCTGTAAAAATGTAGGCCTATAAGGTCGAAATCTGCACCTCAATTAGTTTTATTTTTCTAACCTATTCTTGTATCTAATTTCCCGGTTAGTCTGCCGTGAGATGGGCTCTTTCGTGACCTCCACTTTTTACGTAAGATACAGACAATACAAAACTTAAACCTTAATACCCTTGGTCACCATAGGGCTACGGGGTATTTAAAAACTTATAATTTAATTTGCTCCCTTAAGATTTCGGATTCCACGTTAAACTGTAGGTCCATCATTTCATCTCACAATCACCCTACCATTACACATTAGCGTAAGTGCGTATAACCCGAATGGGTAGTAAGACGCAGTGCTAAATAATAATAATAAGATTATATCGCTTTAGTTACCACCCAATAACTTGAGCCACGAAAGCAGGTTCGTAGACGAATGAAACATGTAAAATGTATGCCACGTAATGATTTCGATAATAATTGTTAACAAAGAGTAAATATGGTCATAGTGTGTTAGTTTAAAATAATGTTTTAATTTTGAATGTTATATTTTAATTGGGGCCCACTTGTTTGCATCGCATCGAGTTGGTTCATTCTCACAATATTTTGTATGAAAATTTGGAAAATCTCAAACCAGGAATATTTTACGGGCTGGCGCGATACGAGATGATGCGATACTAACCTACGCTATACGAGCCACTCCAATAAAAACCAATGTGATGAACTGACGCGATACGAGCCGATGCAGTAAGAGTCAATACAAAACGAACTGATCTGATACGAGCCGATGTGGTACGAGCCGATCTGATATGAACTGATGTGATAACGATCCCGATGTGGTACGAGCCGATCCGATATGAGCTGATGCGATACGAGCCGATGCGGTACGAGCCAATCCGAGACGAATTGATGCGATACGAGCCGATGAAGTACGAGTCAATCCGAAACGAACTGATGTGGCACAAGTCAATCCGGGACGAATTGATGCGTTACTAGCCAAGGCGATATTCCATATTGTGCACCTACCTTAGTTTTCTAACGAATTAACATTTAGAGCTCCTTTTAAAAATACAAACACATTTTTTACGTTAAACATGAATAACATTCTACTATATTATTAGTGATATTTGATATAAATTGATAATATGTATAAAAAATTACAGTTTCAGATCAAATTACTTGACATATGTAACTAAAAGATAAGATCTAGTTGCTTTACAGAAAGTCTTGAAGCACCGTGGGGTCGAACCCGGTACCCGTGAATATGTAGCCAAGAAATTGGACCACTCGACACCACATAGGAGGTAATAGATGTAAATTAATAACTAATTAATGTTAATGAGGATTCAAATATTGGATGGCTTAAAGGAAAGAAGAAAATTCTGGGAGCTGAAATAGAGGCTAAAGACAGGATGCGTTAGTGGTCTAAGTTCACCGACAAAAGGAATGGGCCTGTTGTAAGACAGAACACATATTAATATTTATCACCGCGTCTTACTACCTGTTCGGGTTATACGCTTTAAGTACTAATTACGCTAATGGATTAGGAATTGGGAAGGTTGAATTAGAGGAAGTGAACTCGCATTTGCGTGGAGGGAGTGTGGAAAACCATTTAGGAAAAACCACCCTCTTATCACCCGACCGAATTCGTACCTCGATCTCCCCGTCCTCAGCAGTCAAGCTCAACACGACTAGCGCGTTAGCCAACTACGCCACAGAGGCGGGTCAGAACACATAATAACAGTATCAATAATAATAATAATGTTAAAGTGTATATAAGTATTAATAGTTGTTCTAAAAGTTACTATAACTGAAATAGTTCATATTTAGTGAGAAAATCCAAATTCATTATATTATATAACAAATTGTTCTTCTTCATTCGCAAGGTTTTGAAGATGAGAAGGTTATTGTGGGTGTCGGAGTCGAAGCGAAGGAAATTTGACATTCTTCGTAAAAAAAAGAAAGAAAAAAAAGATTGGGACTTAACTTAGCCCACGCTGGGGAGCACAAAGACACAAAGACGTAAGTATCGTCTTGTTCAATTTTCTGATGAGGGGGAGCATAAAATTCAAATCTCGGCTGGCTGGACATAGGTATTCTTTTCCTCAATATGTTCTCTATTTTTCTACAAG
Organism: Timema cristinae; assembly: GCA_039000515.1. Classification (NCBI taxonomy): domain Eukaryota; kingdom Metazoa; phylum Arthropoda; class Insecta; order Phasmatodea; family Timematidae; genus Timema; species Timema cristinae. The sequence continues at coordinate 33,668,506 of JBCFYV010000024.1, read as the reverse complement.
CAAATTAATTTACATTTCCAATCATCTCTACTTCCCACACCCCCCCTCCCCCCATTAATGTGAATATACAGTTGACCAAGATGGTAGTAAGCTGTGGTGTAAAACTAACAAGCACTTTTTTAATGACGATGAAATATAAAACAAGTTTTGAGTTTAATCATATAAATAGATTTAAAATAGTTGAAAAATGACATCTGGACACGGGAATCGAAAGTGAACTTTTCCTTAGCGTGCCAATGTTGTGCCACTAAACCATCTATGTTTCATCCCATAATCATACAAAGACCAAGGGGCCGAGTTTGTTTCCCCGAGTCCACATATAATTTTGTAGCCATATTTAAACTAATTCCCGTGAACGATAGTTTATCTACTACCAATGCTGATTACAACGAATTGTTATAAAACTAATCTAATATTTTCTTATAGTAAATATACTTTATAACCGGAACTTCAGTCGCAAGCATGGGAGAACAATTAATAATCACTTACAATATTACTTTATTTAAATAATTTAACTAACATCAATAACTTTAACGTAATTACTTTGACGTCATAAATATAAACCTGTTTAATAGTTGCAAACTCTTTAACGTCACTATTCCACTCCTTTTTAAATATAGCTAAGTATTTGACGTCATTACCTTAATGTCATTAATTTAACTTCCATTGGCGGCTCGTGTTTAGACACTGCGGAACTGCAGTACATCCTGTTTCCACTTGATATTATCGACAACATTTAAAATAATGAGTCATTTTTTCTTTAATTCTTTCTTTATTTCTGTAGTTTAATATATATTCCTTAAGCCTAATATCAGTACTTTAGTAGCCATCCCCCAGTTTATGAAAAAGATACAAAAATATTTGTATGGAACTGTGTGCTTCACAGTGCCAGCGACGTGGTGTTTGACTGTTGTGCTCATGAGCACATAGGAGGGGGGTGGGGTGTAAGGCAGGACTGCCAGGTAGAGAGAGAGCACTGTTGCTTTCGCAGTGCTGGCTCTGGCGTGATGGTGGAAGGAAGTTTTTTTAACTCAGCGTGTTTTGTGCTTAAAAACCGTGTACCATATTCTTGAATGTGATAAAGTGTAGAAGAATGTAGAATCAAATTATTCTTCTTCTTCCAGTTATTCTATTTGATTCATTTTTTCGGTTCTTTTATTTAACAGAAAGACTAAAAGCGCTTGCAGTACTTTTAATGGAGAAACATTTTTTCAATTGTTATCCAGAGGTCAAGGAGAAAATTATTGAACTTTTTGCGCAAATTAAAACAAGAAGAATGTATTTCATTTTTAAATGAATAGATCAAGCTTGAACTGTAACAATTTAAGTTAAAGTGTTGTTTTTTTGTTAACATTTTATCAATTTCCTGAATAAAATGTTCTTTGTATACATTTTTTTTTCCTTTTACACAATTTTTAAAACAAAGGCTAAGAATTTTCTGGAGCAACACCCCAACTAATTTTAGCTACGAGCCGCCACTGTTAACGTCATTACCTTGACGTCACTACTGCACACCTCTTTAAATATAGCATTAAGCTGCCGTCAATATTATTTCACTCAATTCCTTTGGCTGATCTTAGATCTGAGGTGTCTCCATTGATAATGAGGAGGATACGATACTATTTAACTATTATCTTTTGTTCCAACTGAATATGTCTTCTGATGTTTGTGGGTGAAGGACACTCCTTGAAATCAGGTTATGCCCCTTATTTCAAGTACAGTACGTAAAGGTTTATGTCAGGGTTCATGTATCTGTCATCACACCTGATATAAAATTATCAAGTCATTTGGAGAACGTGTTTTCCCACAAGGTCATATCAGTTCATGGCTTATAATATGAAGATCTACTGCCATCATGACAGAAATGTTCAGTTATTCCCGAACACGGCGGTTCTTTGAGTCAAGGTGAGCTGGTTGCTGTCCTGTGCCGATGTCCAGATGCATATTTTGATGATTTCACATGTGAAGCCCCATAGCAAATTGAATCATGAACTGACTTTACACCCGCCTCGGTGGCGTAGTTGGCTAACGCGCTTGTCGTGTTGAAATCAACTGCTGTGGACGGGGAGATCGAGGTTCGAATCTCGGTCGGGTGAACTGGGAGTGGATTTTCCTTAACGGTTTTCCACTCTCCCTCCACGAAAATGCGGGTTCACTTCCTCTAATTCAACCTTTCCAATTCCTAATCCATTAGCGTAATTAGTACTTAAAGCGTATAACCTGAACGGGTAGTAAGACGCGGTGCTAAATATTATTATTTATTATTATTATTATTATTATATTACTGACTTTACAGTGAGTGAAACGCAAGGACTTAAGGTGGGGCACTAGTGAGTGCGAGTTTAGTGCATTAATTTAGCAGTTTTTATAGAATAAACTTTCTTTGGCCAAAATAAGTCAAATATTTCTCCAGTAGCAACGTAGAATTTAGTTTTCTGCACATGCTAATATCAACAGTTGTTGAATATCTTGTCATGAACATAGCGATGTTTGTTTACAAACTTTTTAAATAAAGAGAAAAAACGCTTTTGAGATTAGCATGCGCAGTAAACTAAACTCTATGTTTCTATAAAAGAAATATTAGATTTATTTTGGCCAAAAAATGTTTATGCTATTAAAACTTCAATTATACTGCCCTAAACTCAGGCTCACTAGCACACCACCTTAAGTCGAAGGTGAGTTGTTTTTATCACCGCGTCTTACTACCCGCTAGAGTTATACACTTGTGTACTAAATTATGCTGACGGTTTTAGTAATAAGGAACGTCATATTTGGGGGAAATATAGAGAGAGAGTGGAAAACTATTTTGGAATTAACAACATTCAGTACATCCGACCGAGATTTGAACCCCGATCTCACCGTCATCGGCATAATAGTCTTCTGCTAGATTGCCTTAGACAATGCGGCCACCAAAGTGGGTCGAAAGTGAGTTATAGCTGAAATCTATTATCATTATTAATATTATTATTATTATTATATTATTATCTATGGTATTGGATGATATACTGAAAATAAAATTTGAACAAATAACGGTAATTAGAGACGAAATTTTTTCACTAAATTTTAAATTACTGAATCGCAGAGAAAGGAGAGGTATAAATTACTGTTTTGAATATAATATTGAAGTATTAATATATTTGATCTAAAGAAGAGCCGATGTCAGTGACATTCACAACCAAGTACCCGCTTCGGTGGCCTCATGTTCTAGCGCGCTACTCTCGCAGTAGATTAAACTGCCAATGACGGGGAGATCGAGGTTCGAGTCTTGCTAGGGTGCAATCATATATTAATGCATGCAAGTCCATAGGTGGTAATAATACTGTGGGTAGTAAGCGGAGCGAAATCTCCGGTACGGCAACTCTCCAGGTGGCAGAAGGATAAATAGGAGTTTTAGATTTAGGTGCTTATTCTAAACTTATTATTGTATTTAAAAAAATAACATGGCTAAAAGATGTAATATTAATTCAAGATGTCGATCTAGGTCCCGAGCTACATGCTAGGAATCGGGATAGATAGTATGAATAAATAAAATAAATAAAATATTGTATTAATGCAAGATGACGATTAACATGTTTCTTTTGGGTTTTTCTCCATAGCACTTCAAGTCTTACTACCCGATCAATCTATCAGCATATTTACAAAAGTAGAATATAGATAAGGAAGGTGGGAATTCAAAAGTTATCCTCAACTGTTCAGAGGGAGAGAGGAAATAACATCTTAGGAAATATTACGTTCGGTACAACAGACCGGGATTCTAACCCTGACCTACCCCACTATTTGTAAACCAGAGTGGATACTACTTAGGTGACCTGGTGGTCTAGGGGTAGGGTGTCGGTCTTCTATGGTGGAGGTCCGGGGTTCAATCCTCGGTTCTGGTACAGATTTATCCGATTATCAAACCCTTCCTTCACCTCTGACAAGACGTGTATTAATCACAACTTGTAAATGTGTGGAATGCCTGGCCTCCACCGTGGTTCGGATCCCACGTTAAATTGTAGGTCCTCCATTTTCATCTCACAATCACCCTACCATTACACATTAACGTAAGTGAGTATAGCCCGAACGGGTAGTAAGACGCGGTGTTAATAATAATGTTAATACCTACGCCTTCATCATCGTGGCCACCGTCGCTGGTCATTGACATGCTACACACAACATGTGTGTAAAATAAAGATAATACTGTCACGTATCAAGATCACTTTCAGTTCCGGATTTCTATGCGACCGAAAGCGCTCAGACCGCTCAATGCCACGGTGGCGTCAACAAAACATAACAAACCATTTTGTATCAAGGTTCATCAAATTATACGAGCGTTTAACACCAAAGTGGAAATAGAACAGTAAGATTTATATTTTTCTAAGCACCGCGTCATACTAACCGTTAGGGTTATACGCTCATGTAATCTTAAGCAAATGGTTTTGTGGGATTAGAGAGGTGATATTTACAGGAAGTTTATCCGCATTTGAGTGAAAAGGTGAGGGGAAATTTTTTAAGAAATATCACCCTCATTACACCGAACCAAGATTATCCTTGATCTCCCCCATCATCGGTATTCTAGTCAAAAGTTCCCGAACATATATGATGAGCATGGTGGCATTATATAATAAACTTTTAAATGATTAGATTTATTATTATTATTATTATTATTATTATTATTATTTTATTTAGCACCACGTCTTACTACCCGTTCAGATTATATGCTTAAGTACTAATTACGTTAGTGGGTTAGGGAATTAGGGTTGAATTTACAGTAATTGAACCCAAATTTGCGTGGAGGGAGAGTGGAAAACTATTCAAGGAAAAACCACCCCCAGTTCACCCGACCAAAATTCTAACCTCGATCTTCCCGTCCTCGGCAATATAGCTCAACATGAATCTAACGCGTTAGTCAACTACGCCACCGAGGCGGTGAAGAGAAAAAGTTCTCACTAAATTACAGAACACCATTGATTGATATTCAAGGAATTTTGATATCACCGTGTGAAGAAAATTAAACTCTATTTATTTACTGGAGCAATATTTTATCTATTTTGGCCAAAAATGTTTTACCATAAAACTTCAACTTCAATTTCAACTTTTTCTCGTGTCCCCTTCTCATCCCACCTTAAAGATAGTTGATGGTGGGACTTGAATATTTTAGAGCCTTGTTCAGTTTGACGTGGGTTTATTTTTATTATTATCATTATTAGCCCTACTACCCGTTCGGGTTATACACACTTACGCTAATGTGTAATGGTAGGGTGATTGTGAGATAAAATGGAGGACCTACAGTTTAACATGGAATCCGAACCACGGTAGAGGCCTGGCATTTCCCCACATTCACAAGATGTCTTGTCAGAGGTGAAGGAAGGGTTTGGTAATCAGATAAATCTGTGCCGGGATCAAGGATTGAACCCCGGTCCCCATACACAGAAGACCGACACCATACCCTTATACTACTAGGTCAACTTGACGTGAGTTGAAAAAGATTGGTAATCGCTGATCCAAGGGTTATTCATTTTCGAGTTTTGGTTGATACATCGAGACAGCTGTGATTTATGTTGACAATTTAAATATTGTTAAATGTATGAGACCCGCTTTGGTGACAGCGTGGTCTAACGCGCTACTCTTGCAGTGGACTAGACTGCCGATGATGGGGAAATTCGAATCTCAGTCCGCCGTACTGAGGGTAGTTTTTCCAAATGCCTATAAATATAACATCCCTCATTTCTAATTTTATGAGCAGACCTACTTAAATGTATTGCTCAAACGTGTAGTAAAACGCGGCGCTAAAAAAAAAACACGGATGAAAATATGATAATTTGACGACAATTTGTTTAACAATGGGGGTGAACCTCTCAAAGCTATTAAATCGCATTTTCCCTTTATAACCTTGGTTTGGAATTTCAATTTTGTGGTTTTGTTTTTTCTGGTGGGTTGAGGCTTTCTATAACCGCGACAACGCGTCAAACTTACCGCTTGGAAATATCCAGAATTATACCGTTGCGAAAAACATCTTATCGTCGTTGTGACCACAACAATAATTGGACGACAGGAGACTGTCAAAGTGACCAAGTACTTGTACTTATGACTTAAGGCCTCTACTTCACTTATTATGAAAGAATCAGATATGTAGGAAACAGTTAATTATTATGTACACAGAAAACTATCTTAGGGAAGTAGGAGTGGAATAACCCGCCTCGGTGGCCGTATGTTCTAAGGCGCAACTATCGCAGTAAACTAGAGTGTTGATGACGGGGAGATTGAGGTTAGAATTTTGGTCGGATGTACTGAGGGTGGTTTTTCCTAAATGGTTTTACACTCTCCTACTATGTAAACGCGGGTAGACTTCCTATAAATGTAAGCTCCCTAATCCCTAAAACCATTAGTTTAAGTAGTACATAATCGTATAACCCAAAAGCGTAGTAATATGCGGTGGTAAAAAAAAAGAGTGGAATACCCTATTTACTTCACCCCTCTATACTTTTGGATGTTCCACTTTTCCTGCGTAAAGATTTTTATAAATCATTGACGTCGTATGCCCTCATGCACTGTGTGTTGGAGTGACACAAGACGAAACGCACCTCGGAGTTCCCCACAATCTTCTCCAAGAGGTTTCTCCGGTCCCCCATTATCACTCTTTGAGATAACGAACTGGGGTTTTCCAAACAGAGAAAATTAGGATCTTTTAAAAAAAAAAAAATAGACACATACATTCAAGTACTAATGATTATAAGGGTACAAATTGGCCATCACATACGTTTTCAATTAAGGCTATAAAAAAAAAAATACGCCCAGCCTCAACTATTACTTTTCGTCCCTCCAATAAGTTTTTAAAGTACGCCTAGAAAAATATTTTTCAAGTATTTCTTGTGTGTTCCCCCCCCCCCCTCGATCTTTTTTTCAACGAAACAAAGGGATAACCCGCTTTTGTGGCCGCATGGTCTAACGCGCTACTCTCGCAGTAGACTAGACTGCCGCTGACGAGGATATCAAGGTTTGAATCTCAGTCGGGTGTACTGAGGGTGGTTTTACAAAAATTGTTTTCCATTTTCCCTCCATACAAATGAGGGTACACTTCTATTAAATGTAACATTCCTAGTACCTAAAACCATTAGCGTAATTAGTACATTAGCGTATAACTGGTAGTAAGACGCGGCGCTAAAGAAAGAACAAAGGAATAAAAGGTATCAGGGAGCTAGCATAGATTTCTTTTTAAATTCACACCACGTCCTACTATCCTACCGAGATATCCAAATAGTTAAACTAGATGAGTAAATTCTAGAAAAAATGTAGCCGCATTTTTGTGAAGGGTGAGTGAGAGATCTTAATACACTTAAGAAGGATTTGAACTTTAAACTCCCCATCACCAGCAAATCAGTAAATTACACCTCAGTTTGTGAACCCACCTGTACGGGTTGGCGTAAAATAAATTAACCCTCATTTGTGTAAGAGGGAGGATAGGAAAACCAACACAACAAAAATTATATGAATAACTACCCCATTCTGAACAGGTAGTAAGACGCGTTGCTAATAAAGAATAATAAGAGGCTAATTAGTTAGACAAATCTACCACTGCTGCGCGTTCCGCATTTTTTTGAGATGGGGAATCACCGAGGCTAAATGAAATCTCCTGCCTCGATAAAAAATATCTAGTACAGTAGTGGGCGACATTTTTTTTTTTCAATGTCGCCACAGGTGTGGCAAATGAGAAGTGAAACTCGCCACACCATGTAAAAAAATTGAGAAAATTAGGTTGCTCAGTCGAACAATTAAGACAACACACACTGTTTGAACACGTTTATTTAAAGCCTGTACACTTTGAATAAAACCTTCTGCGACACGCATAATGAACGTTACTCGGATTAGAAAGGTTAGAATTTTTAACCGAATTTTGACAATTCTTTAGTGTGACAAGTTACATAAACATTGGCTGAATATTTGAACTTAATGCATATGAGGAATGCTACCAATGATATGCAGGAAATATCAAGTTACCACAAGCACACACCGCCAGGAAAATCTCTAGTCTACTGTGAGAGTTGTCAAACTAAAATCCGCCACACTTCTATGGCAGATTCGCCACTTGTGGCGATTGGTGACAGGGTTGCCCACCCGGATCTACAGTAGTATGTTTTAGTTTATCGCGGTAATGGCTTTGGGCTAGCTCAACAATTGTACCCTCTCTTCTTTATCGACTCTTCTTCATAACGAGATGGACAGTTAGACCTTTCAAGGTCACGCTACGAACTCTCCTTCTGCCTTTTGGTAAAAATAAATAAATGACAAAACAATTACGGTTTAGACTTTCATTTTTTTTAGCCGAGTTTTAATATCCGTCCGGGATACTCATACTTACGCTGTTGGGGCAGAGATAAGAATGTAGAATTTAGAGTAAATATACTCGCATTCGCGTAAAGAGGAAGAGAGAGAGAGAGAGAGAGAGAGTGATAAATCATTTAGAAAAATACACTCTCATTAAACTTGGACTAGATTAGAATCCCAACTTGCTAATTTATCGGCAAACCAGAGTAGATGTGTTTGACATTTAGTCCACGTGTTCATCTATTTGAATGATTTAAACTGACATTATTTTTTAATAATGCACTTTCTTAGTCATGGCTACAACTAGCATCCTCTTTTTTCTCTCATCTTTTATTTCCTCTGCACAATGTCGGTAAGTGACAAAGAAATCAATTTATACTGTAAGTTAGATGAGTAAATATTGACCAAGTCAGTGGCTAATGCTAATAAGATTAACAGTTAAAAACACACGCGTGGTAGCTTAAGTGCGATTACATTGCAATATAATATGTGTATCACGTCTTAATACCCGTTCGAATCATCCCAATATTTATACTAATGTCGGGATCATGATCAACTTAACGTAGCCATCACTTAAAGTTAACTTAACTTAAGAAAACAGATGTGTTATCACGGTGCGGCAGAAAGAAGAACGAGTAATTTTACAGTTTGTATAGCATTATATATTTTTTGACCAAAATATATAAAATATTTCTCCAGTAGCAACGTAGAGTTTAGTTTTCTACACATGCTAATATCAACAGATCTTGAATATCTGTCAAGGGTGTCCTGGAATTTTGTCGAAACTTTTTTTCTTTATTTAAAAAGTTTTGACAAAATTTTAGGACACCCTCGAAAGATATTCACGATATGTTAATATTAGAATGTGCAGAAAACTAAACTCTACGTTGCTACTGGAGAAATATTGGCTTATTTTCAAAGCCGTCAGCTGTGAGCTGTCATTCAGCACCAAAGAAGTCATGGGGCTACTGTACAATACAAACATAGATTTATTAGAATTACTATTTTTGTTAGATACCAAATATAATCACACAAATTCAGATTTTTAAATATCTATATTAATAAAATGAAGACTTTGTGCATCTGTAATGAACATTGAGATATATCTATACCACACTCAGATCTGAAATTATAAAATTACTAGCCCCTGTGCACTAACATGTGCACCTCGATGCCAGGATTTTAAATTTGGATCGGCTTTATTTAAATTAGTTAAAAGCTGAGTCGGAAGAAGTAAAACGAAGATTTTTGTTTCTGTCTGTTTGAAGAAGAAAAGTATTGGCAGGGGTACTTCTGCTAGTATTTAATATATTTGTACAGTATTTATTTTATTTAGACAAAAACAAATTTTGAGGTACTTTATTTTCTATGAAATGTTATCTTATAACTAACCTAATTAATTAAACTTGTAATTTTGAAGAATAAATCGAAAATGCCGAGTACTCAACTTTCTTGAGTTTTGTAAATATCTTATAGTTGAGTTTGAACAGCTACCAAAACTCGACTCAATCTCAAATTTTCGAATACTACTCACATACACCTAAGAATACTATAAACAAATGATAAAATGTTATCAATTTTGGCCACAAGAAATACGTTTGTTTTTTATAAAAGGACCTTCCTATAGAAATAGAAATATATTAAAAATGTGGTGCACACGAAAAAAGGTAATGTTTTGAACCCTTACAAACAGTTCTTCCGGTGTAAATACCAACTATTACTATAATTTGTAATTTACTACAGAGCTTGTCTTAGCCCCACATATTACTATCCATTCGAGTTAAATGCTTATTTAGTAACTAGACAATCCCACACGGCGTTGCCCATGACCCACTGTTTTATAAGATTTATATAAGGCCCTCACTTGCCCCTCCAACCCCATGGTGCCCGATTTCAAATGGAAACGTTATCTCTGAAACGTAATTCTAAAGCCAGATTATGTCAATAAATATAGCTATATTATACCTTGTGTAAAACTATCGACATTTTTATGAGGCTTAAATTAAATTTTCAAAATAAAATATAGCCTATGTTACTCGCTGATAATGTATCTTTATATTGGTGAAAGAATTTTTAAAATCGGTCCAGTAGTTTTTGAGTTTATCCATTACAAACAAAAACACACAAAATCAAATCTTTCCTCTTTATAATATTACTCTTTATAATATTAGTATAGATTACGCTAACGGGTTGAGGGATTTGGAAGGTTATATTAAGGAAAAACTACTATCATTACACCCGACCGAGATTCGAACCTTGATCTCCTCGTCACCGGAAGTCAAGTCTACTGCGAGAATAGCTCGTTAGATCACAAGGCCACCGAAGCGAGCCTCCTACGTAGTTCCTCAGTCTTATTATTTCGTGTGTACGCCGGAAGGAAGATTACGAGTCATTTGTTTTGGTCCTTACAGGCCGGGGAATACCCGCAAAGGTGGCATAATTTTTATAAATACTTTTAAACACAGTTATAAAAGAATGATAAAGCTATGATCATTGCATCGGTGCATTGTTTGAACATTACTTGATGGGAAAAAAAAAATTATTCGTCACATTTCACTTCAAATCTTTCAAGTTTTATATCACTGCAAAATCTACAATCGGCGAACGGAACCTCGATTTATATGGCTATTGGCTACACTCCACTAAACAACATATGTCCATCACGTGTTGTTTAACACTTAAGATGATTCCTTCATTGTTTATAACCCCGCTATGTCGTTAAACTCTCTTTAAACTTTCTCGGGATGTGACGTCACAAAAAACGTCACTGCCCTCAGTCTTTCACTTATTCCTCAGCTTCCCATACTGAAGGCGCCTGTGGGTATGGCTATACGACGTCTGGCGTCAATACAATCGTCATATCTTTAACGTCGGGAGAGGGGGAGGGGGGGGGGAGGTTTAAAAAAAGTTTACGTGTGGGCAAATTGTATTTTGTACCAATCCTTTTTCGGGACCAGTACAAATACATTGTTCTGAAGAAAAAGAGTTTCAAGGTGTTTTATTAGTTCCAAAGCCCAAACATCCTGACCATCTGATCGCATGGTATAAGGCGTCACTCTCGCATTCGTACAGTGATTCACTTGGTTTGATTTTCTGGTGACGGAAAGGTCTGTGTCCAAATTTAGGCTGGGTATACTGAGGTTAATTTCCTTCAATGATTTTCCAATGACGTAAAAAGGAGGAGGGGAAGTACATAGTGATAACATCTCATGGGAAACTTGACCCTCCCTTAGAGCACCTGGCCAAGACTCAAACTTAAGCCTAACTCTCAGTGGCCATGTCCCTTACACTACATGGCCATCATTTCTGGTCATTCGTTCCCTCCGCGATAACAAGGTCTTGTTTATAGTCAAGTCTCCGGAGTTAGGCAATATACCAGTATCCTACTAATAATAGGCAGTCCAGATCTAATGGGGCAATTGTCACCCTCCCTCCCAAAACCTCACTTTAGTTTTCAAAAACTTGCTATCCAAGGATATATCCAAATGGCTTCTAGAGCATCAAACTGTCACAATTGTTGTCAGATTAGGAGCAAACATATTGGCTTATAGGGGCATGTAATTTTTTTTTAATCTCCAGGTTAAAACCATTCCAAATAAATTTAGACTCTACAAGCTATTTGGAATTTCTTTCTTTACCTAGAGATTTTGTCGGGGTATTTTCAAAACATTTCCGGACAAGAATTACTCCAATACATCTTCTAGAATTGTCTAGATCTTAAATATCAAGATGAATTTAATAGTCATAAATTTTCTTTGACTCCTGTGGCTATGGAACTGTGCCCCATAACCCCCTTCCTTCTGAAACTTAATTCTGTCTATAACCTTGATTGTTTGCCCCCCACCTGCCTCGTCCACGCTACCGTAAGAACACTTCTGGGTCCACCACTTTACGGCCTTAAGTTACTTGAAAATACAATCAGAGTTTATTCTACTGTACATACATACATACATACATACATACATACATACATACATACATACATACATCATACATACATACATACATACATACATACATACATACATACATACATACATACATACATACATACATACATACATACATACATACATACATACATACATACATACATACATACATACACTACATACATACATACATACATACATACATACATACATACATACCATACATACATACATACATACATACATACATACATACATACATACATACATACAATACATACATACATACATACATACATACATACATACATACATACATACATCATACAAACACACATACATACATACATACATACATACATACATACATACATACATACATACATACATACATACATACATCATACAAACACATACATACATACATACATACATACATACATACATAATCACGCCGTTCTCTTACGGGGTGGACAAGAAACTGTGAATATAGCTCGAAAACTACTCCATATTAAATCCATCCTCACTAACTTTCCCCACACTTCTCTATCCTTTCATACTCCCTTCACTTCAGCAACATCAATACACCGAGACATGCATGCTCTTTTATTCTTGAAACTCTTCATGTTTCTCATTTTCACACATTCGTCTAAAACATTTATAACCACGTCTTACATAGCCTACCCCTTCCTTTTTTTCCACACACTCTACCTTCATACATTTTACTTGTAAATAGATGCCACACTCATCTTCTTAACATGTCCAAACCAACGTAATGCACTTTTTTCCAATTGAAATTATTTAAATCAACACATAGTCAAAATATTGGCCTATTGATCTAACAAATTCTCTGACGTTAGATAAATGTAGTTTCAAATTATTAGTATTATAAACACTTCGATCAATAAGAAAGAAAAATTCCAATTTCAGAAAATACTTTTATATCCCAATTGAAAATAATATTAGAGGGTTCATCCGCAAACTACTAACGCTGTTGATAGGGGTGAGGAGTGATGCCAATGTTTTGTATGAGAGGAGGGGGAGTATATCACGTGTTGTAAAAATAATATTATTGTTCATGAATAAAAATAATAAAATAATGTTATAAAATTCTTTGAAATAATTTATATTCACGATTTAAAATGGATTCTGAGTATTATTAAATCTGCAATAATGACATTCACTCTTGATGGGAAAAGTTACGTAATACAGATTGGGGGTTAGAGGGGGGGGTATCAGGATGGATATATACGTGTTACTACATGAGTGGGGAGGGGGCTTTGTAATAAAAAAAATCAAGAAAAAAGCATTACGTAGTTTATGGATGACCCCAGAGCCACAAATAAAATAAATTCATTTTGATCTACATATTTTGTCCCAGGGTTACAATAATTATAGACAGGAAGTAACTTCTTTGACGGTTACAAAAGTGAAACTAAGTTTTTTTTTTCATATATCCATACGTCAAATCATGTAGATATCAATTTTGATAGATACTACCAATACCTATAGAATAACAGAAATCATAAGTAAAATGTTATAAATGTTGACCGCAAATATTATGTTTGTATTTTCTAATAAGATGCTACAAATAAAAAATGAAGATACAAGCCTAATACACCTGTTTCATTGTCATTGTTGAGCGATCTATCTTATTTACAGCACTTCTCGCGAGAGGAAACTACATTATAAAATAAACACGGTAGCTCTATACTTTTTAATTAAAAAAATATCGTCATGAAACTCTGGTAGAATTGAGTTTAAAAAAAAGTTAAATTAGTTTGAATGACAGATTGAAGTTTTGACACTAATTTATTTTCTTATATTTTTCCGCATATCTATCCATCCGTTCGGAATATCCACATTTTTTAATAACTGACTAATAATGGCAGGTTGTAGCTTAGTTTAAGGAATGATTAGCTGGTGCTAATATATCTTTGCTCAAGGGACGCCCGAATGTACATTTTATTTTATTTGAGATATTTAACGTAAACCTTCTAAAACGACTCATGATACCAGCACACCAAAAGGTCTGTTAGCGAGAGCGAAATAGCCTCCCAATTTTTGCGGAAATGGTATTTCACATACGTTATAAGGTTCTTTTACACGCCACAATCGACATAGTACCGACGGATTTACATCCCATCTGAAAGAAGCTGTGCACGGATTTTGTTTTTACCGCTCAAGAAAAATTCCGTCGATCCTGGTTTAGTTTGAACCCAAGAACATCGGATCCTGATTCGAGAACTTTATCCCAAGAGCACCAAGGTCAACCCGGATATACAACTGTACTGTATATAATGTACATACTTTCCGTGGAGGCGTGTTCATGTTACATTGAGGTGAGAGTATAACGAGAGTCAATATGACGGGCAAAGGTTAATGAAGATATAACCTAACCTAACCAAACTAACCTAGCGTAAGCCTAATTAACCAATTCCTGGTGACTATAGGAATCATTCCCCTTTCGATAAAAAAAAACTCCTAGTACCAGCTTGGAATTTAACCTAGGACCTCTAGATCAGCGTTCAGGAGTTCTGATCATTATAACAGGAGGCCGGTTATTTTTAATAATGGCTATGGATAAGAACAGGGGTGTGCCTTCTAATGTTTGATGAGTTATAAAGTCGGGAAATATTCAAGAGTGGTTAAGATTGAACGTTAGGAAATTTAAAAACAATTCTATACAATTCTGGGGTAAACAACTTCCATAGTTGAAAGTACTGTGGTACAGAGCAACTCTAGAATTTCCCAACTAAAGATCTTGACTCTCGACCAAATGTCCAACTTTCACTCTTGTCCCTAACGTGGGAAAAGGGGGCGTGTAGCCCAACCCCACAGCGCAATGCCACTCATCGTGAGAAAGGTTGAGCTTTAAATAGGCTTACCTACATTTGCATGGAGTGAAAGTGGGAACCAATTTAAGAAAACCTCCTTAATAAACTCGGCTGGGATTTGAACCCCAGACCTCCCCTTCCCCAGCAGAACAAATTGGGCGAGGAGGAAGCTTTCATTCCCATGGTCTCCGGTTTGGGTGTGTGTGTGTATTTTAATTGAATTATTCTGGCAGAAAATACAAAGAAATAGATTCTTACAGCCAACACTGAAATTATTTTACTACATTATTAATATTATTTTAACCCACTTAGGTGGCCGCATGGTCTAAGGCACTACTCTCGTCTCACGCAATAGACCAGACTGCCGATGATGGGGAGATTGAGGTTAGAATCTTGGTCGGGTATATTGAGAGCTATTTTTCAAAAATTGTTTTCCACTTTCTCTCCATGCAAATGCGGTTAAACTTCCTACAAATATAATCTCGATAATTCCTAAAAACATAAGCGTATAACATAAACGAGTAGCAAGATGCAGCGATTAAAAAACGTATCATTATAATACATTTTGATGATATCTATCAAAAAAGGATAAAAGGGACGGCTGCAAATCAAATTACTTGACGTATGAACAGTGTTGTACGTAGGATTACGAAGCAGGGTTGGCTCAAGGAGGGTTTGCTTTTTTTTTAACATTATATACACATATAAGTTTTTTTGGAAGGTTTTGTATTGGTATTTGTCAAATTGATAACTTATATTTCTACAATTATAAACGTGATAAATGAGATTCTAACACTTTTTACTTTCTTTCGACCCCTCGGAGAAATAAGTATTGTGATCACAAAAAATTACTATTATTATTATTATTATATTATTATTATTACTATTATTATTATTATTATTATTATTATTATTATTATCACCGCATCTTACTACCCGTTCAGGTTATAGGCACTTACGCTAATGTGTAATGGTAGGGTGATTGTGAGATGAAATGAAGGACCTACAGTTTAACATGGGATCCGAACCACGGTGGAGGCCTGGCATTCCCCACATTTACAAGTTGTGATTAATACAAGTCTTGTCAGAAGTGAAGGAAGGGTTTGGTAATCAGATAAATCTGTGCCGGGATTGAACCCCGGACCCCAGCACAGAAGTCCGACACCTTAACTCTAGACCGCCAGATCACAAAAAAAAAAAATTGAACTGAGATTTTTATAAATTTTGACGTTTCATGACTCCCTGAAACAGAAAAATTTCTTTTCACGATGCAGACTGTATCTAGTGCCATTTTATCGATCAATCTTAAACTTAATATCAAGCTTTTTTTTGTTTTAGATTTCCCTGATGAGATTTTTGAAATAGATATTTAGCCCTAAAATAAGGGGTAGTTTTTACTTAAAGTAAAATAAGAAATAAAGTCAATTTTATCTAAATCCGCTCTTAAATTTGTTATTATGTTTTTTATATATATATTATTTAACATTACAAACAATATGTCTATTTCCGTTTCCTATGAAAATGATGGCAAATATATAAAATTTTAACTATTTTAGATAATAAATGATTTATTAATGTTAAGTTGTAGTGCAATTAAAAAATACCAATATTTTATATGAAATACATTTTTATAAAACTAATAGTTTTCGAGCTATATGCAAATTATATATATTTTTATATATACATATATATATATTATATATAACATATATATTTATATATAGACATATATATTTATATATATATGAAAATTTATGGATGTCTTCGAAAATCGAAATTGATTGATATGCTCTTTAGTTGACAGAGCTGTTCCTCTTTTATTTCATTTATGCACTTTGGTGGAGTGTTTCAGCAAGTTTGTATTATTTCCTTTCACAAATCTAACGAGTTTTTAGTAAACGTATTTATTTTAAGATTAAAGAGAAAAAAAGTTTGTGTCATCTAACGACGATTTATTTATTACCTTATTGTTGGAAAATTTCCACTCAGTGACCTCAACTAAGCTGAAAAGTACTTCTGAAGCATGTATTTGTAAATCTACGTTCATATTTAGCGAAATGAAACATTTTTTTTTTATTAAGGATTCTCACTGCACAAATTTAAGTTTCAATTTGCGAAAGTGTTTGTTTGATATATCTATAAACAATTTTTCATAGTTTTCGTTTACATTATTAGTGCGTTTATTTTGTAATTTTTTAAGTTAAGTTGTAGCTTTATTTTGTGTCATTTCATTAATTATTTTTAAAATTGTTATATCATTATTATTATTAGCACCGCGTCTTACTACCCATTCGGGTTATACGCATATATCATCAAAATTCGGGCCCTGATATAAATATACAGTAGAGCAGTGGTTCTCAAAACTGGGGTACGCGGGCACCTTTCAGGGGTACGCGAGCAACTCTCAAGGGAAAGTTTGTAAAATAACAAGGGACTTAGGGAAAACACTAATTGTAATTATATAATTATTAACACCCCTCTTTTTCCGGTATTTGCCACCGCCTGGATACTAATTTCTGAGAATTTTCAACATTCTACATTAGCAGTTTATGATGCCTTTCTCAACAACATATCTCTATTAAGAGTATTTTTTCATCCACGGTGTATACATAAAAAATAAATACCGCAATAGGCTACATTTGGAGCCAATTCAATTGGACAACCAGACATCATAAAGTTGTGACAAGTCATGCAGCCATACCCCTTTCACTGAAAAACTTTGGGATTCATGCATGATATATCAGCTCCAAAATTACTTTTAAATTTTTTATTTGAAAATATTTTGGTTAGGGTTACTTTTTATTTATTTTTGAAAGAATTTCTGAAGAAAGTGTGTAAAACTTTTCTGTATATTTTTTACATTAAAATTATGTTGTTGTTTTTAAATGATCATAACGAGATAATGTTTTAGCTATAACAGTAAGATTCTCTTTAAAAAGCTTTGCCACATTTGAAATATTTTAATTACGAATATATTTCCCCACTAGATTAAATAGATCAATAATTTACCATGTGGTCATAGTTTTTAAAGCCTGTCATTTGAAAACTTTCTATCTTGAGGGTACATTAAGCTTTTAGTCATGGCTAAGAGGTATAATCTAAAAAAAAGTTTGAAAACCACTGCGGTAGTGCATCGATAAATCGGACTGGATCGACCCTTAACGGATTATCGATTTGTTCATATTTTAGAAAACACGTTACCTATGACAAAGATTTAATAAACCGTTATAGATGGAATACTTACGGAAACTTAGTTTTAAGGTAGAAACATTTTCACTTTATTTAAACAACGATTGTACACATTGTTCTGAGGATTAAAATAACGCAAAAATTTAACAAAAAAAAAATTTTTTTTATAAAAGTTTGAGATGTGTTTTTGGCAGCCATGTCTCTGATATTGATATGATTATAGTAATTTTTTATAAATAGTAACATTTTCTTGGCGATCCAAATTTTTGGCGTTCGAATTATTGACGTTCAACTGTATTGAATTGTCATTAATTTCGCCCACAAAAAAATGTGTATTTTCTAAAACATTTTCCCTAACAGTCTCTCCCTTATAATATATATTTGCATGGTTTGGCAAAATCAAATCGTCACTTACAAATTATTATTATTATTATTATTATTATTATTATTATTATTATTATTATTATTATTATTAGCACCGCGTATTACTAACCCGTTCGGGTTATACGCACTTACACTAATGTGTCATGGTAGGGTGATTGTGAGATGAAATGGAGATCCTACAGTTTAACGTGGGATACGAACCACGGTGGAGACCTGGTATTCACCACATTCAAAGTTGTGACTAATACTCGTCTTGTCAGAGGTGAAGGAAGGGTTTGGTGATCAGATAAATATGTGCCGGTACCGAGGATTGAACCTCGGACCCCAGCACATAAGTTTGACACCTTAGCCCTAGACCACAAGGTCACCGTCACTTACAAATGATGCAAGGTAAAGCACGTCATCAGTATACACGATACGAGGGAATTCACACGCCTACAAAAATCAACGAAATATCATATCTAAAGTAATATCTATTCTTGTCCACTTGAAAAAAAAAAAGCACCAACGTAATCAAATTCTTCCATGTCATCAGAACGATCAAAAACTTCGAAGATAACCCTCCCACGGTATTTCCTGTTTCCTACATCTGCCTCCCGTTGTTTAGTCCCGTACAGGATTCCTTATCAAGGACTGCGGTTTTAAGTTCCTGGTCTCCTTGGTCTCTTATTCGTCTGGATATGGCACACGCAGGATTTATCATTTAAAGTCTGTTCAGCGTAGGCATTGTTTTACGAAAGGCCTTTTTCTCTACCAGAAAAATATTCTACGGTAGGATATTGATGGGAAAAAAGACATTTCAGAGTGTAATTCCTACCGTGAATGAAGTATAAGAAAGTTATGTGACTAAATTCTAGATATTTCAGTACATTACCATAATGCGTACTTTACATCAGTGGTACGAAACCCTTGGGTCACGTGGTCCCAAGTAAAAAAAAAGGGTCACGGTTTTTTAATGAAAGATAAAGAGGATATGTAAAACCTCTGTATGGTAAGATGTAGCACTTTTTAATCCTCTAAACAAATGTAATGTGCAATAAAATTACTTTGGCTATAAACATTTGACAGCCTTAGAAACATTTATCGGGAAAACAGAATGTACCGTAAATGCTAGGTATAAGGGAAGACCTTATGTCAGTAGGAGTAAAACATTTATATTATCAGGTGATCTGGTGGTCTAGGGGTAAGGTATCAGACTTCTGTGCTGGGGGTCAGGGGTTCAATCCTCGATCTCGACACAGATTTATCTGATTACCAAACCCTTCCTTCATCTATAACAAGACGTGTATTAATTACAACTTGTTAATGTGTGGAATGCCAGGCCTCCGCCGTGGTTCGGATCCCACGTTAAACTGTAGGTCCTCCATTTCATCTCACAATTGCCCTACAATTACACATTAGAGTAAGTGCGTATAACCCAAACGGGTAGTAAGACGTGATAATAATAATAATAAATACTATCTCCATTTTGGTATGGGAGCTTATAAATATAATTATACCTAAGTAGGGTTGCACCCACAAGTGTGCACCCCTGCTCTATTATTATCAATATTATCAAACGATTCCTACTCGTTCAGAAAACCATCAAGTTTTTTTTTTAACGCCACGTCTTACTACTCTTTCGGGTTATACGCACTTACGCTAATGTGTAATGGTAGGGTGACTGTGAGATGAAACAAAGGACCTACAGTTTAACGTGGGATCCGAACCACGGTGGAGGCCTGACATTCCAAACATTCACAAGTTTGGATTAATACACGTTTGTCAGAGGTGAAGGAAGGGTTTGGTAATCAGATAAATTTGTGCTGCGACCGAGGATTGAACCCCGGCCGCCAGCACAGAAGTCCGACACCTTAACACTAGACCACCAGTCACCATTGGTTTTTACTATATCGCAACACAATTTCATATGCTTTGTGATTTTCGTGCAAATCTACAACTCAAGAATTTTGTTTTAAGATCTGAACCATATTTTTTTTATGACATCGAGAAGATTATCCTAATAGTAGTGTTTATTACTAAATGGTTTTGGACTCTCTAATACGAACATTTGTGTACATTTAACTTACCTCACCAGCCTCGGTGGTGTATTTAACTAACGCGTTAGTTCGTTTTGAGCTAGACTGCCGAGGACGGGGAGATCAAGTTTTTATTCTCGGTTCGGTGAACTGTTTATTTTCAAAATAGTTTTCCTCTCTCCCTTCACGCAAATGTGGATACACTTGCTATAAATTCAACCTTCTCAATTCCTAACCCATTAGCATAATTAGTACTGAGCGTATAATCCAATGGGTAGTAAGACGCTGTGCTAAATAAATAATCTCTCTCTCTCGCTTATCCATTTAAGGCGCACGAGGAAAAAATAATGCAAAAATTGTTCCACATAATTATGGTCTAACACTTTAATCAAGTTGATAATGCGTCTGCCTACACAGCTAAGTATACCAGGTTCGTTCACCAGAACGGCTGAATAATGAACTATTTTTCGGAATTGAGGTTTCCCTTTTAAAATTTTTCAGTTAAGGTTCACTGTACCCACTCAGATTATCCATATACTTACATTGATATGGAAAGTAGTATTTAGAGGAAGTGTAACTGCATTTGCGAGGAAGAATGAAAACCACCTCAGTACACCCGACCAGTATTTGAAACTCTCCCTTCCGTCACTGATAAATCAGACAGCACGAGACTATCGCCTGGTCCACAAAGAAAAGTAGAAGTTGAAGTTGATGATGAGGTTTTAATTGTCACCATATAGCACTACTTTCTATTTTTGAATAATTATTCTCTAAGTATATATAGGTAAGGTATGTGGGTAAGGTTCAACACCTTAGCTCAGTCGGTAGCATGTCTGTCTACTGAGCTAAGGGTTCCGGGATAAATTGCTGAGCATGGCCGAGAATGTATCATTGATGAAAATACGGGCTTACCCTTTCACATTGATAAATTGACGGTTGGGGACTGGATGTTGTGCTTGTTCTAATCTTAAGTTAGATTTTAAGGCATATGAAGCTACGACAGGCTCAGCAAGCCGGTAGTGTAAAATGTATGGTTTGAATAAAAAACTGACCACAGGCTAAAACAGTAATGGATGTAAAAGAAGAAAACTAAAGATAAAGATTTGGAGACAAACATAAGATAGCTTAGTATATTATTTCAAAGTGACATATTCGTTATGTGTACTAATTACGCTACTGGTTTTAGGAACTAATGAAGTGTACCCGCATTTGCTTGGAGGGAGATTGG
Source organism: Timema cristinae (assembly GCA_039000515.1). Taxonomy (NCBI): domain Eukaryota; kingdom Metazoa; phylum Arthropoda; class Insecta; order Phasmatodea; family Timematidae; genus Timema; species Timema cristinae. Next base: position 33,646,614 of record JBCFYV010000024.1, on the reverse strand, counting down.
AATACCACTTTGTAAAAAAACACCCTCATTATACCCAGCTGAGATTCGAACCGCAATCCGCCGTTATCGGAAGTCTAGTCTACCGCGAGAGTAATACGTTAGACCACGTTGCCACTGGAGTGGGTCAATTTTATAAACTGTTCTTCTAACCAAAATCAGGTATAGCTAGATTAAATGGCGATTGATGGCACCCAAAGAAAATTAGTAAAAAGGCGTATCTTGAAAAAGGTTTTCCATTTAAAAAAAAAATCTGGTTGAACTATTATGTTGCTACTCACATCGTTACTTGATATAATATAAGGTACAAAATAATAAAAATAAATTACTATTAAAAATATACTTATATTTTTGATAATATTATTAATAAATTTGGTATCCAGGGCATGTGCACCACCTGCTTTACTCTAGTTACGCCATTGCATGGAATTACAGATGTAATTTTGTAAAAATAATTCTCCATGGCGACAGCCTGAAATCAAGCTTTACCATCCAAGAGGCCATCGTCTGTTGGCTAAGATAAACTACTGCCTATAGAGAGTGCGGGTGGTGTCATGTGGTCTGCACAACAAAACCTCCTTCGGTTAGCCTCAGTTTTCTAGATAGGAGCTGCTATTAATTTTTTATTTAATCTTCGTTTAAGTAGCTTCTCATTTGTCCTAGAGAGGTTGAGTTGACCCCGTGTCGGAACGAGCGCTTCACAGAAAGTCTTGGTGTTCGAACCCGGGACCCTTGGATATGTAGTAAGGAAGTTTGACCACTAGACACCACAGAGGAGGTAATAGCTATTGTAATTTAATCACTCATTAATGTTAAAAGGAGGAGGATTCAAATACTAGACAAATACTGACTGTCATAAGACAGAACACCTAATAATAATAATATTAATAATGTTAAAATGCTATTTAGTAGCTGTTCTAAAAGTTACTATAATTGAAATAGTTCATATTTAGTGAGATACTCCAAATACATAATATTATACTAGGCCTATATCAAAATGTTCTTCATTCGCAAGGTTTTGAAGATGAGAAGGTTATTGTGGGTGTCGAAGTCGAAGTCGAAGGAAAAATTGATCTTCAATTTCGACAATTCGAAGATTAGAATGCCATTATTATTTTATAGGTATTGATAATATCTATCAAAAGTTACAGCTGCAGATAATATGAATAGTAAATGTCAAAATATATGCTCCTTACTACAAGAATCCTAATATAAGTTGGAAGACGTGTATTATATAGTTCCTGTGGTTACTGATGTTTGTTGGGGAAGTCCTTGCCTAATTCACGGAGCCAAGCTGTCTGCCATCCATAACTGCGGTGTGGGTTAATATCGCCCGCGGCGGCATTGTGGGAAATGTACAGCAAAGAGCAAAACCAGACTTCGTTCGTTATCACTTGGTGAGATTGTGTTAGAAAAACAAATATAGCCTGATTTTGGTTGGAAGAACAGTAGATAATATTCAAACATATTTATCTGCGGTTAACAGTGATACAATTTTACTTTATTAATTGTCAGCTGCAGATCACATGACTTGAAATATGAATATATAAAAAAAAAATGTTTTAGTAACTTTTAGTAACAAACTTCTACTGTTCGTTCTACTATATAATAGTTTGAAAGAGAACACTGACATATAGGCATCGCTAGCTCTTAATTATTGAGGTGGAGGGGTGGAGTGAGAAGGAGATAGGAGGGGACACACACACACACACACACAATACAGAAAGAACCTTCTTTCAATTTAAATTAGAAAAAAAAATCTTTCCTACAAATTAATAACGTAATAATATGATAGTTGATGAATGTCACATGAAAGAGTTAACTTCATTATTTATGCATTGGAACTTCAATTTTGGTACCTGTGGTCTAGGGGTAAGGTGTCAGACTTCTGTGCTGGAGTCCGGGGTTCAATCCTCGGTCACGGCACAGATTTATCTGATTAACAAACCCTTCCTTCACCTCTGACAAGACAACTTGTGAATGTGGGGAATGACAGGCCTCCACCGTGGTTGGATTTCACGTTAAACTGTAGGTCCTTCATTTCATCTCACAATCACCCTACCATTACACATTAGCGTAAGTGCGTACAACCCGAACGGGTAGTAAGACGCTGTGCTGATAATAATAATAAGCTTCAATTTTATGAATAAAACAAATAACTGTTTCTTTTACGGTACTAAACTTATCACATTTGAGACGGATATTTTTGGGGAGGGGAGTGTGGTGTGCCCCCTCCCATCCCACCTTGTTTTTCCATCTAACGACGCCTGTGAAGACATGGGTGTCGAGCCTGGATCTTTCGTTACGCTTTCATTGAACTGAATTAAGTTATTAAGTTGGTGGACGATAGAATAATCCTAATCATCTTCATCAACTGTTTCCAACCTGTGGCTGGGGCAGTTTAGTAAAATGCCTCCATATTCTTCTTTCTTTCACCCCCCCCTTCCCCCTCCATCCTTCCTCCTTTAATCGCTTGAATTCTTCTTTTCTTACGTGCACATTTTCTGTTATCTGCTTCACCCATCTCTTTCTTGATCTCCTTTGTGGTATTTTCCCTAGATACTTCATATGCATCCATCTCTTTAATATTATCTTCTTTTCCATCCTCATTACATGGACATGCCATCTCAGCCTTGATTCCAATTCTATCTAGTGATTTCCGTCAAGTTGGCAGCACCCATAGTGCCATAACTTATGAGATCCATGCCAAAATTTAGTGATAAATTTGTGCCACAAGAATATTCAGCTTCCATAAATATTGGCACAGGTCTAATAATCTCTGCCGTTATAGGTGCTACCAACTTCATGGACCTTATCTAATGTACTCCTTCTAAATCCAACTCTTTCCTTGATAACTTCATTCCTGATCCCTTTTCTCCCCGTGACAGCTAAATATGATCCTCACAAACTTCGTTAGAATCGCAATACAATTCAAACAATGCACGTGATTCGTCCGTACACATTGCGTTAAAAGCTAAAATGTATTAATTATAAAAAAAAGTAATCAAAACTCTAGTAAAAAATTGGAATTTGCAAATAATAGGCCTCTGTATCCTATTGGAAGGCATGTTTGTATTAAACTAATGAACGACAGTGTTCCTCGCATGAATAAGTTAACATGATCTCAATATTAAAGGTGTGAGTTCAATCCCACTCGCCCCTAATAGGAATGGCTTTTCCTATTTTTTATATTTTTTATATTAAGCACCGCGTCTTACTACCCGTTCGGGTTGTACGCTTGAGTACTAATTACGCTAATGGATTAGGAATTGAGAGGGACGAATTTAGAGGAAGTGAACCCGCATTTGCGTGGAGGAAGAGTGGAAAAACCATTTAGTAAAGACCAACCCCAGTTCACGATTCGAACCTCGATCTCCCTGTCCTCGGTAGTCGAGCTCAACACGACTAGCGCGTTAGTCAACTACACCACCGAGGCGGGTCTTCTCCTATAGATCTCCCATTTACATGAATGATAGCGTATAGCCCGCACGGGTAGTAAGACGTGGTGCAGTGGCGTAACACCAAGGTCCACAAGGCCTGCGACGTGGGGGACCCCAATGGTTTAAGGCGGCCCGCGAAAGAAAACTTTAAATTATTATAAACTTGGTGGAAATAATTGTCCTGATTATTGACAATTTAGATAGTTGAATATGTTTATCACAAAGTGTGTAAATTATAACCAATCATAGCATTATTTCAATTATTTCATTAGGTTTTAAATAGTGCAATTTTTTTAATCTTCATGCAGTCAAACTGATTGACCGATGACGTTCCCAACCCAGTTTTTTTTTAAGAAATTACTAAAACAATTTCCATAAATTAATTCCCAAAGTCGTGTGATATCCGACTGTCACTTTTGATAGATGAAATTAATATTTATAAAATAATACTATTAATATGGTAAACTGGTATCAATGTTGACCGAAAAAAAAAAAACTCTTTGTATTTTCTAGACGTTTCTTTATACCATAAGTCTAAACATCAACGTCATTAAATCACTAGATAAATAATAATATAATCGTCACTTCTATTACTTTTAATACAAGATTGGTTAACGACTTAAATTAAGGGTATTTTTTAAATTAATACGTTTAACACCAATTCTATTAAAACACAATTTAAGAGGTAACTAATTTGAAGGAAATGTACCTACATTAAAATGGGAAGGTGATGAGAAAAACTACTCTATAGCACTATAAATTCGAACCTTGAACTTTAGTCATCGGTGAATCCAGTAAAGGGCAAGACTTACGCCTCAGACTATGCGAGGCTTTAAGAGGGGTAGGTAGGTATGAGGATGGTAGCTGTGATAAAATGCACCCGCATTGCCGTAAAGACAATACGAAGGAGAAACACAAGGAAAGAAACCTGAAGAAACCGTAACCCAATAACAACCAGACGTGATTCGAGCCCTGTACTCAATTGCGAAGACTTTTTGCGATGTGAATATAACGCCTCAATCTGCTTGGTCATCACTACGAGTAAAAACAAATATTATCAAATTCTCGTACTATAACGCAGGAAAAAAATACTGTGAGAAAATTAAGAGGAAAATGTGTAGGACATCAATGTTTTCTTGGTGGGATTTAAACAAGAGGAAATTGTGGTTAACTTTACCAACAAAATCTAGAAAACTCCACAGAGGTATACTAATTTAACCAAAACTTGTTATCATTTGCACAATGGTTTTTGCTAAAGAAGTTTCTAGGAATAGAATAAAAGGCCAGATATTAATTTTTAGCGTTGATTGTAATCAACACAGTGATTGGATTGGACAGTCCACTTTTTATAGTAGGTGCCTTTTATAAAATATAACTTCTTTTTTGTCATTGGTGATAATACTTTATTATATTATTAGTGTTGTTTTTTAGATATTTATAGTAGTTAACATAATTTATTGTTATAGATTACATAGTTTAATATATAAATATATGAAAGAGGTTTTAGTATATTATATAACAGTCAAAAAGGTTCTTTCTCGTCTAAATTGTACTGTATTGTATTTGTTATGAATTAAGAGAAAGTGAGACAATGAAAAGGACGGAATTATATTTGCTTTTTCATGTGAGGTCAACATTGATATCTTCCTGACAGCTGTTTAGATTCAAAACAGTAGGTGGATTGTATGTTTAGTAATAACTGGTAAGTTTGAATCAAGTAGACACAATTATTAGCTTTTATCGTTTTTATATTCAATTAATGCAAATTCGTAACATTAAAAGTAATATTTTTAAAAATCATTGAATATTATTATTTAAAATTTGATCTCTACGACGTCGCCAACTTGGAAATTTTATGAAGAGGGTTGAGTCTTAAACTTGACACACCTAAGCATCCAAAGCGCTATCACACTTATTCGCCAATGTACTGAATAGAAAGAAAGGACAGAGAAATAAGTAGTTCTCCCTGTGAGACCTCTTGTTTATCTACTGCTTATACCTGCGCTCTTTCTCTGACGAGTTTACACACTCATTATACTATTTGAACTTTGACATTATTTACTTGCTTGTTTAAAATTACATTTTTCTTGTTTCCTATTCTAGATAGACATATGTTATCTGGGATTTTTTTTTTAAATCTACATCCCATCAGGAAGACTCCTATTGGCAATTTTCATGACTAAGCCAAATAGCCTAAGTTTTATAAGATTTATAAAAAATTAGTTTACATCAAAAACCACTTAAAGATAAAAACAATAATTTTGTGACACTGTAAGTCTATATTTTATAACTATTTAAGAATTTACGGTTCTTGTTTTAAGTTCATATCTTTAAAACTCACTGAATAAAACGTAAATTCATTAACATGGGATATCCTATCTTGACCGGTCATGGCGTTACAGGTAGGTGACGTCCTTAAACTTCGAAAATATTTGGCCTGTGTGAATGATAACGAGTATTCACACATTCCAATTAACAGCTACATTCTAAGTGTCATCGTTCGACCATGAAAGGTCAAAATACAAAATAAGAAACGCTTGACTTCTTGCCCCTAATCAGCTGTTTACAAATAATGACCTTGCGTGTCAGCTACTGCGTGACTACGATGGGAAATACGACTTTTATAAACACTATTTCTGCGTTGGTCCATGCACTGTACGTATCCTCAAAATCTTATCGGTGCGCTGTGAGTCACGGAGCTTCTGAACCCTGGTGGAGTCATCGGGCAACACCAGCACTATCAGGATCACCGATCAGCCATCCCAGATACCCTCTTCGGTGACCGCATGATCTAACGCGCTACTCTCGCGTCAGACTAGATGCCAATGACGGGGAGATTGAGGTTTGAACCTCGGTCGGGTGTACTGAGGATGGTTACTCCAAAATGATTTTCCACTCTCCCTTCACGTGAATGCGGATACACTCCCTCTCAATGTAATTAGTTCATAAGTGTATAGCCCGAATGAGTAGTTAAGACGTGGTTCTAAGAAAAAAAAAAGCTATTCCAACAAAAATTAGACTGACACGTTGTGTGATGTGTGTGGTGTGAACACGTACAGTCCACATTTTATATAAAGGACATTTAAAAAAATACAAAATATGTTTTGTGGTCAACATTGATGACGTTTTAATATATCGTCGACCTCGGTGGCCTTGAGGTAAAGTGCTCACCTCAGGACCCGATGTTCGTGGGTTCAAACCAAACAGTGACGACGGATTATTCTTGAGCGATAAAAATCAGTAGCACAACGTCCTTCGGAGAATAATTCAAGACGTTGATCTAAAATCGATTGTGGCATGTAAAAGAACCCTGGAAGGTATGGGAAAATACCTTTCCCGGCAAAATTGGTAGGCCTTTTCCCTCTAGCTCATAGAAATTCTCTTGTACTGATATAATCTGTCAGTTCAGAAAATGCACGGTAATTACCTTGAATAAATAATATATAAAATAAAATAAATTACAGAACATTTTACACATCACAGTAATTGCTCAAATTTTAGCCACCAACCTCATCGCAAAATTGACGGTGGTGTGGGAGATTCTGTCACACCTCTCATTGAATGGTTTCTCAGGCAACAAGGATCATTCTGCGTGTCCATTTGGGTTTCGTAAATAAGGGTGTCGATGTGGTCCTAAAGGTAAAAATTGAAAGAAGGTAAGGGCGACCGGCTTCTTCCTCCCAATCCACCGAGCGAGTTAGAATGGTTGCCCAACCTTCATGCTTCATTCAAATGTTTTAAATTTCATAGTGCCATACAGAGACATCGACGCCGATCATCGGTTCCTTGTACCCATTTAATAACAATTTCCACCTTTTACATTTTGATACGCTTCTTCAAAATCATTGTGTTATTTTATTTTCGTGTTGTAATCGTGAAAATATTCAATCCAAAAGATATGATGGATCCCTTAATTTCTGTTCCCTTGAACTCAAGAAAATGAAACTTTCAATTGTGCGTGTCTGTACCAGCCGAAATGTTCCCATGAATTTCCTTTAAACTTGATAATTAGATTTTATATATTAACTAGCTTTTACCCGTCGCGGCTTCGCCCGCAATAATTGATTAAATCTTTTAATTTTTAACTAAACTGTTTTGGTCATAAATCAAACTTTATTTTTTTTCAAATATCTATGCGTTTTTTTCAGTTCTAACTGTCAATAATTTTGCCGTATTTTAATTTTCACTTTTAAATAATTCATAATAAAAGAAATTATCAATTATCAATTTTTATTTTTTATATTTAACCTTCATAATTAGTAATACAAATAAATAAATGAAATAATAATTTTTTCGAAATATATAGCTAAGAAAATACATATTTATTATTTATTAGTATGAAACTACGTCACACTAATTACTATTTACTTTAATTACAAAATATTAAATCACAAATTCTTAAATAACATAATTTCAATCACATTATAATCATATATTTATTATTATTTAAAATCAAAGGTTGGGAATAGTCCTATATGTTATTCCAGGATATATTCTACCAACGTACAAATTTTCATTCGAATCCGTTCAGCAGTTTTGGCGTGATTGAGCAACAAACATCCAAACACACAAACTTTCGCATTTATAATATTAGTAAGATTCCTTAAGGACAACTAGTTATTTTAGCTCTGACTCTAATATCAAAAGTAATGAATGAATTACTAATATTTGAAAATTCAAAGTTTTTTCGAAATTAACTTAAGCGAATTTGTTCAAAATTGCTACCCTTGGGAGTGTTTTATATAATAAATAGCACTTTAACCACCCACCACCACCACCTTCTGCACCAAAATAAATTGGGAGACACTTCCCTGAACACTTTTGAAATAATTCTTTCGCCTGTAATACCACATATAAGAAAGTATGCCTTCTCATGTTGACATGTTTTTCTCACTGTTGTAGCAATATGACTTGAACAATGCCTTAGGCATCCATTTTATTAAGCTCCAGGTTTTAAATACTGTAATATCTACAATCACGTGACACTCTTAGGATGTAGAACATCCCCAGCTGAATTTTGATTATTTGCTAATGTTATATAAGCTAGACTTTAAATAGCTGGATAGTTTTCATGGGAAAATATTCACTGTAGTATTTTCTCTCTTACTCTGTAATTTTCCCCCTAACCATTCGACAAAATAGATGGGACTTGAATCCACTGCTATTTTTAAAGAACCCTGCCCCTTATTCTAGCGATAATGAAACATGTGGGTGCGTTTAGAAATGCAACCACTAATTATTGATCATAGGTGTGCGTGAGGGATAGGCTGGGCCTAGGCTTATGTCTAAAAGTTATGTATTTGCGTTTTAATATCATTATCTATGTTCTTGAGTTTTAAAATACAGATTGTATTTATTACGCATCAAACGCCGAGTTGAGTAATATAGAATGTTTAAAATTAATCTGTTTCGATCAAGTTATATACATCTCATTATGTATTTAATGTTTTAAGGTTCATTCGCTTCGGTGGCTGCGTGATCTAACGCGCTACTCTCGCAGTAGACTAGACTGCCGATGACGGCGAAATCGAGGTTCAAATCTCGGTCAGGCGCACTGGGGGTGGTTTTTCCTCTGTCTCTCTCTTTCTCTCAACGCAAATGTGGGTACACTTCCTATAAATTTAATTTCTATAGTTCCTTAAACCATTAGTGTAATTATTCATAAGATTATAACCCGACGGGCAGTAAGACGCGGTGCTAAAAATAATATACGTTTGTATTTTTAAGTGCACTTTAGTTATTTAATAGAAATATATACACTTTCTTTTATTTGATGAATACAAAATAATGTTCTTTATACTTGAAATTTTAACTTGTTACTGCACCTTCCTTATATAGTAAACCATAATATAGCAAATATATATAATAACAAAATAAAAATCTATAAAAGTTGGTAAAGTACGTAGATTATTTTGGTGTTAAGTTAGGTCAATATCTCTTCTCCTTCCCTAACTCAGCCTAGTCCCTAGCAATACATTTTTTTTAATCTCTCACTGGACGAATGTTATTGCATTCATATTAATTTCAACCTTATTTTATTCTTTTATTATAAATGCTGTTGTTTATCTTAGCCAGTACATATTTTCCTGTTCCTAATACAAACTACAAAATATGAGTAGCTAAGTTCGTACGTCTTGCACTTGGAGTGAACTTCATAACGCTTGTTTCTCTTCATCTTCTGCAAAGAAACTTCGAACTCACAGAGATTCTTTTTTTTTCTTTTCTTTTTAGGTTTTCTTAGCACCACGTCTTAAAAAATCCAGTATGAACAAATGCATCTATAAATTTAATTTAATTTAGGTTCAAAGCTTGGTTATCATCCCAAATTCAAAATAAATAAATCTGGGCGCCTCCTGTCCCCCCCCCCTTTTTTTTTCAAGCTCTCCCTCCCGTTCTTAACATTGACCTGCCCTTGTACTCTCCTTTGCCACTTGGGAATTTTTCTAATTTCGAAATGCTTAGAGTTGGGAAAAACATTGGTTCACCCCTTATCCCCCGCTAATATATTTCGTGCATATGATATGATTAGTCTAATGGGGTAGGGATGAGGAAGGAAGCATTTTAGAGGTAATCTAACCGTATTTGTGTGGGAGGTGGGAAACTATTTAGGAACAAACAGCCACAGTAGAGCTGACTGGGATTATAACCTCAATTTCCCCATCATCAGCATACCACTCTAACACAAGAGTGACTCCTTTTAGACCATTCGGTCTACTCTACTGTGGCTGTTTGTTCCTAAATAGTTTCCCACCTCCCACACAAATACGGTTAGATTACCTCTAAAATGGTAAGGGTGTTATCGAGGTGTGCAGGCAGTCAGAAAAAGGGTGTCAAAGTGCACACTGTTTGTTTAGCACGGTCAGAAAAGAATGTCTAGGTGAGTGTATAACAATTACATCGCATGTCCATTACATCGCGTTGTTGGTACAAATATATTGCAGGTCCATCACGTTACACTTCCCCCACCTATCTACACACAGCAAACCCTACTCTGACGTACAACCAATAGGAATGAAAGGTCAACTGACTCCCCTTGGGAGGTGGAGATTTTATAGCTTGCCAGATATCTAATGTCCTTTAAAAATCTTGGAGACTTGAATTTGTAAATTCAAATTGCGGTGGTGCAACGAAAAGCAAAGATGAAATAATAAAATCTGAATATAATCTACAAATTAAAAATATAACTTTTTATTTAGCCAATTTTTTCCACAGTAAAAACAAAATGATGGTGTATTTATTTTAGGAGTTTTGTGGATCCAGTTGCCTAGGCATCTCGGTTATGTTGAAGTTTGCTTAAGTTTTGTTTAGGTCACACTATTTTTTCAACCAGCTCCACCTTCAAAGTGAGAGTCAGATGTTTGAGTCAAGCACACTATCCTAGCAAAACGCGATGTAATGGACATGCAATGTATTTGTAACGTGATGTAATTGTACATATACGCCCCTTCATTCCTATTGGTTGTACGTCAGAGTAGGTTTAACTGTGTGTAGAGAGGGGGGGGGGGGGGAAACGCGATGTGATGGACCTGCAATGTATTTGTTCCTAAAACGCGATATAATGCTTATCCCTTATCTATGATGTAATGGACACCCAATGTAATGGTGGCTCCCCGTCTAGGTGCACAACCAACATGAACTTGGAGGTAAGTAAAAAAACCCACCTCTCCCACCCCCTAGTATTCATAACAGGTACTTATGGTTATGTTAGGCTGAAATTTGAATCACAGGAGATAAAAAATAAAGTATTGCTTTAGCACAGAATGTGTAGCTGGGTTTATCAACTGTCTCTTCAGTTGGTTCAATCACCACCCTGTTACACGAAACACCTGTCGCCCTTACATTTTTCTTGTGTTCTGTGTTATATACAAGTGAGTAGCTAGAGATTCACCTATGCGTTAATGATCTCAGGTCCTTCATCTGTGCACTTCAGCAGCCCTCAGGTATATCCAAAGCAGACCCTTCAAAGACCCTTTCAACATTCCTTTGACCGTCTGTGCACTTGGGTATTACCCAGTAAGTATAAGGTTACGTCTTGTTTAATGTATGTATGTAAGGGTGGGTTTGGGTGTGTGTATACTATATTTGGGTATTAGGTGTTTTAAATCTCATGTATGGCTACAAACTAATTCCTCAAGAACTTATACGGCCCTCAGTCGGGGTCAGGTTAAACAGGGCTGGTTTAAGACGTAACTCTAGTGATCAACTGGCCTGCTAATGACGTCGATATTGAGGCTCAAATTCTAGTTGGGGCTACTGAAGGCTTTTTCCTAAATGGTTTTACACTCTCTTTCCATGCAAATGAGGGTAGATTACCTCTAAAATTCATCCTTCTTCATTGTTACCCCATCAAAGTAATTTTAGTGTTTGCGTATAACCTGAACAGATAATAAGAGGCGGGGGGATATATATAAAAAAAAGAGCTGCCATAATATGTGTTTATACCTTGCTTATGCCGGAAATTAAACCTGGGATACTCAACTTACTTGTCTAAAAATTAGTTAAACTAATCAAATGATGAGAAACACACTTTTTTTACAAATAAGTTTTCTTTTAAGTAATAATTTATTCTATTTACTGTAGAAATATTTTAACCTAATTAGCTAAAAACATTTTTATTAATATGTTTATCGCATTGTTTATAACAGACACTGACGTTCTCTCCTAAATTTATATAAAATAATGAATATTGCCTAGCGTGTTCTTAAAAGCGAAAGAAATACTCGAAGGTTTCCTGCTCTATTACATAGTAGCGTCCCGTATAAAAATACTATATACACCGATTATATCTTTCTATCTGTTTATTTAAATCACTAGTGGTGGAAAATATATATACTATCGGAAGTACCCGGCGTTGCCCATGATAACCACGCAAAGGTTTACGTTGCTAGCCCTGGTTAAGCTTTGATTGACTTTAAAAATACGAGAAAAATCTCTTCCGGCCCAGTTTTAAATTAATATAAAATATCAAATCCAAATTTCAAATTTCGACTTCAAATTGTACACGTTCGTGCACTGGGGCTATTAATTTTTAAATTTCAGGCCTCTGCATGCGATAAGTATCACTCAACACGCATGACATACACAAACGCTTCATTTTATTAATATAGATAGATAGATAAATATAATCGATAAACTATTTCAAATTAAGACTAGAAACTTTAGTACAATTATGTTGTTGGACCTGTTTAAAAAGATTGGAGTTTGGCGATCGTGTTAACTTGATCCATAGATATCGGGTGGAAATGATCTTTCTATTAAAGTTGGCCCAATTTTATGTATTCTTCTTAAAGAATAATAACTAACCATATTAAAGACGAATTTAATAAACATAGTTATTTTTCTCGTGGATAATTTGTGGTGTTTTATTATAAATTAATATAGTGTTCGATTTTAAAGTGTTAAGAGGAGAAATGGCTGGAAGTCCAGTTGTGATTGCTGCAAGTGTTAAACATACAGCTACTGTGAGTAAAAGTTCCTTAAATTTCTAATGATACAAACCATGTATTTTTTCCCCAATGATTGTAAACTTATTGGCTTGAGATACATATTTCCGCAGAGTTGGCTGAAAGCCATTGAGATAGAGGGGAAGGTCAGGGATTGTTTCAGATATCGGCTTTGAGCAATGGGGTTGAGTTGGGAAGGGGGAGGGGGGACACTATAACTCTTCAACATATATTTTAACTTTTCATATTTACAAAATTGACTTTTTACCGAAAAACATAGGACTCGCTTTTAGATCACAATAAATAGCCTAATTACATTGGGGGGAAAAAAGGTTACTGGTACTGGTAGTGTTTTCAAACCTAGCCCATCAGCTTTATGTGGTAATAGTTTACTTTAAAGGAAGAATATAATAAAAGCTAATATGACTCACAACACTTTAAATTGTCCTGGTTTAAGTCAATATTTCAATAGTTCAGTATGATTTCACTGGAAAATCTAACTTAAATTGCACTACCCAATAAAATAGCCACTTCTTTTGGCTGAAATTCTAACCCATTCATATAGTGACACAATTTCAGAATGTGTAGGCCCTATGTGTCTAAAAATATCATTACATTATGTTATGATATTAATAAAATTATGTTTATAATAAACATAGGCCTAATATTTAAAAAATAGCAACCAGTAGACATGGAAAATTCAGAGAATTTTAGTTTGGCAAAGCACACTGTAATAAAATTGGCATTATCTTATATAACTTACGTACATATGATAGTATAGGTATGTAGCTCAATCATTTTCCTATAAATGTAAATAGACTTTTCGGTATGTTAATTTTATCAATTTAAAAATCTATTTGACTAGTACATTATGAATAAAACTTAGGCTATAAGCCTACAAAATCAAATCAAATATATCAAATTATTATTGATTTATATCCAAAATAAAACATTTTTTATAAGTAATTATATAAACTTAAAGCACATGAACCATTAATCAAAATTATCATGGTTCAACTCACTGATCTGTTAAGAACTTTTTTGTTTTAAATGTAAATATACGTCTCTAAATTCTATCTTGTATTTTGTGTTTGATTATCAAGAATATAAATATGAACTATAGTTACATGCGTCTACTCATCATACTATTTATTTGAGATATTTAACGTGCACTTTCTCTCATCCAACTGATTATATCAGCACACAAATTTCTATGAGCTAGAGTGAAGAGGGCCTACCAATTTGAAACATACGAATATTGGGTCCTGAGGCCGGCACCTTACCCCAAACCCACTGAGTTTGAACTCATCATATTAAAATTTCTTTCGCAGATCTTTTTTAAGTCATGAATAATCATGTGGTTAAATAATTTATAGTTTTTTTTTATATAAAAATTCAAATTATATTTTGGTTGCAGATAATTTTTCTTCATGGACTCGGTGACACAGGGTAAGTTATCTGAGTTATATTTCAATTGATGAGTTAATAAATTATAGGCCTATTAATTTTATTTCAAAGTACAAAATGTTTCGATAATTTCTTTCGCAACTGAATTTAAAAATAATAATTGGTCAACATAAATTAAATAAGTGGATTTTTTTTTTCTTTCAGACATGGATGGGCAAGTGCAATGGGTGGAATCAGACCACCTCATGTGAAGGTGATATGTCCCACAGCGTGAGTGTCAACACAATTTGTAAATGAAGAGTACAGGACAAACGGGGGGGGGGGGGGGGGGGGGAGGGAGGAAGAAGTCACAATACACTTAAATGTTGGCTACAAACAGGGCAAACCTGGAAAAGTCAGGGAATTTTTGGATGACAGGGAAATGTCAGGGAATTTAAATAAAAATAAGGAAAACTCAGGGAATTAAAAAATATTTCTAAAATATCCCATTAATTTCACAACCAAACACTAAAACAAAAGTTAATAATACCAAAATCAAATAACATTTTAATTTTTTAAATAACTGATAACACTGTTTATGTTTAGTAGACACAAACTTTTTTTTAATATGTGATCAATAATAAATAAAACAAAAGTCAGCATCCACCATTAAAACTGAAAAAAGTAGTCAGGGAAAATTGAAAAATGTGGCCTAGAAAACCTGGAAAAGTCAGGGAATTTTCCAAAATACCTTTTGTAGCCACCCTGACTTACATTTTCCAGGACAACAACTTGTCATATATCTTTTAGTTATAATCTAAGGTACATTATAAAGGTCTTATGAGTGACTAACAGATGGAAGCACTAACTCAATTTGAATTGAAGGACTTTTTCCCTACCATTACCCTCTAAATGATATATATTAAGGATATTTGGTATTAATTACTAATTGTTAGTCACCCGCTTTGGTGGCCGCGCTAATCTTGTGTTGGACTAGACTGCCCAAGACAGGGAGATCGAGTTTCGATCCCAGTCGGTTGCACTGAGGGTGTTTTTTCCTAAATGGTTTTCCACTCACCTTACACACACATTCAGGTGCATCTCCTCTAAATTAATCCTTCCCAATCCTTAACCCATTAGTGTAATTAGTACATAGGCGTATAACCTGAACAGGTAGTAAAATAAGGTGTTAAAAATCCCTAAAAAGGTTCATACACCACAAAGATGTATTAGAAGTTAATTTTATCATATGCAAGAGCGATACTTAGCAAGACCGAAACACAACTGCACAAGTAAATTGAATTAATTTCGAAGCAAAGCACAAGATAAGTCTTGCTGGTGCCTTGCTAAAGCAGTGATCTGGCTAGTTTCATCTCATATATAAATTGGTAACTGTTTGAGTATGTTGGTACACTCCTCGGTATTAATTAAATTAATTTTAGGCGGCTCCATAGAGTGCTATAAGTTATTTCGTTACGAGATCTGTGATTTAACACACTTTCTATGTGTACATGCACTGGTTGCAAGAGGTGAGGGGGAACAGGGGGGAGGGGGGCGGGGTTGTACAACAGGGATGGGGGATCAGACCAATAGAGGGGGAAGAAGGAACGCTCCTTTAGACACCTCCCCCCCTCTAAAATTAAATCCTGGCTACATCACTGTACATCATATACATGTGCCACACTTCAGGTAACACTCATAAGTTTTAAACATTCCCATCAATAAAATAACCTTTTTACTATATTATGTTTCAGACCCACCATGCCTGTCACTTTGAATGCGGGCTTCAGAATGCCATCTTGGTAAGTAATGTAGCCAACATTGTTGCTAGGATGAAGTTTATGGGTTCAAGGGGACAAAATATTTGAAACTTTTCCATGGTGATACTACTCTTTGCTTTGTGAATAAGTAACTTAAAAATAGATTTTAAAATGTTTAAAAATCAGTTTTATTTTTAAAATAAACTAGAACTATTGTTATTAAATTGTCTCTAGTGAATGCTCTGCATTATGCAAGTGTATGAGACACGGACTTTACGCCTGTGGACAAGGGGTTGAGGGAGATCAAGTAGTAGCTGATTGGCTGCTGAATTTCAAGGACAGCGATGCTTGCCTTGGGTTATATGTTCCCTGGTGGTCAAAGAATTAAGTCTAGCGATAAATGATAGTGAAGAATCGTTCTATTTATTGTATCTCTACAAGTAAGAATTTCACTGATACAGTAATAATGATTTTGTTTTTCGGGATACATACTCTTCACAGTGCTATATCCGAATCTGCAATATATCAGACCACGCTCAATCGGGCTTCTACCATATTAATATGTAAGCTATATGAAAAGGGAAAGTTGCAGTTCACATAACTTTACATGTAAACACATGAAAATTATTTTAGTATGGACGTAAATAACTGTCAGAAAAGTTCCTTTCTATTTAATCCTTATTATTAATAAGATTTTTCTTGTACTTTAGTTTTGATTTTAATAACTGTAAATAAAGCAGTATTAATAAAAGAATGTCAAGTTTTGAGGGCGAGGGGGTAGAACCCCTCATCTTTCCTTTATCTCTACCTAGTCTTTGAATACAGCACACCATGTTAATATTGATGGAATTAATCACGTCAATAAGAATGTCAAGTATGGAGAAAAGAGAGCATACCAAAGAGAATGATGATGATGAAGTATGTTGAAAAATTACCAAAAGTTAAGACGAAGAAAAATTTGGAACAGATAACAGAAAGCGTGCAAGTAAAAGGATAAGAATAGAAACGATTAAAGGAGGAAGAATATACAACACAAACACACTTAATTGATTATTGTTAATAGTCAAATTCTAAAACCATCTTATGGTTGGTATGGTATGGTATGGTGTAGTATGTTTCGTTTGGCTTTTAGATGATACTAAGGTGACCTGGTGGTCTAGGGGTAAGATGTCTGACTTCTGTGTTGGGGGTCCGGGGTTCAATCCCCCGTCCCGGCAAAGATTTATCTGATTACCAAACCCTTCCTTCACCTCTGACAAGAATCACAACTTGTGAATGTGGGGAATGCCAGGCCTCCACCGTGGTTCGGATTCCACGTTAAACCGTAGGTCCTCCATTTCATCTCACAATCATCCTACCATTTACACATTAGCGTAAGTGCATATAACCCGAACAGGTAGTAAGACGCGATGCTAAAAATAATAGATGCTACTAATTATGATGTACTATAAGAACATTCTTGTCATATTATTGAAAGTAAATTGTTTCTATATTTATTGCTAGCATTTGTGGAAAGTATCGAATGCGCGTCTACATATTTCAAAGTTTTAGTTTTAGCATTTAAATTCAAACTGATCTTGGCCATGTGTTCTTTACTAGGTTTGACCTACGGACATTGGATGCAAATGGACCAGAGGACGAGGAAGGTATTCGGCGAGCGACGGAGCTAGTGCACTCCATGATAGAACAAGAGGTGAAGGCGGGAATCCCGTCGAACCGCATTGTGATTGGTGGCTTTTCGCAGGGAGGTGCACTGGCCCTGTACTCTGCTCTAATGTATTCCAAACCCTTGGCTGGGGTTGTGGCACTCTCTTGTTGGTTGCCTTTGCATAAAAATTTCCCCGCAGTAAGTTATAAAAAGGAAGCAAGTATATAATATGTACATTATGTTATGTGAAAATTATTTTTTATAGACGAGTATAAGTTAATATGTGCTATAAAACAACCAATAATTTTCATTAAAATGATTGGTTGCTAATTTTCATTTTGAAAGTTGATTAAAAAATGAATTTTTATTTACCTTGTTTAGTACCCGCATAGTCCCAAGGTGTCACTCGCGTTCTAGACTAGACTGTCGATGACATTGGAGATTGGGGTTTGGTCCTGGTCTAGTCTACTGAGGGTGGTTTTTTCTAAATGGTTTCTCATTCTCTATGAAAATGTGGTTACACTTATTTTAAATTCAACTTTTCTCATCCTTAACCAATTAGGGTAATGATTACATAACCGTACAACCTGAATGGGTGCTAAAAACACTGAAAAGAGTGAAATAATTTGTATTATTTATTATTATTATTTAGAACAGCGTCTTACTACCCATTTGGGTTATAAGCTTAAGTACTAATTACGCTAATGGATTATAAATTGGGAAGGTTGAATTAAAGGAAGTGAACCCGCATTTGCGTGGAGGGAGAGTGGAAAACCATTTAGGAAAAACCACCCCCAGTTCACCGACTGAGATTCAAACCTCGATCTTCCCATCCTCAGCAGTCTGGCTAAACACGACTAGTGCGTTAACCAACTACGCCACCGAGGCGAGTAATAATTTGTAAAACCATACATATAATTTGAGTTTTTAAAATGGTTAATTTTAGAAACTTAGGATGATAACTCATTATTCAAACAAATAATAATAATAATACTTAGCACCATGTCTTACTATTCGTTCGGGTTGTACGCTTAAGTACTAATTACGGTAATGGTTTAGGAATTGGGAATGTAGAATTAGAGGAAGTGAATCAGCATTTGTGTGGAGGGAAAGTGGAAAACCATTTAAGAAAAACCACCCCCAGATCACATAAGCAAGATTCGAACCTCTATCTCCCCACCCTCGGCAGTCTAGCTTAACAAGAAACTAGCGTGTTAGCTAACTTTGCCAGCGAGGTGGGTTTCAAACAAAATAAGCTTAACTAACACATTCTCTGTTACTTCAATTAGTGTTTGATATTAAGGCCAGGTTTATATTAATACATAAGGCATAGCTAATAGTAAGTAGTGCATAGTTTACAGTGCACAACTCATAATAAAAATACAGCAATTTATATAATGAAATGTGGAGGAATGCCAGGCCTCCACCGTGGTTCGGATTCCACGTTAAACCGTAGGTCCTCCATTTCATCTCACAATCACCCTGCCATTACACATTAGCGTAAGTGCGTACAACCCGAACGGGTAGTAAGACGCGGTGCTAATAATAATAATAATATATAATGACATATAGCATCAGCGTTTAAAGTTTTACTTAAATAAAGTTTTTTTATTCATAAAAATTGGCCTAACCTCTTTGCACTACTAGTTAAGGTTTCCATGGATACTTCAACAAAGGGTTCACTTGTAAAACCGTTACCAAACTGTATATTTTTGAGACTTGAATCCAACCTAATTTTAAGTGGTACTTATACTATTAAATCAAATTCTATTTTTTTTTTATTTGGTTCTCATTTTATAATTGTCATGACTCATGAATATTATGGTGGATCTACTTATCAATACCAGAATCGAAACTATAATAACTTGTCTTTATTTTCAACCAAATATTATGCAATCGTAGTCATTGACGCTAAAACAAGTCCATGCATTACACATAAAAAGTTAATACAACCTTAAATGATGTGCACTATTCACTATGTATCAGTTATGAACGCTATCATTGAAAATAATGGGTTTCAACTTATTGTGCAATATGTGCTATGCATTAATTTAAGCCCAACTAAGCTTAATTATGTTTTCAAATTTTTTTTTTTTGCAATAATAAAACGTCCTAATAGAACGATTTATCACATTAGTATTTTTATGTTGGCTGTCTTGATATTTTCAGGCTGCCCTGGGTAACACAGACATTCCATACCTACAGTGTCACGGAGACTGTGACCCCATTGTACCGTACAAGTGGGGGCAGCTCACTGCATCAATGATGAAACAATTCTTGAAGCAAGCCGAATTCAAGACATATCGAGGAATGATGCACTCTTCTTCTGATGAAGTAAGATTATATTTACATGTTTTATGAGATGTGCATATACTTCTTTTATGAATCAATTGAAATTAAGTAAAAGATGACACATGGTCATGGGAATCAAACCTGAAACCCTTTGCTTCGTGCTCCATTGTACTACTACTCAGCTAAGCAGGATTAGTCCCATGTTCAGGGTCATTTGTTACTCATAGCTTAAGGTGTGGCAGAAGAGAGCACGTGTATTTCTACAGTTTTTATATCATTACATTTTTTTTGGCCAAAATAAATCAAATATTTCTCCAGTCGCAATGTTGAGTTTAGTTTTCTGCACATGCTAATATCAACAGATCTTGAATATATTTCAAGGGTGTCCTGGAATGTTGTAAAAACCTTTTAAATAAAGAGAAAATGTTTTGACAACATTCCAGGACACCCTTGACAGATATTCAAGATCTGTTGATATTAGCATGTGCAGAAAACTAAACTCTTTGTTTCCACTGGAGAAATATTTTATTAATATTTGCCAACAAATTTATAATCTATAAATACTGAGAAATACTTGCACTCCCTTCTGCCTCACCTTAAGTCAAGAGACCTAGGCTGTAAGTGTGAAATCATCAGCTACTTGTGCTTAACATTGAAACCACATCTACCTGTGACTTAGGGTCTGCTTTTATGATGGTGAATGTATGATACTAAATTGCTACAATAGCCCCACGGCTTCTTTGGTGCTGACTGACAGCTCACAGCTGATAGCTAAAAGCTTTGAAAAATTACCAGACCAAATTATGTATCCATACGCCGAACCATATGATCTGTAAAAATTATGTGTTTAGCAGCTATCACCTTTGACTGTCAAAAGTCAGCTTTGAGCTGTCAGTCAACACCAAAGAAGCTGTGGGGCTACTGTATGTTGGTGTATATTAATGCATACATACAAGATAAGAATATGTTCAACTACCAATGGATACATGCAGACTAACTTCAATTTACATCTTGTTTGCATGTGTGCTTCCTTCATGAATTTGAGCAAGTGTGTGTAACTATTATAAGGACAGTTGAACTTTTGAAGTGCCATAAAAATATTATATTACACAATAGTAAGAGAGTAAGTATTAAGGGAGTGTGTTTCTTTAAGGTGGAGTGCTAGTGAGCGTGAGTTTAGGGCAGTATTTTTGCAGTTTTTATAGCACAAACATCTTTTGGCCAAAATAAATCAAATATTTCTTCTATAGAAACATAGAGTTTTGTTTTCTGCACATGATAATATCAACAGTTGTTGAATATCTGTCATGAGCATGGTGGCATTTGGTGACAAACTTTTCTCTTTATTTAAATAGTTTGTCACCAAATGCTGCCATGCTCATGACAGATATTCAACAACTGTTGAGATTAGCATATGCAGAAAACTAAACTCTATGATTCTATATAAAAAATATTGGATTTATTTTGGCCAAAAAATGTTTGTGCACTAAACTCGCGCTGACTAGCGGGGTGCTAGGAAAACCTCTTGTTTGTTTGCTGAGAAATTGTATCATATATGGAAGAAGGCACATAAAAGGTGGGTAGCATTTATAAAAGGAACAAACACATTTATTTTTTATTTTATTTTTTTTTTTTCTTATTTATTATTATTATTATTATTTATTATTATTATTATTATTATTCTTTTAAAAAAAAATACTAACCATAGCCAAGGAATTTATCTTTACTCCCAAAAACAGTTGGCACAATGTGTTTCTAGAAGTTTTTCTTTAAATTCAAAATGGAATAATCCATTGTTTTGTGTTATTTGTATTCTCGTCTTCTTGAGAGTTGACACATTAGAGGTTGCGACCACCATTGTGTGTCTTTTGTATGTTAAAATTGTTCTCGTTCATCGTCAAATGTTTTTTTTAACTCTTTTACTATCATTAAACCTTAAGGACTAAGAACAATTAGATCACTAACTTTTCCAATTGAAGTTTTTTTTATGATAAGTAATTGTGTTTGTGTGTGTGTGTGTGCCCTAAGGAAATGCGTGATGTAAAACTGTTTGTGGAGCGCATTTTGCGTCCGGAATGAGTTGGCGACACAGGCCTGGAAATCAAGACAAGAGTCAAGCAAGCTCCATCTCTGGTTGTTTATGTCTGCATCCTACACCACACCATGCGGGTTAAATGGGTTACTATGTTGTACATAGGATGGGGGGAGGGAACATTCTTAAAAATTAGTTATTCCTCGACAGAAATAAAATATTGAAAAGTATATATATATTTAGAAAAATCTAACTGGTACATCCATACTGAGCTAAATGAATAGAATGGTTGACCAATATTTAAAGCAATATTTAAGAGGCCACTTGTTTCACTTATCTATTCTTTATTTTAAGTTTAATTTTGTCACAATTTGAAAGTAACAGAAAAAAAAAAATCATCCACACTTAAAAAAAAAAAAAATAGTCATCATGGACTGTGGCACTGGCAGGGTCTGTCTCGAACATAAGCCTCTCCATTTACTTCTATCCTCCCACCACCTTTTTGGCTCCACACCGGCCCAATTCACTCCTCTTCACCTGTCCCTGGGTCTTCCTCATAGCCTCCTGCCCACCACCTCAATCTTGCCTTCTTTATCTAAAAAATAAAGTATTTTTTTATTTGGATATGTTCTCTTAATAATATTCCTTTAATTAAGTATCTCATTGTTTACAGAATTTTATTATTTTCAGCTAATGTATCTAAAAAAAACTAATTAATTACAGATCTACATTATTTTCAAGGATCAAATTTTCAAATCAAAAGTCAAATTAAATATATTTAAAAGTAAACTAGAATAATGTAATTTGAAAATTATCATTAATTTGTATTTACTTTATAATTTATTATAGCCAAAGGGTGTATAAGTGTTTTGGAAATCAAATTAAAGACGAATTCTTCAAATCCTAAAAGGAAAACTATGATTCAAAGTCTCATAAAAGGTTTATATACAAAATATGATCAAATTAAAAATTAGAAGGGATAGCCAGAACACTTACCTTGGTGATACTGGAGTGGAAATTGTTTAGAAAGAACACTAAAAACACACTAACACATTTTTAAGGACAAGCTTTCACTGTTACAGACAGCTTCATCAAGTCACGAGAGTACTGATTAAGTTATATGTGACAGTGAATGCTGCTTATTGGTGGCTTATCTCTAAAAACTCTAAGAAAACTTTTACCAGGTTCTAGAAAAAGAGTGTATCGGTTAATTGAATTTGGATGAAACACCATTAAATTACACATTAAAGCAAACTATATGAATTATATTTTTTCAATGTTTATATTATAAAAAAAAATTGTCCCTTCTATAAATAAAATATAAATTTGTGGATGTAAATAAAGTATAAAGTAGTCTCAAATGGCTGAAATATCAAACATTGAATGGAGGTGAAAAGGGCAAAACTTATAGACTAAAATTATAACTCCGAAAGTTTGCATTTAAAAACAAAAAGACTCTTGAAATTTATCTTAATTTACCATGTGTTGGTTATCAAGTTTAGGACCCAAAATGTTTTGTTGTGTGAAAGTATAGCTCAACTCACATTAACTTGCCATATTGATGACTTTTTCCTGTTTAGTATTAATATGTTATGAATTATGAAATACAAATTAATCATTGGTAAGAGGATAGAAATAGAAGGCCTACACACTTACCAGAAAACTGTAACCCTCAAAGTTCACAATTAAAAACACATAAATATGAAATTTTCGGGGAACTGATCCTTTCTTCAGAAAGAAAGAGAGATAATAAAACACCAACTGGACTATGCCAACATGGCTAGAGGTAGATTGTTGTATTTTTAATAGTGAACTTTGAGGCCTACATTTTTCTGGTGTGTAGGTAGGCTTTGCCTATATTTCCTCTTTTCATGTTTAATTTAAAATAGCCATTTTTCCTTTGATTATGAAATAAAATGGATACAAGTAATTAAGGTCACCTTGGATGATTAGTGACGACCACTAACGACTTATTGTTGTTAGAATTTTTCTGTAAATGTTGTTTATTTTGAACATGAACAAAGTAAAATATAGTCTATAAAATAATTGAATCATTACTGTCCAATATGAATTTTTTTTTTCAATTGAGGACTAGTTTTTCAAAACTCGTTTTGTCCAAAATCGTAAATTTCTAGGAGGGGTTTTAAGTTTTCACAGAAGATCTAAAGTATTTAAAATATTCACAATACAATATAAAAAATATATATAAAGAGGAAAAAAATTTAGATAAGTTACAGTTTTGTTAAAACTCACTCTTAAATTAAATTATCCTGGATCTATTTTTACAGTAATAAATCTTTCTAAATAAATTATTTTAAACATTATAAGACTCAAATTTCGATATTTTTGGACAAAGCTAGTTTTGTAAATACGATTATCAAGTTCAGATTTTATTTCCTCTCACACAAATGGGTCAAGGTTAGTGCGGCATTTACTCTATTTCATGTATGGGCAGTCGAGGTCAGGTGGATGTGATGT
This sequence comes from Timema cristinae, assembly GCA_039000515.1. NCBI lineage: Eukaryota > Metazoa > Arthropoda > Insecta > Phasmatodea > Timematidae > Timema > Timema cristinae. The sequence continues at coordinate 33,622,138 of JBCFYV010000024.1, read as the reverse complement.
CTTGGTTGTGAGCTTAACTGTAGACAATAACCCACATTATTTAGGATTTGAATTATTTGGAGCAAAATGGAATGTTTTGGCTGTGAGCTTGGGTTTTGTTACTAGTCATATATTCACCTGAACCTGATTTAGATGTAAATATCATATTTATACATACCAATTTTTTTTCTTTTCAAGATATGCATTTTTTTTAAGGAAGAAGATAATACTGCACTAACTTGCAGCATTTTGTGTGACTTTGAGAACAGTTATTACAGAGTTTGTATTAAAAAAAAATCCGCCCAGAAAGTGTACAATTTGTACATGTGTTTGAATTGAACCGTTAAGACATATAATTGTGATTGTCCGTTCAGTATTTTAATCTCCAATTTATTCCATCTTTTTTGTGTAACTTAACCAATTTACTGTATTACAAACCATAAATCACTTAGATATTTAGTTTTGTGTTTCTAGTGTAAAAATAAAATCTTATTTTAGCAAATTTAACTATGTTTATTTTTTGGGTGACCTGCTATGTAGAAGAGAAGTGCCCTTGAAGCGTAAGGAAGTGTTGTGTAGGGCGTAATTTGTACACACTCACATATGCAGCAGAAACATTGACATTGAATGTAAGAGTCTAGGAAAGTGGAGGCCATGGGAATTAGGTTTATGAGGAGCTTGTTAGCAGCCAAGAAGAGTAACAGGATCAGAAATGAAGTTAACCAGGAGAGAATGTGGGTATAGGGAGTACACAAGATGATATGCTGATAGAATGATATAATAATAATAATAGCACCGCGCCTTACTACCCGTTTGGGTTATATGCTTTAAGTACTAATTACGCTAATGGAGTAGGAATTGGGAAGGTTGAATTAGAGGAAGTGAACCCGCATTTTTCGTGGAGGGGGAGTGGAAAACGGTTTAGGAAAAACCATCCCCCAGTTCACCCGACCGAGATTCGAACCTCGATCTCCCCATCCTCGGCAGTAGAGCTCAACACAACAAGCGCTTTAGCCAACTACGCCACTGAGGTGAGTATGAGGATGTAAAAGGAAAGAATATAAAAGAGAATGATGGAGATGAGGTGTGAAGGGGAAAAAGACCGCAAGGGATACCAAAAAATATATGGGAGGATCAGATAACAGCAAGTGTCCAAGGCAGGGGAGAACGAGGGCGGAATGTTAGAAGAAGGCGAAGGAATTTTACTAAACTGATCTGGACACAGGCGGGAAACAGTTGATGATTTTTGGTTGCTTTATGTTAATTATTTAGCCAAGATATAAGTGTGAAAGTTCTCAATCTACTCTTATTCATTAATTTGTTCAAATTTTATACTAAAATACACTCCTTTTATCCTTGTTTACAATAAACGAAACTAGTTTAAATATTTTTTTCCTGTTTACACATAATATAATTAGCATTATTTTTAAACCATTTTAGTAACCTTGACCCTCGAATTGATTACATTTCAAGCTTTGTCACAGCTAAGAATTAATTTAAAAAAAAAAAATGGTTAAATATTAACATTGTTCCTATAGATCAGCCCCGAGCAAATTTTATCACTATAAAAAAAAAAGTTTTAAAATGCCAGAGTAAAAAAAATATTCGACTATTAAAGAAAAATTTAGGATAAAATTTGTGAACAAAATGCTGATAATAATTTAGTAATAGTACATTGTATAATACTCTTTAAGTCATCATATTAACAACTGTTTCCAGCCTGTGGCGGGGTCAGTTTATTAAAATGCCTCCATCTTCCTCTATCCTTTCACCATTCTTCTCTCTTACTTGCACTCTTTCTGTTATCTGCTCCTCCCATCTCCTCCTTGGTCTCCCTTTTGATATTTTTCCTACATACATTTCCATTGTTCTATTTGGCATGCTCTCTTTTTCCATCATTAAATGCCCATACCATATCTTATATTCCTAATTTGTTTCTCCTCATGATAGCTAAGATGCTCGTCACAAACTTCATCCCCATGGCCTCCACTTTCATAGTCTCTTCTTACATTCAATGTTCATGTTTCTGATGCACAAAGTACGCCCTGGACAACACTTCAAGAGCACTTCTCTTCTCCATAACAACTATCACTGATGTCCTCTTCTCATTACTTCCTCTCCACTTTCACCAGTCATGCTTCCAAGGTATTTCTCAGCTCTACTCCAACTTCAATAGCTTTACTAGACCTTATCCTTTCTTCTTTGTCACTAAAAACTAAAATGAGAAGAGGAAAATGGTTTTCATCCCATTAGATAGCTTACTATTACTTTTCCCTGTACCTTTTGCCACATGTACAGTAATAATTCAAAAGTGAAAAGGTTTGATAAGAGTCAATACTAAAAGGAAAGTGAACAGGGGTATACTGGATCATAAAAAAGTTATGAATTGCAAGAAAAAGTCACGAAAGTCCTTGAAAAGTCACAAATTTTTAATATTTTTGTTTGAATTTCCCTTGCATCATAACAGCATGAATTTGTATGATGCCATGCACTAACTGCAAACTGCCCGGTTTTTACCGTGATACCGAGGACAGGTTAACGTTCGCCATCTAGTTAAAGTTTAATGTTGCCTGTGAGTACATTATGGCTATATATGCATTATATAATGTTTGACCCTTTACTGAAGAAGTTTTGTTGTAAAAATAATATCACCAAAAAGTCATTAATTTTTGTTTCTAACTCTGGTAAACATCGTGGTGAATAATGAGTACATTAAGTGATAAACATTTTAAGAAAATGCACCATCACCCAACTACATTGCACTTCAGGAAATAAAGTCTCGACCTTCAAAGTTGATAATACCGCTGAGCTTGTAGCCTAGGAGGAATCATAGGGTTGAGGCTCCTTTCTCAAATATCAACTAATAAATTTAATCAAACGCACAGCATTAAATTGAAAATAAAGATATGCTATTATTTAGTTATATTTGTATTCAGGACAAAAAATTATAGAAAAAATAAAGTGAAACAAAAAAAAACACAATTTTCTGACTGTAATTGACACATCACAAATCATACAGAATGGACTTAGAGAACTACAATAGAAACATTAAAAAAAGATTGTTAAAGGAGTACTGGTCACAATCATCAGGGTATTTTTCAACACTGCGTCTTACTACCGTACACCGGACCAGGATTCTAACCCTAAATCTACCCAGTCTATTGCAAGTGTGATGCATTAGACCATATGACCACTGGGTATCATCAGTATGCAACTAGTTTCCTAGGTGTGTTTGAAGAGTGCTCTTCATTTTGTCTAGATGTTCTCTCAGATCTCTCCTTTCACATCCAGAACTTTTCTGAACTTGTTGCGCCATCTTGAAACTGATTATTTGAATAACTTTTGAAAACTAAAACATTAAATACACTTTTATTACCACATCTTACTTCCTGTTCAGGTTATATACATGTATGATAATTACTTTAATGGGGTAGAGATGAGGAAGGAAGCATTTTAGAGGTAATATAGTCGCATTTGCATGGAAGGAGAGTGGGAAAACCATCCTTAATAGACCCCGAGTTCTGATCTTCCTGTCATCCAATACACTGTTGTACTTTACAATTGTGTCATGTTTTGATGAAGAATAAAGGTCACATCAACATTTGTTGATAAAGAATAAGACATACTGTTTGATTATTATTTATTTAGTACATATATACATAAGTTATAAATTTTATTATCGGAGCATTTTAATACAGTTTATTAAATCCTAAAATTTGCACGTAAATAAATTAAAAACTTTTAAAAATCATTGCATTATCTTACAAATGCAATTCAAACCAATACCACTTTTTAAGAGTCAAAGATCAATATTAGATCTAAGACTGTGTATCAACTTAAATTTGAAGTTTATTTCATTTAGCTCAGCATCACATATATATGTATGACCGATAATTATAGCCAACACATGATATTAAACATTTAGATGAAATAAATAAGACTTTTAATAAGAACTTTAAACATAAGAGCCTTTGAGAACAATATTGATTGATGTGTTTAATATTTTATAAAATCTCTTTAAGAAAAACCTCTTTTTGCGATATTCCCATGTAGTCTATTTAAATTTAAATTTAAATTAATGCAAACAAGCTGAGCGAATTGTTGATTTTTTAATATAAATCAAATTTGGTATTATTCGGTTTGTTTAAATCTTTGCTAAATAATACAACTTCAGAGGTTTGTATAAAATTATTGTTCTACACATCATTAAAACAAAAGGTAAAGAGAGTTGCCTTATAGTTGTTTAAAACTATTTCTTCAATTGCAATACGGAACCATCATGGTGGGAAGTGGTCATCCAAGTGGAAAACAAAACCATCTTAAAAGGTAACAAAACATGTAACATCTTTAAAACTCAATAAGTTAACAATAACTTATAATAAAGGCAGTGGAATATTTTAACAGATAATATTGACTTGAATAATTATGTCTAATATCATTCTAGCATAGTAACAGTCAAAAATGGATATGGTTGTTGAAGCAGTCTCAAAAAGGAAGTAATTATGGTACAAAAAACACTTGTCAACAAAGTTTATTTTGAGTTGATAAAATGTGAGAGCATTAGCAAATTTTCTAATGCCACACGAGAAGCACAATATGATCTTGATCTTTAGGAATAAGAATAATGACAGTGTCTGGATGGTTAAAGATCGGCGGTCGATGTCAGTCAAAGTTTAGACCTGAATATATGATGATCCACGTTACCTGCAACGTAGAATAGCAATAAAGACTATGTTGTAAATTTAAGTACACCTAACATATACACCAATTTGCTTAAGAAAAAGTCAACTTGTTACCAACCCAAGCATAATGTTCACCTCCATGACTCCTTAAAAAGAGACAAAAATAATCATAAATAATTGTCCAATATGCTAAGGACTGGTACAAAGTGTTGTCAAATGCGTAACACGTGGAAAAAAACCATTTCATTCTGAAACAGGAGTAGAGAAACTTTTGATGTAAACATAATTGATAAGCTCCACTTAAAAAACTGACAAAAGTTATTATAATTACCAGAAAGCCGGCAAAAGATGTCATAAAACCTTCTTTTGTGAGTTCCCACGGTCCACCAAATTCTTCTTCATCCACACTTTGGAAATTGGAGAAGTAGAGATAAATTAGGCCTGCATTTACTACCGCAAACCTGTGCAAAAAGTCCACAAAGGATTAAGTTTTAGATTACAAAGTAGAGTAATTTAGTACATTTAAGATTTAAATATTTAAAAATACATATCCATATGTAAATTCCTATCAATTTTTAGTCAAGTTTAGTCTATTTCAAAGTAAAAAAAAATACTTGATGGTTTTACTTATTATTTTTTGTAGATAATTTTAATTTTTATGTGGTTTGTATGGATTGTATTTCACTATGAGTTGTACAAGCAGTAAAGAAATATGTAATTTTTCACATTAACCATTATTTTACTGCCAAGGATCAAACAAGAACTGTTATATAGCTTGACATACAAATTCCCTCATTGAGCTCCACAGTCAATAATCTGGCTGATTGACAAGATTTCCTTCATCCCTGCTCCCCCTTTATTAGTATTGAGAAGAAGCAAGAGCTAAGAGAGTTGCCCGATTGAATGGAATTTTGGATGTGGAGTTGACTAAAAAAAAAAACTATATCTTTTAAAACAACTAAACTCTAGCATTACTGGATTTTAAAATAATTATTGTCATTAATTAATGAAGAGGTAGTTGGACAGGGGGTAGGGGGTAGGCATAAGTATGCAAAAGTAGAGGTTGTTAGTACTTAAGAAGAAAGCGTTCTTACGAAATATCTGCATAAGCATATAACTCGAACGGGTAGTAAGACGCAGAGCTAATATATATTATACATAGGTGATTTTAGCAGTGGTTAATGGCAATCCATGTGTCTTGCCAGACTGGTATTTATTCATGGTTGCAGTTTAATTCAGTATAGATATCTTATCCTTATCACTGCTCTTTAGTCTTTACTATACTAACTTGTAGAATTAACCTCTTTGATGACAAGATGGCCTCAGGCGCTACTACTGCAATTAACAGACTGCTGATGAAGACATCGTGGTTCAACCGTGATCGGATATGAGGCCTACTCAGGGTAGTTTTTGCTAAATAGTTTCTCACTATTGTGGGGAAACTTTCCCTAAATTCTACTTTCCTCATTCCTAACCCATTAGCGTAATTAATACATAGACTTAAGACTATAATCAGAATAGGTAGTAAGATGTGGTACTAAAACAAAAAACTTATAGAAATGATTTTTTTTTCCGTTTTTGGTGACGGAGTCGGAGATGTTCACACTTAACAGCTCGGCTAACATACCATTATGTTTGAAATATAAAAATATATCAGTTATTTGGTTTAGTAAAGTAAATCAGTGAAAAATCCTATTGGATGATATTGTAAATAAATTCTGTTTAGGGAGATAAGGCTGCCACCATTCAAAGTGATCAGGTAGCGCCTCTCTATCAAATAATGTTTATTGAAACATGAGACCACTAATGGTTGCAACTGTGAGTCACCATATCACCAAACAATATTTTGTCAGTGATTCGCCACACAGCTGTCGCCTGCTGTCTGGCGAGTTTATCACTATGAAACACTCATTGATACTTTTGAGTTCTAGTCAATGGGAGTGAAGGTAACCAAACAGTATAGGTGAAAAAATAATTGTCAGTGATTTATCGCCCAGCTTTACTAATGTATGGTTAGAATTAAATTGTATATTTTTAGTAACATTTTATCTCAGGAAGCTAATATTGCAAGATAATCTGTCAGATGTGTGAAAAAACAGGCGAGCATCTCTCTCTTTTACCAGAAGAACTAATTTGTTGGTTTTAACTTTACATAATTATATTTTTTTTTAATCAAAGTTTTACACAGAAAAAGATAAAAAAAAACAACTTACAACAACAATGCCACAAAGCCTTTCAAAGGAATAAGACCCCAAAGAAGCCCTATTATTATTCCAAGGGCTTGTCTTGACCAGTAGATTACATCCAAAAACTCATCCTAGAAAAAATTTAATCAAATTATAGTATTAACATTTTAGATTTTAAATACAAATAACTCATTAATTATTATGGAGTCTAAACATGCAAAGTAACTTATAGGACCCAAACAGATCCATATTATATATCATGTATGCCTACGTTCTTTTTATTCTATTCTCAAGTAATCTGTTTTTTACAAGAAGAACCTTTAAAAAAAATAGGCCTATATGTTAATTGTAAGAAGAAATGAGACATTTTACTACTTTATTAGTTTTATTTTAATAAACTAGGTACTAATTATATCTATCAAAAGTGATAGCTGCTGATCACATGACTTGACGTACAAGTGCAGTACTGGTACATAAAAGTACCGTATATCTAGTAACTTTTTAAATGTAAGTTAAGGCTCTTCTTACGAAAATTGGACTGTGCAACCAAAAGAGGCTTTTATTTTATCTAATTAATTATGATTTGTAATGAAAAAGTCATCCAATAAAATTAATCGAAAGAAAACTTTCTCAGCAAGCTTGCTGAGGCCTAATCAATACATTATAAAAAAAAAATTCTCCTAAAGTCTACTTAAATTGCAATCATAAAAAACTATTGTGGCTTAAAATATATGATATGGTAGATCTAAAAGTAGGGCCTATAAGAACTGTTGAAATAGCATTTTACCTCTACTAGGTCTCATCATTCCTTAAATGACACAGAATCTGAGTACCTAGTTGATACGAGATCATGATCAACTTTTTATGTTCATGTAATGTTCACATAATGTAAATGGTTCTCATGTTTATAATGGAAGCCAGCACAATGTACTCAGCTCAACGTTCACTTAATGTAAGAGTTGTAAAGGGAGATCTTGCATGTAACTTGTAAATTAACACTAAGTGAAAAAAGGGTACTACTTATTCTAGCTTGCCAATCATGTTGTGAGCAACGTCAACAATGCTATGTAGTAGGTACTTTGTTTGTTTAGGATATGCATAAAAATATTACTTCTTTGATATAATTACTGGTAGCTTGTTCAGATCTAAAACATTGTACCCACTTGATTATTTTATTTTCATTCATAACGTTTCTAATGAAAGTATTTGTAGCCTAAATGATTGGGTTCCATTTGAGTGAACAGTGTGTTAAAGGTATAAATACACTATCTTGTGTTTTGTCCCAGATGTTATGTTTCGTTACATTGCATGACTGCTGATCACACATAAGTTTATTTAAGTTAGGTGAACGCTAAGTTTATTGTGATCTCGGCATGAGCTGTTAAATTGTTGTGATTAATTGTCTAAATTTGAGGTTATTATATGAAATCTTGTTCAGATTATCTCATTTCACAAAGGATAGTGGAATGTTGAAGAGAAAGGTTCTTGTAATTCTGAGGAATTTGTTAAAGAATACTTGGTAATATAATATTAAACCTGTAAAGAGATAGAGGCCCAATACTTAAAGATGGCTTACTAATCAAGTTTTAAAATATTCTAAAAAATAAATTAAATAACCCTAAGGGCCTGGATAAATTTGTTTTATATCAGATGGAACACCAACTGTTATTAATTGAAATTAGGTATGACCATGAAAACCCCACTAATTTTTACCTAGAAAATAATTAAATTAAGTCGATATTTATAAAAACAAATTAAGTTAGAATATGTCAAAATATGACTAGTATAGTTTTTGAACCCTCAATTTTTTTTCTTACTTTATCTGGCCATTCAGAATTTGACTTTATTGCTTTTGACCAAACAGATTTTTGGTTGGAAATTGAACCATTTTTCTCAGAAGTCTTCGACTTTAGTGACATTTTTATTGCGTTAGGAAGTAAAAAAAAATATAAAATAACTTATTTACGTTTGTCACACCGTTAATATAACGAAAATGTTTACATTTACAGACTCTAATTACAAATTAATAAATATTTCGGTATAGAAAGAATTTGCTAGGTCACCATCTTTTAACACATGTCAGCATGATCAAGGTGGCCACTGGGCGATAAAAAGTTTCTAAAAATAAAAATTATCACGTATTTTGAAGAGTTATTTAAAAGAATGCAATTTCAAAATTCAAAAATGCATTTTTAATTAGATATCACAATGTTATTCTTTCAATTAAAAAATAACTTATTTAATAATTACAAATAAACACTAAATTCCCTCTACTCTTTTGTTTCCATTCCATTTTTGACTAGTGAAAATGGTGTTTTTTGGAGCTGTTAATATTTTAAAAATTTCAGGTACGACATATTTTATCAATCTTTTTTGCAATATCTTTTAATTCTAAATACTCACAATTTGTTAGTTTATATACTCAAGGCTTGATTAACAGTTAGCAATACAATTTTGTGTTTAGCTGTGTTAAAAAGTTAGGTCTTAATCAGATGGGGTCAAACTACTTTGTTATTTATATTTATAAAATATTGTGTTCTTTATTACATCAGGAATATATGGATAAAACATTGGGAATAACAACCAGCATATTTTTTATTTCCCATTTAAATTATAAAGGAATCAAAAACCTTTTTTTCACGTTTAGTGTGTGAAATGTTTTTTAAACGGTATATTATCACTATTTAACCAAGCCTGAACAACAAAGGTATATAAAAATACTTGCGTATACAATAATAGATTATTAAGTCATAATGAATGTTTATCTTAGGCATTGTAATGGCTCTTTAAGGCCCGCTTTCACCAACTAAATTTAAACAAAGAAGTTTAACCTAGATGGATTAAACCAAAAATGCTTTTTTCCTAAATATTATACTGTTTAAACCAGAGTTAAGTTAAATCAACTTGTGAAATGGTTTAAACTTCACATACATACAGTTTAACCTACCCAAGGCTGTGTCCGAAAAGTCTACTTATGCTGTGTCGCCTTGAATTGTGGCCTCGATAGCTGCATTGGCAATAATGTGACCAAGTGTAGATCTATCCGAATAGTTGCGGACGATACCTATGCAGTCTTCTCGATGTCTTGATCACCATGGATACAAAGGCTGCCAGCCGTGCACTGTTCTCGCTGTGCTGGTTGCGGTGTTTGACTGGCAATTGTTTTAGTAATATCATTATTATTAGCACCGTGTCTTACTACCCGTTCGGGATGTATGCACTTATGCTTATGTGTAATGGTAGGGTGATTGTGAGATGAAATGGAGGACCTACAGTTTAATGTGGAATCTGAACCACGGTGGAGGCCTGGCATTCCCCACATTCACAAGTTGTGAGGTTTTAGTAATATCGTTTGGTCTGATAGAGCACTTACGTTTTCCGCCATTTTAAAATAAGGTTGTTGCCATTCGAATAGTTTGCTGCAGTCTTCGCTTTGAAAGCGCGAGAAGTGTAAAATAATCAAGACTGCATCAAGTCTAAAACTCAAGGGTCCGCCTAGGGAGCCTTGGACTATTTGGATACAACCCATGTATACTAAAAACTTTGTTTTGTTTATCACATCACAGACAGACAACTGGAATATCTTCAAAACAGAACTAAGTGGATGGCCCATAAATGTTTAGGCACCGAGTCAGAATCAAAGGTTGATGTATTGCCATCCACTTGTGTCGCTTCCAACAGTTATTTAATTTTGAGTCTGTTTCAATAATGTTGTAGGGTGGTAGGCTAGGCTCTCCCCCTGTGACCAAAACATACTTCTTGTTATCCGCCTATTTTCTTTTGGATACATTTTTGAAGAATTTTGTATTTTACCTTAAAGACTTTCTGGTCTCTATAGTATACTCCAGCTTCTTGTTGAACTTTGTCTCTTTTGATATCCAGACTGAGTCTTTTACTTTTGTGGAACCTGATATTCCTTTTAGTATTCAATCACACATTATTTTCCCCAAACAAGATTCAACAATCAATTCAATAACATTTTTACGTCTCTTTTCCTGTTTCTCATCGCTGATCTTGGTCCTACCTTCCATGGTAAAAGAAAACTCCCAACTATAACAACCCACAAGGAACAGACATTTATAAACAATTGTCCATTATGACTTAAATTTCTTTGAGAACATCTTGGTTAAAACACAAAGAGCTGATGATCTGCTGAACAAAAGTACACCAATAGGGCGGCATAATCATGTTTTCATTCTCAAACTAAACCATGTTCAAAATTTGGTTCAGAAAACAAATTGAAGTCTTCGGATCAAACTTAAACGTGATCAGTTGTTACTTGGAGAAAGCGGCCCTAAGGATTCTTAAAATATAATGGCCGAGAAAGGATAACCTAGATATGTGAGTTAGCCCTGGGATATTTCACTATGCACTTCACCCACAACTCTCTTGGCTTATATAATTATAGGTGTTTTACTTCTTTGGTACCCGCCTCGGTGGCGTAGTTGGCTAACGCGTCTTGTCGGGTTGAGCTCGACTGCTGAGGACAGTGAGATCGAGGTTCGAATCTCGGTCGGGTGAACTGGGGGTGGTTTTTCCTAAATGGTTTTCCACTCTTCCTCCATGCAAATGCGGGTTCACTTCTTCCAATTCAACCTTCCCAATTCCTAATTCCCTTAGCGTAATTAGTACTTAAAGCATATAACCCAAATGGGTAGTATACAGCGGTGCTAAATATTATTATTATTACTGCTTTGGTCTAAGTAGTTACCTAACTCACTAGAATCAAAGTATAGCTAATAGGAGCTAAGCTTATCAGGAACCACAACCATAAGTGATTTGTTCTGGCATTAATGTTGCAATTTTTTAAAATTATTTTATCCTAAATTACTTAAGATTCTATATAGGATTGGAATCATGGCACTTGTTTTATTACCGGTAACCTTTTTACATTAAATATACTACTGATATACTTATGATGGCCATACATTAATCATTACCATTTACTATACCTACCTATTTAATTTACCTTTCCCCTCATTTTAAATAATTTCATTTCACCACATCTTAATATCCATTTGGCCTATGCATATGTACTCTATTTATGCTTAATGTGTAGGGGCCTAATTGATAAAGAAGGTTGAAAAAAATATCTACGAGTAGGCCTAGTTCTATCGTATCCACAGTTTTAAAATATTTTAGTTTTAGGTGTAAAATGTATAGGCTATGAAACATTTTAAATTAAATATATGAACTTTTTTTTTACTCATACTAATTTTTTTTTGCATAGTGCTTGCTGATGTATAATTTATTGTAATTCAAGAGGTATCTCAAAAATTTGGTGGTTAATTTCATTTTTAATTCTTCCAATTAAATCGGTTTTTATCCCATTCAGACTCTTTGCATCTTCTGTTGATGTACATTAAAAAAAATCCACACTAAATAAAAATCTTTTAATGTCTTGCTTGCATTAAGAAACAAATCTTAACCTGTTGTCATGCCATGAATGTTCTTTAAGATGCCAGTTTTTCTGTAATTTCACAATTTTTATTAACACCACCTAAAGAGATCAATAGCTTTGCTGTGTCACAGATCATTATAACTTACTTTCATGTTTTTCATATTTTATGTAAACATATATTACTACCCATTTCTTTAGTTCTTATCATTATTGTATTCCATGATAAACTTAGCACATCAATCAGGTTTTTATATTCAGAACAAATTTCTTCCATAATAGACTTGATGCAATTTTAAGCAAATTCTCCATCAGATAATAGTTTAGCTTTTGTGCAAATGGCATCTAAATTTACCTCAGTGTATTTTGTGAACATATATTTTTGAGAAGCAAAACCTTTTGTTAAATTTAAAATCTTTTCTATCAATAAGTTTCCTTCATACTTGGGAAACACATCTTTATGCTTCAAGACAAAGTGCTGTCTTATGTTATATTCTTTAAAAACAGCACTATTTTCGTAGCAAATCAAGAACATCACTTTATCACTCTAAACAAATCAATAATAATTCTCAGTACATGTTTTTTAAATGTGACCTTTGTTATGATCTACTTTTCTACGTTTTGATGGAAACTATCATGATATAACTTATAAACAGGTATTTGAAAAAAATACACATCATGTTAATATTTTCTTTGAGCCTATAGAAGCCACAACTAAATACACAAATTCATACTTTGGGTACACCACTAGACTGGTATTCAATACTTTTATAGGGGTTGTGGGGGTGGGGGGGGAATGTGAATGTGTGCTTTGGAATGTGAAAAAAATGAAATTCTACTAACAGACAAAGCTACTGGTTTAACCTTTACTCATTGATTGGAAAGAGTTGTCTAGCGATGTATGAAATGTAACCATTGCATTTATAACAAAACATAAAGAGAAGTAGGGTCTACATTAAGGAGTTTGGACTAGATCAACCAACTATAAAGACTTAGTCGCGATAGTCCGTTTTAGCCTTTTGGAAAGTCTTAACATACAAACCATTAAAATAAAGTTGACATTCTCTTCATTGTACACTGGCCAAAGCACCTCTGCCTTAAATCATTCGGTCACTGAAGCGGATATTCCTACTGTTATTTTCTTACACCTTAACAAAGTGGCTACTGTAAAAAAATTTAGGCCCATACAATCAAGACTAATTTGATAAATACTTTATTTGCTGAGAAAACAAGAATTTCTTCAAGGTGTCTACCTTCCGGAAAAATCAGGAAAACTGGAATTAGCTGGAAATTCGAAGTGGAAGGGTCAAGTACAAAAAAAAAAAAAAAAAAAAAAATCCGGGAAAATGTTGTTTTACTCAAAATATGAAATATAATAATCAGTAAAATACAATTTGATTCAAACTCCTTTTTGTTTGTAGCTGCATAATATGATATATATTTTTAATTCCAAATAGACTAGATGTTAATACAAATAAAAAACAATTTTATTCAAATTTTAAAATTATTATTATTCATGAAAAAGATTAATAAAAAAAGTGCGGGAGATGGGTGTGACATACTTTTGAGTCTGGAATTTTAGGAAATGATTAGGGGAAATCGGGGAAAAAGTCGGGAATTTAATTGGTCAAGTTGAGTGGAAACCATGGTTTCTTGAGGGATATAATAATTTCATTTTTATTTTTGCTCCTAGTTCATTCTTTCTCACTAGCGTTTAGTAAGATAAATTAGATATCATATTGACCTGAATATAGGGAAATGCTGGTTGAGTTGACCCTGTTCCAGACCCACTGATTCACAGAAAAATCCGAAAGGGCCCGGATCGAACTGGGACTTCTGGACATGTATCCAGGAACTCTGAGCATTAAACCATAGAGGTCGTAGAGATATATATAAAAATGTGATATATATATATAATTGATATATATATATATAATATATGTTTTAATCGGTTAAATGTGTTGTGTATATATATGTTATATCGGTTTAATCTGATTAAAACGTGTGTGTGTATATATATGTATTAATATTTATAATATTAAATATATATATATATATATATATATATATTTAAAACTGGCTGCTTCTCAAAGGTACACTCCTATTTAAATCAAAAAGATTGAAATTATTGAATTATATTCAATTTGGAAAACTGTGCATTAGAGCAACCGTCCAAAAAAATATTTAAAGTTTTTTTTTTTACCAAACACCCTGTAAAACACTTGACAACCATGTAACTTACAGTACTTTAAATGTAAGCCCAAATTATATATACTTTTATGTTTTTAAGACTTAAAATACCACAATCACAGTTATGCTTACTCTTTCTTTCTCTCGTGTAAAATTTATCTATTAAAGAATAAAAAAAAGCAAGAAAGTCTCAGTTAAAAAAAATTGTGGTGTTCTTTTAGCTAACACATAATTTATATTCATCCTTGTATAACATACAAATAATCCTAGGAGCTGCTAATAAATTTAGACAATATGAGGTTTATTTTAATCCTACTGGAACAAAATTTATCACATATTAATCCAATTTAACCTATGAAAATATTGTTTGAGTTGCACTGTAGGGTGTTGCCCATGAGACTCCAACATTTTAAAAATACAGTTTGGTAGAGTGTAGTGTCATAGTGGACATTATGTAATACAATAATACAATCATGGTATCTATACACAGAAAAATAGGGTCTTGCCTGATTGTTCAGCAATTTAAAATTGAGTACATCACATGACTTTATTAAAAAAAACCAATGTGTCGAATTCATTCTATTTTAGGTGTCAAACATTTTATTTACAAAATAAAATTGGTTGGCATTTGTTTAATGAGCCTATGAATCATAAATTCCACACTTGATTTACGTATTCACTAGGTTTATATTATCCATAATACAAGTTTTTAAAATCCCAAAAACTGCCACTCAGTAGTTTTACTATACTGAACTATACTATACTGAACTTAACTGTATTACAATAATCTATATTAAACTGTCCCTGTTTTAAATGTAATACACATTTGATGGAACTTTGACATTGTGATAGAATAAGAAATTTATGAAAATATTCGAAAAAGCAAATTCATTTTAAAATACAATGTTTTCTTTTTTTTGTGATTGATTTGCATTGTAAGCACAAGATAATTTCTAATATTTCTCTTCCAGATCTTGAACTTCTTAATGAGAAAAGGAATAATAATGTGGGCATTTGCTGTGAAGAATATGAATAGCAAATATGCCTAACCTCTAACAATGGTACAAGATCTTTGACTCATCTTTTGGAGATCTGTCTACACCTAATTTGACACTATCAAGTCTATTAAAAAAAGATTTTTGGATCATCCAATAGATGGCATTTGACGATACTTCAAAATATTATTTTATTTTATGGGTTTTAAGATGGAAAAAACAAATAATTTCCAGCTAAAGGGGTGTAGTAAAATAACATCAACATAAAATATTATTTTCAATTAAATGTCTAGTCCTTCAAAAGAAACAATACCATAACAAAGGAACACTCATTTGATCATAATAATGATTTAGTTATGGCTTCACATATTCAAAGTAATACAAACTGTTTATTTTACACTTCAGTTGCTGAGCGAATTAAAAAACGAAAATGTAATATTTCCAATACTTGTAATGAGGGAGTTACTAATACAAAATTGTTGAAAAAAATTGAGCCACAATTAGATCAAGCTTTAGAAGGAGCATTACAAAGTACCGAAAATCAAATACTTGTGCCACATTCTAAGTCACCTAAAGTAAAACAAGAGGGGTTGAAAGCAAATGGACATACACTTGTGCCACAATCTAAACAACTTATAGTAAAACTAGATGTGCTTCAAGCAAATGGACAAACACTTGTGCCAGATTTCAAACAATCTAAAGTGAAACCAGAGATAATAAAAGTGAAAGAACAGACATATGTATCACATTTTAAACTACCTAAAGTGAAACCACAGGTGCTAAAAGCAAATGGAAACAATATTTTACCACAGTTAAATCAACTTAAAGCTAAACCAAAGTTGTTAAAAACAAATGAAGATGAGACACCTATGTCAAATTGTAAACAACTTATGAAACCAAAGCTGTTAGAAGCAAATGGACACACAATGGTGTCAGAGTTAAATCAATCCATAGTTGAACCAAATGTGTTGGGAACAACTGAAAAAGAAACTCTATTTAAAGAACTCAAACTAAAATTGGAGTTGCTCAAAACAAATGATGAAATAACAGTACAGCAGTTCAAGCTCAAAAAAGAATTAAAAGTAGTTGTGGAAAAACTTTCACCAGACATTCTTTCTCAAATCTCCACCAAATCTTATTATAAAGAAGAATTAATCTCTAAACCTTTTACCAAGCTGAAATGTTCAATTGAAGCTTTACTTAATGAGTTAGAGGATTCAATTGTGATTGCAGAACTGGATGAAGATGCTCACATTCCATCTGAAATATTAATACCAGTAGGTCAACTGGAAATATTGTCCAGCGAGGCAGCCGAGTCTAAGATGAATAATGCAACATCATCCATCTCATCTACCCATCTTGTAAAGTTCTTGAAGATACTTGAAAAAAACATTCAAAATGGAATTAGTATATCACTAGTTTCTAATCATGATGATGAAGATGAAAGTGAACTGTTCCTTGAGATGGCATTAGAAAGGATAATGAGAGCTGTGTACGCATCTTTAATTGGTTTCACATCATGACATCATCCAACATGCCAAAGATAATATACCTTGAAGATTTTATAGAAAAGGTTATCCAATTCACACAATATCAACTTAAAAATTCTGTATTTCCATCATTTGATCCCCAATGTAGACCTATTTCCAAAATAAAATAAATGGGAAGTCTAAAAAACACAAGACCAATGCTAAAGAACTAAAAATATCTCATGAAAGAAGGTTAATGTACAAAAAAATGGCCGAGTTGGTCACTTTGCTCGCTGAACTTATCAGTGTACAAGTAATCACTGATAATTCTTTGCTTCATGCATCATCCATAGGTGTTGCAATATTTTTTGTGAATAATATAGAACAAATTCAGCTTTCCTCTCTCAAACTTGTCACTACAATATTCATGAAGCATGAAAACCATCAACGACTGATTTTGGATGACATTTTGTCTTCATTGGTAAGATTGTCAAGTAGCAAGAATTGTTTACGAACTTTTAAGCTTCAGTCAGGAGAATATATTCAGATGTTTACAGCTCTCGTACTTCAATTAATACAATGCACTGTTTACATCCCTGATCACATACTTAAGTCATTGAATTTTGATGTCAACACATACATACTAAAAAAATATGAGATAGCTAGAAAGGCGGCTGCATACTTTATATCAATGTTTTTGGAAAAATGTGGCTCTAAGTCGGAAGACACATGCTTTCGAACACTTTTTGATAATTTTGTTCTAGATCTTTTCATGGTCTTTACCAAGCCAGAATGGCCATGTGCAGAACTTATGATAAATTTGTTAGGAAAGTTGTTAGTCTCAAAATTTATCACAAAAGACGTGGATATGACTTTAAGAACAGCATCACTTGACATTATTGGAATAATTGCTGTGAATTTAAGAAAGAATTATCTTCTTTTGCAGCAAAGATTGACTACAATGGACAACATATTTCAGGAAATAAAAGCTATGGGAGAAATAAATCTGAACAATTTAATTGATGAAAATAATTATCTTTCACAAGTTCCAGAGTATGAACAGGCCTTATATTTGCAGAGTGCTCTGGTGGATTATTTATCTAGGTGCACTGCAAGTGATCAAACATTCACACATTCAAGACTTTTCTATTTAGCCAGTTGGTATCAAGATGTCCTAAGTGAACAAAAAAAGGAATCACATGTCAAGAAAGTTTCTAACAATAAGGAAAAGAAATACAAAGACAAACACAAGAATAAGGATAGTAAATCAGTCAATCATTCTCAAATAAATATAGACCCGAGAATCAATTTTGTTGAAATTCAAAAACAATTCACTATAAAAAGCATTGTTGGAATTGGTAACAGTAACAAAAAACGACCATTTGATAGGATCGCACACACCTTGGTTGATTACAAAAGTGTAGAGCTAATTTGTCTGTATTTGTCTTGTAAAAGTTCTTCATCCACAAATTTTGATATCTATTTGAATCGTGTTAGTTCTGTTTTGGCAGATAGTTCTATAGCCATCCGGACAAAAGCACTAAAGTGCTTAACAACAATTGTAGAAGTTGATCCCAATATCTTGGGAATGAAAGAAATGCAGAATAGTGTGAAAAACTCATTTTTTGATCAGTCTTCCTCTGTGCGGGAAGCTGCTGTTGATCTAGTTGGCAAATTTATTTTATGTCAACCTGACCTTATTGACATGTATTATGAGATGATTGCACCCAGAATTTTGGATACAAGTGTTAGTGTAAGAAAGAGAGTAATTAGAATTTTTAAAGAAATCTGTATGGCATGTCCTGAATTTCCAAAAATTGAAGATATTTGTTTAAAAATGATACATCGAGTTAGTGATGAAGATGGAATAAAGAAACTAGTGGTGGAAGCTTTTCAAAACATTTTTTTTATACCCAATTATGAAAAACATGAATCTAGTTCATCAGCATTGTTATATAAAGTGAATATTATTAGTAGGGTTGTGTCTGAATGCAGTGATGTAACTCTAGATTTGTTTGAGAAATTACTCGAAAATCTGTTTAAGCCCGAGGACAATAGACATGAGTTAATAAAACATAAAATGAAAGTGAAACCATCACAAAACTGTGTAATTGCTTGTCAACAAATAATTGACTCTCTAGTTAAAAATGTGGAAAAACTTGAACCTTCATTTGTTGAGCACAAGCAGTCTCCTGAGTCTTCCAAACTTGTATTAATGTATTTTTCAACAATGCATTTATTTGCTAAAGTCCACCCACTATTGTTAATGAACCATGGGGCAACACTACAACCATATTTAACGCTCAAATGCATAAATTCAGAAGATTATCAAATTATTTCCTGTGTTGCTCGATTGTTTGAATTAGTGGTTCCTATTATGGAAAATCCAAGTGCACCATTCCTTTCACAACTTCAAGATAATTTCTTATACCTCATCTCACAGCATGACTGTGCAATAGTTTCAAGTTCTGTATCCTGTCTAGCGACAATTGTTAACAACATGACACACAACTTTGCACTTGTTCGTGCTTGCTTTGAGAAATACTATATCTGTTTGTGTCGGTTCAAAGACTTGCACTCTCAGGCATTCTCAAGATCTCTCTTGGGAAGATACATTTCAATAACAAATAGAGCTGCATTTGTAATTGGACTTTTATTCAGATATTTTGATTTTACATCAGGCTTGGTCATTGAAAGTTTACCAGAAGACATCAAAGATAAAGTATTTGAAACATTAGTTTATTTTGTTAAACACCCTGAAGCAATTAACTTGTCCAACACACTAAAAGCTCTAGGCTACTTTTCTGTTCAACACTATGAATTTCTTTTGGGAACAGAACTTAAATCTTTGTACCATACTCTGCTCACAGAAAATACTGTCTCTCATCAAGTACGCATTCAGGTTTTAAATAATATACAAATGTACTTGCAAGAAGAGGAAAGTAGAATGGTAAAACATGACAAAGAATGGTCAAAATTGTCAAAAAATGAAAATTTAAAAGAGATGGGAGATATATCATCAGGCATGGCTAGTTCTATTATTCAATTCTATCTGGAAGACATTTTAAAGTCAACTTTTCATCCAAATAGTGGTGTACGACAAACTGTGCTAACAGTAGTTCAGTCAATCATACAACAAGGGCTAGTACACCCCATTCAAATTGTCCCATACCTAATATGCATGGGAACTGATGTGGAAGAAACCTTAAGACACTTTGCAGATGAGCATTTGCTAAACATAGAAAAGAAATATCCTGGATTTATCCATATGAAGTCATACTACGGAATCCATCTTTCCTATAAATTGCAAAGTTTTTTCTATGATACGAATGAAGTTAATGTTATACGTGGCTTTCGTCTCAAGGAAGATAGAGATCCATTTGCACTCAATGCTTTTCTTTATTCACTTTTGCGAACCTCTAAACGTCACCGAAGAGCATTTCTCCATTGTATTCTCAAACAATTTGATGAACAAGAGAACACAAGTCTTTCGGAGATGTTGTATCTCTCTGACAACTTGGCATATTTTCCATATCAAGTGCAAGATGAACTTTTGTTTATATTACATCATATAAACATAACAACTTCAGTTTCAGGAACCAGTCTTTTAGATGCATTTCACAAACAAATACAACCAAATCAAAATGCAGAAAATTTTGATTTGGAAGGAGAGGTCAAAGAAGAAGACATTTTGTCTTGTGTTTCAGAAGACAGTAGTGCTCTTCAAGATTTCATCATTGCTTCACAAGGATGCTTCTATTACTTCTCTTAAGGGAACATTTAAAAAAACTTTATGGAATCAGTGATACAAAAATTGGTCAATACAACCCTTCAGAATCAAGTAAAGTTTATGATAAACCTGTAAATAGAAAGAGCAAAACACTGTTTGATCCTAAGCCTATTATTGAGAGTATAAAGCAAATGAGTAACTCCATTGTTAGCTGTGATACATCAAGGAAAATTCTTGTGAAACAATACATACTTATCAAAAAACTAATTATTCAATTTGATAATGATGTTGAAGAAAATGAAAAGTGTGGAAAAGTTACTAAAGAACAAGAATCATTCCAAGATTCCAATGAAACAACACACAGTGAAATTCTAACTCCAACCCAATCTTTGGCGAATTCAGTTCATCAGCAAACAACTCTTTTATAAATTAAGTGTTGTTTGTGAAGTGATAAGCAAAATGGTGAAAATCTGTCAACATGAACATAACACTTTTAGTTAAACATCCTAATCATTCTATTAATTATGAGAAATGTGAACATATTATGCAAAATAAGTGCATATGTTGAAGTAAAGATAAGTAAGTCTTACAGTGATCCTGATCTCATTTTATATACATACAAACTATTCATCATAAAAGACTGAGCGACATGTGATGACAAAACCTATATATTCTAAACTGTAAGAATTTCCATTTTTATACTTAACATGCTTTCTTAAAAAATAATTACAATTTATCTTGTTTGGTTTTAATGTGTACGAGGCATTTTAAGCTCACCAAGGATGAATGAATACTTTCTAAAGTGTTAACACAAAATTATAAATTCTTCATTTATGTTTTTTCATTATTTCTATGTAGACTTATGTATAATATATTAATGTTATTAGTTTTTAAATATTTGAAATGCTGTTGGTATTTCATTAAGGCATATGCTTAAATTTCATCAAATTGTTAAGACTTTTTCAAATTTTGCTATTAATAGTACAAACCAATAACTTATTTTGAAAAAAAAAAAATACTCAAGCATTTGTATTATTTCCTAATCAGTATTTAACAATATTTACATTAATGTCAACTTGGAATTTCTGGTGTAGTAGCAATTTTATTTCTTTCAGGGGTGTGGGAACATATTTTCACATTTTTGCAAAACTTTTCTTTAATTAAACTCTGTTATGTCTTTAGAGATTCAAGTCGTGCATTATTTTGGTTTTAAGTTTCTTTTTTAATAAGGCCATAAAGTGAAAATAATAATAATTTAATCTAATCAACTAAATATATCCATTCAAAATACTCACAAAAATCTACACTTGAAAACATATTCCTGGCCTATTTAAAAATGTCATTTTTTCTTATAACTTTTCACATGACCTATTAATTTAGTTCGATTTAAAATAGTGTCCGTTCATTAACTTTGTCATCGATAAGCAGTGCAACCATTATTTGCTAACTTGATATTATGATTTATTTTAATTTTGATTGTACAGTTGATACTTATTTATATATTTAAGTGCTCTTACTAAAAATAATATTTACTATTATTGCTTATAAGAATAAAAAATTAACTATGTTTCATAATCTTTTGTAAAGTGAGCGCTAAGTAACTTAACATTGCTATAGAAAATGGTATCATTAACAAAAAGTGATGGCACATAATGAAGTTATTTTACAACACATAAACAAATCTTACTTATTATTAATCTTAGGTTTCAATGTCAATGCCACATGTATGCTTAAATAGTTTCAAACTTTATTCCTTGTATGGGTTATATTATTTTAACACTCTTTATCAAACTGAATGCAGTTTTAAGGGTATTTTGATGAAACCTCATTATTTTCAATTAATATTTTTAAATTAATTATAAGATAGAAATCACATTTTATCATTACAAAATCTTATAGAATAAAAACTTTAGCGTATCAGTAGCACTAATTTAGTGTACACCTATACATTACATAAGGAAATGGCTGTGAATGTTGAACAAAATCATTTCTATAGGTGGTATCTCTCTATAAAAGTACAGTTTGTAAACTGTATGTGAGTCAAGTACGTGATTGGGTCCATAACAAAAATGTTAAAACAAATTTTGTCTGTAGCTAATTAAATATTTAAAATACTTCTATGTTATAATTTATTCCTTTGTGCAGGGGCAACTTAACTAAATGTTCTCTTCTTGCCACTCTAATGTTTGTATTCTATGTGTGTTCCAATTTTTATTTGACTGCCACAGCTTTTTTTTTTTTTTTTTTTTCATCTGGCTATATTAATAGGAGTTATTGAATATTATTAGAGTAACATTTATATCCTTAAATAGAAGCCTACAGTTATTTCATTTCAACCAAGTTTGCATTTGTAAAATCTTTGAATCAAAATAGTTTAAAACTAAACCCAACCATTGAGTATCCTAAAATTTGAGTTGGTGCTATTAAAATAGTGTATTTAATCTCACGTCTTCAATATGTTAACTATATGCATAGTAATTTATTTGTATATTAGTGTTACTTTGTGTATAGAAATTTCAAAATAAAAGCTTAAATATTATTTTGTTAATTATATTCTTTCATTAGTACATTTAAGACTTATCATTATTAACATGTTATTATTGACTTATCACTTTATGTATATTTTTTCAGAATTTATATTTATATTTTAAACTGGCAATACACTCTCTATAGCAACATTTTTAAAATATAAAAGAAATTGTCTTATAAAAAGTACTTATGTGATACATTAAGCAGCTACTATGGTAATTGTATGAAATAAGTGTGTAAGAATACCCATTTATCGTTTCTGTATGTACTACAGCATCACATATACAATGTGATAGCGTTAGTTGAGTCGCTCTCCTTAATGGCATTTTGTGTTGTGTTAATCCATCCACTTTTTTAGTCGGCCAAAATTATAGCCTTGTATACAGGTAACACTATATAATGTAATAATCTAGATTACGGGTTGCTAAAAGGTCGATTGCGAGCTACTGGTAGCTCAGGTGAGAACTTGAATTTGCACTTATTAAAGTAACTTATCTATGAAGAGTGCTGCCTTAAGTTAATTAGATGTTTAATGCCTCTTTTCTTGAAGTAAAATTATCCAGTTCTGGTTCTTGTTGCATTCTGAGTGAAGAAATTGTTTTGTTCTACCAACCTGTGTGAATCATTTTTTTCAGTTGAAGGTGGTTAAGATCAGATACAGAAATAGGCACATGGATGCACATCTAGATAACTGCAATTGAATGGGAGTTAAAAGTTACCCATCAACATTTAAAATCAATACTTTCTAATTTTATTTAAAAAATTAGTATATCTTGCATTTTTTTTTTGTACTAAAAATACATTTAGTAAAAGTAATAAATTAAATATTATAATACTATATTAAATATAATATAATAAATAATGCGTAATAAAATTACTGAAGTAATGTAAGTAATAAAAGTATAAGTAGTACAAAATGTACAAGCATTTTAACACTAGTTCCACTACAATTAATAATTTAAACCACAAAGCCCTCTCCGACTGAACAAAGTGTGATAGCATAGCCTCTGTAAAGGTTACATTAGCAAATGCTTGATAATGTAAATTTTTAATTTGGGTAGCTCGCAAAACAATTTGACATTTTGAAAGTACAGGTCCTGTACTCTCACTTTTGGTTAACTCTGATCTAGATCTTATAAATATTTTCTTATGTTTATATTTATAGAAGAGCTGTAAAATGTGTTAAAATAGTTATTTGTTCATGACTTCTTACTATAATTGTTATAGTAGGCCTGTATCCACACCACTTGACACCATCATTTTCATAACTCAATTTTTATTTAATAATTTTATTGATTTTGTTTTTTTGGAAATTATTATTTTAATTTGTGATAAAAAAAATACAATTTTAGGTTTACATTCAATTATGCAATATTTAAAGAAATACATAACATAATATTTCTTTACTAGATCATTTCTTTAAATTGCGTCTATACCATGTTGAAATAATCCTTGAATAAATAAATAAAACTTAAATGGTTTTTTATTTGTATTAATGTGTTTGCCCATTATATTTATTTTTAATACTACAATAACAGATAAAGCAACTTAACCAATATAATTCTTGAATAAAATTCATCATATATTAATTTAATAACTTACACAAAAAGTAATCCAATATATTACTAACAAATTTAGGTAACTTATTTGTAGAAAGCCAAATAATTTTTTATAATGTCTAACTATGAATTTTTCGAAAGACAGTGTCGTGCAATTAATTAAATGCATTTATTGAACACAATATAAACCTCTGCTGTTTTTTTTTATGCCAGTTTCATATGGTTTCTTTTTAAAAATAATATAAAACTACACACAAAACAAAACAAATTAAAAGAATAAAAAATTTAATTCCAAATGTTGTCAATCATCAGTGCCACCATAATTTAAAGAATAAAATACCAGCACAAAAAAACAGTTATATGGGGTGATCCATTTTAAATTGCATAAAACTAAAAAGTATATAAATTGAAAACTAATCAATATACTTTATTCAAAATTTGAACAAAAGATACAAAACTTGGAAGTTTTATTGGGCTTCAACATGACCTTGATTTATATGGCATGGGCAATATCTGGTAACCAAACTGTTTCGGGTGTTATCCAGAATCTGCTCTGTGATTGATGGGAATAAGACAGAAGTTATATTGGTTGACCACTTACGGCAGTAATACTTAACAATAAACCTCCAAGATTTCTCTATACACCAGGAAAAAAAAAAAAAAAAAAAATCGGTGGTAATGTTATAACATCTTTGTAGATGTCATTTGGAGTGGATAACCCTGTAATACATTTCCTGGAAACCATTTTTATTTTTAGAAATACTCTTGATTTTTTTATATTTACATCAGGATTTTTAGCCTGATTTTTTTCAGTACTTATTGTAATCGTGAAGATTGTACATTTTGAGATTATGATGAATCTTTACGTTTTATGTGTGCCCAAACCCAAAAAAGTGGATTCTATCATTCCGTTTGTCCCTCTTTTTGTCTGTCCCAGGCCACAGACTTGAAATGATTTAATAGATGTTTAAATTTTATATCTAAATGTTATAGGGCGATACCTCGAGACGTTTTTTGGTTTTGACAAATAGGAAGTATCAAGATTAAGTGCTAATAATTCTCTTTATCTGTGAAACATCATGAACTTCTTCTTCAGTATATGGCTAGATCCGGCTTTGGAGGTTTTGGAATAAGTGAAGTGTCGGAGGGGTGGGTAGCTTTGTCCTGTTGGCTGCTGCGGTCTTGCTTTTTCTGGCCTGAACGCTTGTTGTACTTGTAGCCTGTCGGTATGAGGGTCTGCAAGTGCACGAAACAAGAGCTAACTCATTGAGTATGAATGCGGTGAGCTGGTGAGGGAGGTAGCTTGACAAATGAGACTGCAGCAATCTAGGGGAAGGAAACGGGGAGAGCTTGGCGAATGAGACGTGGTGAGATAGAGGAAGGAAATAAGGAGATAGCTTGGTGAATGAGACTGCAGGGAGCTAGGGGAAGGAAATTAGGAGATAGCTCAACGTGTAAGACCACATTGAACTAGGGCTAGGAAATAAGGCGCTAACTTTGGCGAGTTGATACCCCGTTGATCAAGGGGTAGGAAACTACGAGATAGCTCGGTGAGATAGACTGCGATGAGCTAGGGGAAGGAATTGAGATAGTTCAGCGTGTGAAACCGCAGTGAACTGGAGAGGAAAATAGGTAAGGAGACTGGAGAGAGTTTACACAATGTGAACACCATATTTTAAAATATCAGCTTGTTTTCCCTAAAGGGGTGTTGTCCAATGCGTGTCTGTGCAACAAATGAAATATTTTTGGCTGGTTGCTCTCTTATACACCCTTGTCAAGTACTTCAGGTGGTGTCGATTCGAGACCAAGCTGTTGCTAAAGGGTTAACTGGTTATGTGCCGTCTTTTCCAAGCCAAGCAGCCACAAAGAGGATCGCGCTTGGGTCAATGACCCTTGGCCTATAGGGGATAAATAGTGGAGTAAAGAGATGTAATGCTTGGGGGGCAGTAAGGAGGGCGAGTGTTGGCAAGAGCATGCCAGATACAATTTATTAGATGCTGAGGACATTATTTGAAACAAAATTTAATATCACTAACTTACCTTTGAATTAAATTTTTTTTCAAAATAAATAAGTAAACATTGTTATTTATCATGTACAAATAATTCAGATATCCATTTTTGAACAATTTTAATTTTTTTTTAAATCTACAAATTAACCTAAATTTTATGCTAGAATTCAAATGTTGAGTTTACCTCAAGGTGTTATCACACAACATATAAATATCAAGTTTGAATAAAATTCATCAAACCTTTTCTGGTGTAGCTTCGGTCATTAACATACATAAAGACACACAATGACAAACCACCCATATTTTTGAGTTTGGGGGCACACAAAATGTCAATATCTTAATAGAATGTCAAGGTCATATGTATTTACGATCACAATAAGCGTCTGCTGTCTTAGTTCCAGCTTTATTTTTCTAAACATTATCTAAATAAATATCTTAAGATTTGATATAAACTGTTTCAATATTTTTACAGTACCACACAAAGCTATTTCTGTAATTTTGGTGTGAATCAGTTTAGTCTGCCTCAAAATTTAACCTCATGATGAATACCTTCCTGTTTAGCTACCTAATCCTCTTTTTCTAATAATATACTCATCTTTTTAGCCCCTGTAGTTTACTTGACTTGTCTATTGAAAAAATACTCCTCAGAACATCTTATGACCGCATGTTCTAAGGCATTACTCTCGCAATATACTAACAAAACTTCCAAAGACAGGGAGGTTGGGGTTTGATCTTGTTCGAGTGTACTTAGAATATTTTTTCATATATGGACTTACACAGTCCCTCCATGCAAATGTGGATACACTTCCTCTTAATTTGACCTCTCTAATCCTTGGCACATAATCCAAATGAGTAGTAAGACGCAGTGCTAAAAAAATCTTATGTTTAATACTTATGGTAAAATTTCTTCTCTATTTAGGATAATGTAATATGTCTTGTAAATACTTAACATTTATTGGGACATATAAGTTTATTTATTTTTAGCTTTTATTTAGATTATTGCATACCTGAACAACTTACTAAATAACTTGTGTGTTATTTATGTGTAAAATATTTTCTCTTTCAAATATATAAATATGAATGAAGACATACAATTAGGACTGAAAAATTGCATTAGCAATAACGGTGAATAGTTTTATAGGCAAAATTTCAAAAGAAATTTTTGTACATTCCAACCTAAAGTTAATAGAGGATCTAAATTTATAATTCTAAAAAAATTGCCCAATAGAGATTTTTATAAGTGAAATATATCTGTTTCTGTGATAAATATATGTATGTCTTTACTTAAAAAAGTTATTTGTTTGTGACACACCTTTACCGTCAACTTTTTAATCACAAAGAAGAAAATTTAAAAATGTATTTGGTTCAGCTACTAGTAGCCATACCAATTCTGGAAACCTTCATTTGGACAAGTGGCATTAAATACATAGCACTTGTGATTAATGTATCTACAGAGAGGTTACTAAATACAATATTCCTATTAATTAAAGGTAAAAAACCTGCTTTGATGGCAGAAAGTTCTATGACAGATGTGTCTAACTCCTTTGATCATTAAGGCCACAATGAATATGAAAAATTCTAAAGGGGCCATTTAAAAAGTTAATCTGTATTGTCGTAATAACAGGTAAAAATAATTCAAATATATTTTATTACTACAGAAATAAAATAAAAGCCGCTTATTTAAAACTATGAGACCCTATATTTTATCCAATATTTTGAAACCTTTTATTTGGAACAATGGTGTCACTATTTGGCTTAAATCTATGCCATAGTCATTTTATTATTGTTTAGAAGTGTTTTTATACAAACCGAGACCTCATATGAGAAAACAAATTTTAACATAATATGTATGTGCTGCCAAATATTGCATATACTTTTGGGGTGTGCAGATTAAACAAGGCTTTTGGCTTATTGATGCATGTTCAAGATAGAGTACAGTTTCTGTCCACCAACCTCACATTTAAGAATTCTCTAAATTATTCAAAATTCCAAAATATCACATCCTTTTTTTTTTTCTTGAAGTTTATAAAATTAATAAGGTCACATTTCATGATGGTTCATTAAAAGGTCTGTAGGCCGCACAACATCATGGACAATGCCGCTAGTTTGAGATGCCTGGTTTGATGTGTCACTCCTGAAATAGGCTAGAACCTAGACCACCTATGATGAGAGATTGAGGCTCGAATACTGGTTGGATTCATAGATGGTGAATTTTCCCATTTACAAATGTTTTTCCAGTACACTTCCTCTAGATTCAATCTTCTTTATTCTTAACTCATTAGCATAATTAGTAAACATAAACAAGTCATAAGGTGTGGTGCTAAAAAAAAGTTAAAAGATCTAAGAAGGATCATTAAAATACAATTTAGAGTAGCTATCTCATTTAAAATGTCATATAGTGCCATTGAATTTGAAACTGCTTGTTTTTTGAGACTATGTGATAGAATAATTAATAGATTACTAACTAAAGGACAATTTAAATATGTTTTGCATAATTTGTTTACTTTTATTTTTCTCACCCATTGTAATTGTGCTATATAGGTGCTAAATAAATTAAAATAGGCTTACTTTTTTGGGTGAGGTAAGCTAAGTCACATATAAAAATGAAATGATATTTTTAATAAACATATTTACACTTTTATTTTATGGAAAAAAAATGTTATTCTCTGTGTATATTTTCAGGGGCTAGAGTCTCCATTGTAAAAGCTTCTTTTACTACCACAAGTGTGAGAAGTATCGATCTTGACTGGAGAAAAAGGTACAATTATTTTTACTTAAAAAACAAATTGAACAATTTTTTTTAATACTAATATATTTAATTAAGGGATGGGACCTTTAAATCCTCAAACACTTCAAATTCTTAAGGATATTAAAGATTTAAGAATTTAAGATCTTAAAAAATATCAATTTTTTCATTAGGAATTTGTTTCAGAGCTTCTTATACTGTCTATTAGATATTAAGCCCAACCTAATTATAGAACAAACTTAATCAGAGGTGAAACCATTAATTAAACATTTAATTATATGTATTAATTCTATCTATCTGTATATTTGAGTGAGCATCTATGCTCATTGCATAGTTAGTACTTAATAAAATAAGAGGGTGAAAGCTCTAATTATTTCAGCAAATCAGGTTGCAGTTGGATAAAACTTATAATTTAATTATATGTTATTCCCTTTAAGGGCAGTAAAATAGTTTCTGTCCAAAGCTCTTTTAGTTCCTAATTTGTTGTTTTGGATTTTTTTGTTTGCACCTTGTGTTACTTCTCATTTGGGTTAGAGGAAGTGTACTTGCATTTGTGTGAAGAGAGCGTGGGAAACCATATAAAAAAACACCCCGAGTACACCTGACCGAGATCGAACCACAATCTCCCTGTCCATCAACAATTTAGCACTTTACACCATGTGGCCTAAGTTATTCAGGTTTCAGTAAACATCACAAATTTGTCGAACCTATAGGAAAAATGGATGTACTGGAAAATAAGAATTTTCAAAAACTTTCATGCAACCACCTCTAAGCTATTTCAAATAGAACTACCCTATAATTAATGCATTTATTTAGAAACATGTTAACATTTAGTTTCTAATTCTATTTTCTTTACAATTTAAGGATGAATATAATTAATTAAACCTTTTATTGTTACAATACTTTATAAGATACAAATTTGAGATTTGGAATTCATAGGTTTATGGGTAATAGTCTAATTCCCATTGGAATATTCTTAACTTTTAAGAATTTTAAGAGAAATATTTTAATACTTAGGCAGTTGGATGGTCTAATCTATTGGCTCCCAACTTGAGGGGTGTGGAATGAAGATTAAATCGCGCTAAAAATTAGCTGAGAACTGAAGATATTTTTTATTTAAATCCCGTTTCTTGTGGCATTTGAAACACTCCCTACCACTTGTAATAGTTACGACTCTCCTAATTCTATTTACCATCCCCCTTAGCTACCATTGCAGCCATGTGAAGCACCACCAAATCTTTAATTCTGACTATTAAATACTAAATGCTTTTGTCGATTTGAAGTGGAAAATGAAATAGGGTCTACATTATCAGACCCAATATTCAAGAACTGACGAAGACAACAGTGCCAACCATCACACTAATTTTCAGTAGTTTTTTCCTTGTACAATTATGCTCCCAGTGTTACATTGGTTTTTGTATAAAATAAAGAAGTGACTAAAAACCAAATTTTGAGATCTCTTAGTTATCATCCCAAGCATTAGAGAGGTGGGGAATTTGATGATATTTCAAGGGGGTGGGGGCATCCTCTGAAAAAAGGTTGGGAGCCACAGGTCTAATGCATTAAACTGGATTGCCGGTGACAAGAAGATTGAGGATCGTATCCCGGTTTGGTTTATTTGAGTATATTTTCCTAAATGGTTTTCCACTCCCTCTCCATACAAATTTTGGGTACAGTTCTCTGAATCCTAACTTCATTCCTACCCATTAGTGTAAATATGCAAATAGCCCAAAAGAGTAGAAAGGTGCAGTGCTCAAAGAAAGAACTGTAGTCTTTCCTGTTTCTCTCATTAGGTGTTGCACAAACCCAAATATTTGGAATTAATTATGGTGGGGGGAGGGGGGTAGGCAGTTGCCTAAGGCGGCCGGCAAATTTCGAGGGGCAGCAAAAATGAGATATTGGTTTTTTTTGTTTGTTTTTTTGTTGTCACTCTCGCAATAGACCAGACTGCTGACGACAGAGGGATTGAGGTTCGAATCCTGGTCAGATATACTGAGGGGGGGTTTTCCTTGTTTGGTTTTCCATTCTCCCTTCATGCAAATGCAGGTACACTTCATTTAAATTCAACCTTCCTCATTCCTAACTCATTAGCATAATTAGTACATAAGCGTATAACCTAAACAAATAAGACTCGGTGCTAAAAAAAAAAGTCATTTCAGCAGTTGAAGTATCAACAAAAGTCAAGTTATCACACTTTTTAACCAGCTCAATTGAAACTTAATTTTGGTGTTGTTATTTATCATTGTTTGGCTCACTAAAGTGTCTTATTTTTTTTAAAGACCTTGTTAGTTAGTAAGATACACTGAAATAAAATATATTAGGGATTCATTTGATGCAAACATCAAATTACAACACCTTGAACCGCCTAAGTATAAATGGTTTACTAACTGAAGTAACATATTTTATATTTAATCAAAGTGTTCGTTACACAGGACAAAATCCTTTTTTCTTCTTTTCCTTTCATTGCCTCTTGTTTATATCACTACAAAGGCTCATCGTTGCCTCTGTCAATTTTGTGTTCATTTTTTAAAGTTTTTTTCCCCTCTCTGCATTAATTAATTTTCATTTCAAATTTGTTTGATAACTTTTTTCAATATAATATTCTTCCAACCTTCAGCTCACTGTGCTTATGCAAATCCATTAGGTGATACCATTGAATCTATATTGTAATTATTTTTTAACATATAGTCAAATTATGTATAGGAAAGTTAATTTTATGTGTATATTTACTTAGGAACGGTTTGTGTGCAAACCCCAATGGTTTTGGGCCACTTACAAATTTACCAGACTTTTCATACAAAGACGGACGAACAACCCCATTGGGTGTTGGCCAGCAGGCAAGATTGCTCAAACAGCGCGAGTTCGCGGTGAGTTCATCAAATACATAGCATGAATTTTTCCCTAATAATGTGCAAGTAATAAGCATTTTCTGTTTGTGAAATTAAGACTTTTAATATTGTAAGTATGAAATATTATGTTTAGTTTCTTATTTCAGAAAACTGTTGTGAAATTTTGCAAAGAAATGGATTTTGCCGTGGAACGCCACAACCGTTTGCAGAAAGAGGAAGAACAAAACCGTCAAAGAATCCTTGATTCAAAGCTAAAACCAAAAGGCAAGCAATGGTTAGAGACAGGTTCAAAGTAACTTTTATCCTTGACTCAAACAAAATATGGAAGAAGAATTGCTCTATGTATGTAATAATTACACATATATAAAATGTTGTTGCATTCTAATAGTTGGAAAAATCTTACTGAGGTTATGTTAGTATTATTTTTGTTGATTCTAAAGGAGGGGAAAAAAAGCATTTTCAGTTTTAGATTTAGTTAGTGCTTTTATGACTTATTTATTTCACAGGTGCAATTTAGCTTACTATTAGTCATTTAATGATGTTTGTAAAGGCACACAGATCTTTAATAAGATTAGTCTTAGGTAAATAGATTTACTACACTTAAAACAATTGTAATCAATGTTTATTTTGTATTCTAAAACTAAAGAAAAAAAATAATTGGTGTCCATTAAATATAATTATATAGTCTGCATTTACTTATTTCTTTTGAAGTTTCGAATTTTTGATCAATCTTGTTTGAAAACATAAATTTAAATTTTAGCATTGTCTTTATTTTTTTCCTTAAATACATGTGACATACATTAATAATACATTGTTTATTTATGTTACACAATTAAAAGATTTACAGTATTTGACAGAAATTAATATAAACAAATTTATTAAAAAGGCACTGTTAGTTTTTGAATTTAAAACTACTCCAAATAATGCTAAATATATAACACTTATTATTGTATATGTTATTGGTCTTTTATTTGGGATTGTAATCATGTAAGTTTTGATAATGATGTTTGGAAAATTACTCACTCGGATTTAAAATAAAATAAATTTGCTTTTTTTTTTTTTTTTTTTTTTAAAAGGTACAATAAAAGTGGATAAAAACATAAAAGAAAACAAACAAACGTGGCTTTTACAATGAAAAGAAGAACACACTTCACAATTTACATTGCTGCCACTGGACAAATGGCTGTCTCTTGAAGAAAATCAATTATTACAACCCATCCTATCATTCTTTACCAACTTCCTCCTGACGAGATCCAATAGAATGAAACCTAATTTGAGGGATTGGATGGTGAAAATCAATTTTCTTCCAAAGGCGGCCATTACCAGCAATGTAAAGTGTGAACTGTGATCTTTTCATTCTTTTTATATGTTTCTATCCACCTTCTTCCAAATATAACAAAATACAAAAGATTTTTTTTTATAAATTTTGAAATCCAATTTAAATTCCAAGAAAAAGTCAACATGCTAACTTTACTTATCATATAATAAAATAAATGAAGGTACTCAGAACATCCATGCCAATACTATTTTCTTAAAATTATAATATCTAATGAAGTTCCGAAAGTTGAATTATGTTTAATCATTCAATTTATTGACCCAATTTTATAAATATTCTATCATGTGTAATTTCTTATTATTACCATCCCCAAACCCATATTGGAGCCCCACAAATTATTTTTAAAAACACTAAATAAACTTTCTAATTTTACTAGGATCTAATAAGGAGTTCATAGAAATTTCAAACTTGTTAAATAAGTAATCTTATTGCCAACACTCATCCACGTCACATGTTGTTCTGGAAAAATCAAATCAACCTTAATCTTATTTTAATTTTGTCAACAGTGTACTTAGCTTGCGTTATGTTTTAGGTGTTGGTAAAAAATACATTGCTAAGGATTTCATGCAACACAAAGTAATACAAACAACCATATTATTTGTACTTAAAAAATAATTTTATTATTGATAAATACTATATAATTATTGCATGTGGTAAATTTTACCCATAAGAATCACTTACATATCATACTCAACTTTTCTAGCTGCAAATGCACATGATTTCTTGAAACTTACAGCAGCATCTTTTAATTAGTCTGTCCTGGGACTAAATGTTAGGAAATAATGTTTTCATGATTATCTCTTAACTTGTAAAGAATATTAATCTTAAGCTTACTTAAACATTTTTCTGTACACTTAATATGGTCATTATATAACAAGAAATAAACTGAACAAATTGATCTTACATATAACTAATATTTGCACAAGCGGACTCAAAAAGTATGAATTGATTGAAAAGTTTTAGATAAAAATTTTCATAGAAATGTATATATATTTTTAAGCTTAAAAAATAGATTATCATTTTAAATTGAAGGACATTTCATCAAAATTGTTGGAACAGATGGGAAGGGGAGGAGAAATCTATTGTGGCTCTCAAAGGTATTTTCTTTCTCTATCTACTTATCTAAAACTTTTGTTTGAATTATAATTTCTATCATACAACAGTTATAAATGTCATGTATTCAGGTTAAAAAGAATATTTTATTGTTTCTCTTCTTCCTGTTGCTTTTAGGTGTAAGGAAATATTTAACAAAAGGCCAGTTGTATATTTTCCGGATAAATCTTAAAATTGGTTATCTTATCATATGAACAAACCCACAAATATACCACCATAATATGTATTTTTAACCATTGTTGAGTTATAAATGTATGTTCTTTTTATTTTTTAGATGTAACAAATATGATTTTTTTTTCTTAATCAAATAACAGCTTCCTTTCTATTATTTTGTGTAAAATTCTTGACAACAATATTATTTATAACCCACAACAATGCTCACATAATTTAGCATGTTGGCTATATGTATGTCCTCTAAAACTCTTTTAGCATAATCAATGTATGACATGGCAAGAAAAAAAAAAGTTTTTAAATAGTGAATCCAGCCGCCTTCTGAAAATTGACACCTGGAACCTTTGGCTTAGTAAGCCATTTCTCTAACCACTGAGTTATCCAGAGTCGACAATTTCTGCACGTTCATCATAGAATAGGACTGCCTTAAAATATGAGTGAAGAATGACCATGGGCATGGGACGATTCCTGGATAGCTCAGTGGTAAGAGCAGTGGCGTACTAAGTCAAAGGTTCCGGGTGTCATTTTTCAGAACATGTTTAGATGGAGTAAGCCTCACTAAAAAGTATATATAACAGTTTTAGCTATTTGATTCAAATCCAGCTTTGTTTTTAAATGTGTGTTTATGTTGGTCCCTCATTAAGCCTTAGCCATGTTTATGTGCTCCTAGTAGAATCTAAGATTTAAAAAAATATGTATCTGTATCTTGAATGTTTTAAACATGGAAGATGGCAAAATGCCAATATTACTTTCACAAAAAAATGCGGAACACAGTTGAAACAAACAATGTGAGTAAAAGTGAATGACAATGGACAAGGTGCATGAGAGATTTTACTAATGGAACCGAGCTAAATTTTTAAAATCATACATTTTTATGTTCTCACAGAGATAGATACTGGTACTTAATTTTGAAAGAAAATCTTTTAAAAATTAACGTAAAAATGTTAATGCAACCTGGAATCTATTTTATATTAACGTGTCTACATAATTATAATGTGTCAAGCTAATATTTAATGTATATTTAAATTAAGATTAACAGATATATCTTTGCATTGCTGAGACAGACCAACACTATCTATCACAAGCCTGAGCTTGGTCTGTCGAAGATCACCGCCACTTGGTGGCAGCACTAATATAGCCCACAATACAGGGCTCATACTTGGTCCCTAACTCCCACAATCATCTCAGTTTTCCATACCAGAGCCGGCCCTCGACCCAGAGGAAAACTCTGTCCCAGCACAAGGCCTGAAAAAAAAAGTCTGCTTTGAAGGGATAAGATGCCTTTCGAAGCAAAGAAAGGAGCTAATCGCCTATGGAATAAGTAAACATCATCTGTACTTACAGTAGCCCCATGGCGCTGACTGACAGCTCACTTCTGACAGTCAACATTTAGATACATACCTAAATTTTGACTGTCAGAAGTGACAGCTGCTAAACATATGTTTTTGCAGATCATATGGTTCGGCGTAGGGATACATAATTTGGTCTGGTAGCTTTTCCAAGCCGTCAGCACCAAAGAAGTCATGGGGCTACTGTAGCAGCCCATGAAAGAAAAAGTTTTAAAACCTGAAGAGCACAAGACCAATAAAGAAACTTCTCTAATAATCAGCCACACCCCATCCAGGGTCAAATCCTACTTTCTTTTGGGTTTGACCTCAACTGGCTTAGTGGTAGGGAGCGCAAGAGTATATTTATGTAAAAGCATCATTTTACAAATAATTTGATATGACACTCGGGCATATCATATCTGGTACTTTTAGTGTCTTATTCAACATGTTTAAAAGTATTACAAATTTGATCAATTTTAGTGTTTCTCAATTCTAAAATTACAGTTGTACAGAATTCCAAAGTGCTGCCACAGCAATGCAACCATACTCCAAATAAACAAATCTGTTCACGGTGGGCCCAGGCCTTATCTCAAGCTAGTAAATGCGGCTATCATAATTACGGAGCTCCAGCACAGATTTATCTGATTGCCAAGCCACCATGTGGTTCGGATTCCATGTTAAACTGTAGGCCTTCCACCGGTCACTGAGTTGGGCTAAAGACTACTTGCATCACATGAAAATATAGAGGGGCCAACCCTTGCCAGTTTTTGCACACCTATTCTTAATTTTATAAGTGGCAACAACCCCAGCTACAAATCCTATCTACCTTCCTCTTCCATAACTCCTCGAGGCTGACATTGGAGCAAACTACAGAGCTCGACTTTATAAAGTCAAGCCGTCTTCTAGTGAACATAATACAGGATATTCAAGCTTTATATCTTCTTATTCCACAGTAGTCCAGGTTAGTAACATAACATGCAAGCATAAGTCTACCACAAACGAAAAATGGAGCCAAATCTTACACTAGTTTATTTTAACAAACTCTACTGGTATTTATGTAAAGGAGGAGGCAAAAACAGACAGTTTTCTATGTTCCATGGATGCTGCAAAGGAATCCTAATTACCATCCATACCGTTTGTTTAATGGTAATTCAAAGAGTTACTCCACCTAGATTTCAATATCTGAAGAAGATTTGCTTTCAAACTTCAAAATAATAAATTATAAAGGTTGTCAATAAATACATGGAAGAGCTTTGATTGTACAATCTTGCCAGGCAAGAATTTATTATCATATAATAGAATGGTAACAGAAGTTCACCCTATATGGTGTGTTAAACAAAATTAAAGTTCAATTTTTTTAATTGACCAAGCACATGCTATGTGACCCCACAGTTACTAAGCCATTCCAAAACTTAAGTGTTCAGTGGTTTTGATATTTGTAGCTCACATGTAAATAAACAATTCTGTAACAAAGCAAGATAAATATAGAACAAAAGTATTGTTTTTATCATTCATTCCAGTTTACATATTCCTTTGTCAACTTTCTAAGACATTAAAAACATACTTTCCACAGAGATTCAGATTCAGACAAGGAAGTTGTGTGTCATAAGTATATTTACAATACACAATATAGAAATACCTTACTGGCTAGAAAAGTCACCAGAACCACCTTCTGGTAGCTGTACATTCAAGATTATCTATTTAAAGTAACATGTCG
This sequence comes from Timema cristinae, assembly GCA_039000515.1. Lineage (NCBI taxonomy): Eukaryota > Metazoa > Arthropoda > Insecta > Phasmatodea > Timematidae > Timema > Timema cristinae. Next base: position 33,584,152 of record JBCFYV010000024.1, on the reverse strand, counting down.
TTATCCTTTAGGACATGACAGTGTTAATATTACAGATAACTATTTAGCCAATGAAAGGTAGTGAGTCTTTGAGTGCTATAGTCACAAAGCCAAATTCAATAATCTAATCAACATACCAATTCAGTGCATTGGTACCAATAATAGCAACATTGTTTAACCTATCATTACAATAGTTATAGTAGCCCCATGGCTTCTTTGGTGCTGACAAAGCTCACAGCTGACTTCTGACATTCAAAATTTAGGTATATACCTAAATTTTGAATGCGTCTGGTTCAGCGTAGGGATACGCAATTTGGTCTGGTAACTTTTTAAAGTTTTCAGCTGTCAGTCAGCACCAAAGAAGACCATGGGGCTACTGTATTTATGGTTAGTGCAGCAGCTAATCATTATTCTTTTAACTAAAAAGCACTTGGCAGTTTGGTTTAGTATGCCATCTATGATTTGTCCCATGGCCAGGACATATCCTTCCCTCATATAAAATGTACTATTGTCAGCATAAAGCACTGCAAAGTCCAAGATGATAATTGAAGACTATCAAAACCTTTTTGTCTAAATCTGAATTATTGGCTATGCCATAGAATAAAACATTTCTTTCAATACATTAGAAACATACTCAATGAGGTTGCCTTTATTTTTTATTTTTTTCACATAATGTCTGTCACATCGTTAACATTACAACATGTGTAAGTTTTCACAGTTTTTAAATTTGGAATCTTCCTTGCCGAAGATCCATGTGAACATTTGGCGGGCCTTCATGCTGGCACGCACCACACCACGACTCCTATACCAGTGTGCCGAAGTCTCCCTCTCTGCGTTGGCTAGCTTTAGCCGGATTTGGTTGAGAATACCTACTAGTAGCTCATCTATGTTGTGGCTAATTCCCACAGATATTTCGATAAACTTTGCTCGATAAGTGCATGCTAGACATTTCCCGTCTGAAACAAAACCTCTAAACATTTATTTGGTCCGGCAAGAAAACTAACATAATTCTACTAGATAAAGAGACTTAAGACATACTCTCAATTCACCACAGTTTAATTTAATCAATGTTATATAATTTTCATAATGACTGCTGGTATTACCCTCTTCAGAGGCCATGTAGTCTAAGTCATCACTATTGTAACTGGCCTGCTGATGACATATATGACAGCTACCAGGTTGATTATCCCTTTGTGGTTTCTCACTATCCTTCCGTGCAAATTATTTCCAAAATCCTTAACCCACAAGAGTAATTATGTATGTATATTACTTTAACAGGTAGTAAGATTTGTTAAATACTTTGTCTTAAGTTGTTTCAAACAAAATTCATCACATATCTATTATAGGGACCATAAACAATTTGAGTTTCCTGGTACCTTGCGTGGAGATTGCCCGACTGCGGGCCAAGTCCACCTTGTTTCCCACAAGGATGGCGGGTCTAGACCTCATTAAACCCCAGTCCTGGAGTCTCGCCAGTTCATCTTCCGCCCTCTGGAAGCTTGCCTTGTCGATCACTGAGTACATTACTACAAAAGCATCAGGGGGACTAACTCTGTCCATCTCCATCTGTGCACATATGAACAACTTGTTAATGATCAAATGTCAAGGACGTTACGCTGCTCGCATTAGACTGGTTTACCACAGCTCAAGGCAAACCCCCAACTCATATTCTAATCCTAGTCAGGTGAACATATTTATAAATGGTTCACCACTCCCCCTCAATACAACTTTATCCTTAATTATACCCTCCTCACCCCTACCTCATTAGTGCAATTTGTAGGGTTCACAAAAAAACCTCACAACTCTTCATTATAAAGAAGACTACTCCACATGTTTCTCTTCTTGATAAGGTTTGAACTAGTTAATAAATAATGACCAAAAACTTGACACGATATAGATAGACCCTTTTCAGGATAAATTTTATAACTGTTGATTTATTTTAAACCGTAATGTTGTAAAATTAAGAATTTTAATCACGTTTCGGGCTAGAAATTTACTAGAAAGTATTTAGAGACATTTATCAGTTAAACTATCTTTGATTGTTATAAATATGAATACTAAATTTTGTTTTCATTTGACTGATCATGAAAAGTAAACTTACTCCAAAATTTCCTAATTTGGATAATTCAGAGCTATTGTCATTATAATTCTAAACTCTGGATAGTTCAAACCATTACATTTCACTATCTGTGAAAGCCAGAATATGAATACACCGTTCTAGTCAAGTGTTGATCATTATAGTATGCATTAAGGGAAGTTTTTTAATAGCATGCATAACATAAGAGTTGGTATTACTTTGACAAAACTAGCGACTAATGACATTAGAGGGTGATTTAGTCCTTGCTGAGTCAATCACCGTCTTAGAGCAAGGTTGTGTTATCATTAGTACCGCGTCTTACTACCCGTTCGGTTTATACGCACTTACACTAATGTGTAATGGTAGGGTGATTGTGAGATGAAATGGAGGACCTACAGTTTAAAGTGGATCCGAACCACGGTGGAGGCCTGGCATTCCCCACATTCACAAGTTGTGATTAATACACGTCTTGTCAGAGGTGAAGGAAGGGTTTGGCAATCAGACAAATTTGTGCTGCGACGAGGATTGAACCCTGGACCCCAGCACAGAAGTTAACAACACCTTACCCTTAGAAAGCCTGTAAGATGCCGAGTCATCAACTCTTTTACAGCAAGGCTGTGGTGCCTTTTGTTTTTGCTCTATTTTTACTACCTGTTGCGAGGATAATCATTTAACAGGGCTGAATAATATTTAGTTTAGACAATATGCACCCACAATTGCAAGGAGAGAAAATAAATAAATACTTTTTACATCTACCTATCTCAAGATTCCTAGCAGGTTTCTATATTCGAGAGAATAAATTGTTGAGCACTTATTATCAAGACAACCAGCACATTAACTAACCTTGGGATTTGCGACATTAATAAACCAAAGTTCAGACTCTTCTCCGTTTAGCATGATTGACACAGATTGTTCCCTGGGTACATCTGTAATCAGAATAAACATATGTTTAGTTTAATTATATACACAAAGTAATACAAATATTCTTGAATATTTGCCATGTGCATATCTGTATTTGAACAGAAGACATACATTTGGTGCAAACCACATCACAAACCCAGCCAGGAACAAATACTCGTACATATTATTATAAGGATTTTTTCAAAATAAAATGTTTTACTATAATTCAATTTTATTAATAACATGTGTGTACAAACCATGGTAATTTTATCATCAATATTTATCTTACAATAATATTTTTAGTCTGCTTTTTTTTTGGTGGGAGACAAGCAGGTTAAGACGACAGCGTCGTATGCCCATAATAGGAAATACCTTGTTGCTAAAGTACACATCTTGCTCTCATTGTTGTACTCATAAAGGTCACATTAATAAGTGTTCATTCTGTTCTAAACTAAATGTTGATACTATCATCTTGTAAACATTAAATTAATGGCTTTGTATTACATAGCGTGCTCTCAAAGACGAGTCTGTATCCAATTTACCTCTCGTATCCTGTTATAACAATAAGCAGGTCTTGTGGGATCGCTTGTTCAAGCCGCCAGGCACGTAGTAGAAGAATATATTCTCCTGTTGTTGTTGTTATTATTATTATTATTATTATTATTATTAGCACCGCGTCTTACTACCCGTTCGGGTTATACGCATTTACGCTAATGTGTAATGGTAGGGTGATTGTGAGATGAAATGGAGGACCTACAGTTCAACGTGGAATCCGAACCACGGTGGAGGCCTGGCATTCCCCACATTCACAAGATGGCTTGTCAGAGGTGAAGGAAGGGTTTGGAAATCAGACAAATATGTGCCGGGAACGAGGATGAACCCCGGCCGCCACACAGAAGTCCGAAACCTTACCCTAGACCGCCAGGTCACCTATTCTCCTGTTACCTACCTTTCCACTCTACCCCTAGACTGCCTCAGGTTAACTATACTTTTTCTACGGAATGAGATAGATTCTTGGGCGACAACAAATCCTTGCATAAAACACATCTTTTTAACAGGAGATAACAGCTGTTCAGGTATTATTTCGAAGTGAAAAATAATAAACGATAGTATTGATGGTGACCACTGTTTTATTTTATAACAATAATATTTAGCACCGCGTCTTACTACCAGTTCGGGTTATACGCTTTAAGTACTAATTACGCTAATGGATTAGGAATTGGGAAGGTTGAATTAGAGGAAGTGAACCCACATTTACGTGGAGGGAGAGTGAAAAACCACCCCCAGTTCACCCGACTGAGATTCGAACCTCGATCTCACCGTCCTCAGCAGTCGAGCTCTACACGACAAGCGCGTTAGCCAACTACGCCACCGAGGCGGGTTTTATTTTAAAGAAATTGCTTTGAGTGCAATGAAAACGGAATTTACTTTGTGTCGTCACCCTTTAGATGTATTCATTGACTCTAGTTTGGGTCTTATTCTCTAACTTGTTTTTTTACCTAATAGCTTATCTCACGGCCGATTAACCGAATAATGGACCCGATTCGGTAACATCACTCTATTCTGCCGATGACGAGAAGATCTAGGTTCGAATTACGGTCGGGTGAGGTGTTTTCCCTAAATTGTTTTTTCACCCTTCCTCCCCGCAAATGCGGGTGCACGTTCAACCTTCCTCACACATTATATTCACAATAATTAGTGCATACGCGTAGAGCCTACAACCTAAATGGGTAAAGTTGCTAAAAAAAAGGGGAGGGGGGGAAATAATATGTGCCATGTCTCACTTCCTGTTTAGGCTATTCACACTAATTATTATTATTATTATTATTATTAGCACCGCGTCTTACTACCCGTTCGGGTTATACGCACTTACGCTAATGTGTAATGGTAGGGTGATTGTGAGATGAAATGAGGACCTACAGTTTAACGTGGAATCCGAACCACGGTGGAGGCCTGGCATTCCCCACATTCACAAGATGTCTTGTCAGAGGTGAAGGAAGGGTTTGGTAATCAGATAAATTTGTGCCGGGACCGAGGATTGAACCCCGGCCGCCAGCATAGAAGTCTGATACCTTACCCCTAGACCGCCAGGTCACCCTATTCACACTAATGAAGTGGGGATAAGGAAGGTATCATTTAGAGGAAATGTACCTTTGTGCGTCTATGGATGACTACCTTTAAACTAAAGGGAACATATGGAAAGTTGACCTCTCAACTTTCGTTATTTTTAAAATATGGATCCACCTTAAACAAAATCGTTAAAATCATTCTCGAAAGATTTTTAATTTAAAAAAAATCAGTAAGTCACCTTTCATTTTAAGAGTTAGAATCAAAATAACGATCTGACCTCGATGCATTATCATATAACATCTCAAAATTTGAACTAAACCCACTAAGCCGTTCCGACCATATCCCCAAGATTATAGAAATACATACAGAATTCAAAGACCGCGATTAGGAGGCATTAAATTGGCCATTAAAAGTTTTCACAATTACGATACTTACTCTATATGAGAAAGTAAAAAAAAAAACAATAATATTGACCGGAAATTTGTGTGTTTGGTTCGAACGAAGCGTCTCATCTTCGTCCAAATAAATAAAATGGTGCTAAATCTCCTCGAGTTCTAAAAATCGGAAGTAAAAATAATCAGAAACTGTTTAGAGAAGCCGTGTAGTTTGCGCGCAATCCCACGGGAAGGTTGACGTACGTTGTTTACCTTACGTAGACTGTATTAACAAACACGTCCGAGGTTCGAGACAGGAACCAGCCCCCTTATTTCTTTTATAAATATTGCGCCGCGGACTGCTTGTGCACCTAGAGTTCACCTAACGCACCGTAGGGGTTTTCTTAGGATTTCAATTTGGAGTCAACGCTCACGTAACGTAACAGCTGTCAAGGGGGAAGTGTTTCCGCAAACATGTATTGCGGGTAACGTGAACAAGCTTATTTATGCAGACTTAAAACTTGACATCTAGACCGCATACCCACCGATTCAGATCCTATCACACATTTAAGGTGGGATGCATTGGAACACGAATTATTAAGGTACTTTTTCTTAAAATTTTATGAACAAAAAATACATTTCTCCAATAGATACCTCAAAATATTTTGAATATTTTTGGTTAGAATTGCGTAATTTGATTATAACATTTTTATGTACAAATTCCCTGGCTTAATACCATGATACTTATGGTATATATTCAATAAGGGTTAGTATAACTAAAGTATTTACTATAATAAAATTTGATTTATTTAAACTAAAAAAGTTTTTTTAGTGAAAACTAAACATAGTAATCACCTCAACTTGCATTCCCTTCCCCTTAATTAAGAAGCAGAACACATTGAATATCAAATTTAAAAAAATATCCAAAAGGATATGAACAGTTTTTCCTTCCCAAAATGTGGGTTCACAACTTTGTAAGACGATTACGTACTAAATGCCATACCATTATGAAAGTTAGGCCTGTCTAATCTCCAACTTGTGGTAAACTACCTCCTTCCACCTAATATATTAGAGTGGGGGCTATTCCCTCCAATTACTGACGTTTCACAAGTGATACAGCCCCCCCACACACCCTCAATGTTTGTTCTAACACTTGAAATAGTTGGAGGCTTGTTTACATATACTTTAAATGGTTTGAATTGGTTCACATTTACTTGAAATAATATGATCTTGGTTACAAATACTTTAAATAGTGGTAGGTTGTTCATATTTTCTAGAAATTGTATGAACTTGTTCATATTTATTTGAAATGGTGGAGACTTTTTCACATATGTACTTATTATTATTATTATTATTAGCACCGCGTCTTACTACCCGTACGGGTTATACGCACTTACGCTAATGTGTAATGGTAGGGTGATTGTGAGATGAAATGAAGGACCTACAGTTTAACGTGGATTCCGAACCACGGTGGAGGCCTGGCATTCCACACATTCACAAGATGTCTTGTCAGAGGTGTAGGAAGGGTTTGGTAATCAGATAAATCTTTGCCGGGACCGAGGATTGAACCCCGGCCGCCAGCACAGAAGTCTGACCCCTTACCCCTAGACCACCAGGTCACCCACATATGTACTTGAAATAAAGGGTATTGCATGTGCATATTAATACGAGTATGTACGCATTTAAATGAAATATTGGTGGCTTGCTAGTCTTTACTTGAAATAATAGTGACTTGTCTACTTTAATTGACAGTAGTCAAGAAAGCTGTGGTTTAGAAGCTCAAAGAATAAATAAAATGACAACTTGGTGAATAAAAAGATATAAAAAAAAAGTTATTTTTCTGTATCTTCAAATAAATCTACATCGACTCTGGAATGCCAGATCGCCACCGTGGTTCGGATTCCACGTTAAACTGTAGGTCCTTCATTTCATCTCACAATCACCCTACCATTACACATTAGCGTAAGTGCATATAACCCGAACGGGTAGTAAGACGCGGTGCTAATAATAATAATAATAATAATAATAATAATAATAACATCGACTCTATACACCCAGTTTACCCCCGGAAGTAAATACTACCTTATTGTGTGTGTGTGTGTGTGTGTGTGTGTGTGTGTGTGTGTGTAGGGGTGGGGGGCGGGGTCCCCCAAGAATCAGTTGTTTTATTTGGGCTCCCCCAAGAGGCAGTTGTGGCCCGGAGACTATGGTTAATTCTGAATGGCTCGATTGGATCACATCCAAACGACACATGGCGCGCGCGCTGACTCCGCCATCAACTTCATTTGCTGTAAACCTGCCAGAAATAACCCATCTGCGTTTATTTATACAGAACCACTTGACGATGTTGTACAAGTTCACATCTAGGACGCCATATTTATGAATTAAAAAAAAACCCTCTGTGTGCGGTTCTACGAAAACTGGGCGCTTCTTCTTGTTGGCGTAAGTGTGGTTGGCGAAATCCAGCCACGTAGAACAAGAAACCTTTTCAAATCGTAGGCGCTCGACCGCTTCAAAGAGATTTAAGTATCTGTCTACTAGAACTATCTGAAGCAACAATCTTCCATTTTGTATCGGAGTTTCTTCCGCCTCCCAGTTTCTTTACCCGTTTTACTCTCCTTTCTATCATGACGATAAAAGTATTAGCTTATTTTAAATAGGCTTATAAATCAATTGGGTAAAGCGTAATGGAAAACAAAATATTTTCCAATTAAACTACCAAAGTCAAAGGTTAATCAGCGTAGAGTGAGAAGGTTTTACTCTCCTACGCGCAAATGCGACTACCTTACCTCTAAAATTCTACCTTCCTCATTCTTGTAAACATGCATAGATACAGACTACAGATAAAGTTTCATTGAGAAAGCCTCATCAGACAATTAGATAAGTAGCTATATATAAATATATATATATTATACGTCAGGTCATTTGATCTGCAGTTGCCAATTTTGATGGATACTATCATTACCATTACAATAACCCTAACAAAACTATAACAAAACTTTTTTAGGCCGCTAAAAATATGTTTGTATTTCCTTAAGACTATTTCTGTGATCAAACAAACAGAATTAGACTACAGCAAAACAAAGACATTGCTATATGGAGGTGTCCTCTACGTAATTGAAAGACTCACGAAGCCACAGTACTCCAAGATAGAATTTCTCGCCTGACCTGCCCTCTTCACCCCCAAAGAGGACATCCCTACGGCCGGAAATCATAATTGGATTTCCAGAGTGGCTTGCTAATCGAGAAAAACCTTAAAGAAGGTTTATTTTTTTTTCCCTTTCTTTCTCATGTAATTAGTTCTCAAATCCACTTTCCTGCGAAATACAGACCAGTGGCGACCTTTGAAGAAACTCTCAGCGCTCTTGCTCTTAAGAGGGGGAGGGGCATTTTGAGACACGAGCTGTACCCTTTTGGGGCAATACTTCTTACTACCGCTAGTAGGGGACGCAACATTCTTATTTTAGTTTTTAAATAGTACTAGTAAAAATATAAACACTATTAATTAGTAAATAATATATATTTAATCATAGACGAATTTAGCAAATTAATCATTAATATTAAAGCTACAAGTTTGGAACTCCCACTAAACTATTGACTGCCATAAAGTTGATATAACCAAAACACAACTGGCCCTAGAAACAATATTAAAGTTAATAATAATATTAGTACCGCGTCTTACTACCCGTTCGGGTTATACGCACTTACGCTAATGTATGATGGTAGGGTGATTGTGAGATGAAATAAGGACCTACAGTTTAACGTGGAATCCGAACCACGGTGGTGGCCTGGCATTCCACACATTCACAAGATGTCTTGTCAGAGGTGTAGGAAGGGTTTGGAAATCAGATAAATCTGATATTAGTTTTAATTATTCTCTTGTTGTTATCATTTGTTCAAACTGAAATCAAACACATTCGTCGAATAAACAATAATTTCAGATCTAACCTTGTGGTTAGACATTTTTAAAATGAAATTACCTGGGATGTCCTTCCTATTGGATTCATGCAAGTTATTTGAAAGCTACCCCAAACTAAATAAAAGATAAATTTGTTAAATGTCTGCGAACCTGATATTCGTGAAGTAAAACAATCACAATAATGACAAAATAAAAGTTTCAAGCTACAGCTCGGTTTGAACACATAAATGCATCGTCTACTGAAGTGATATTCGTAAAGTACAAACGATAGCAATATAAAATTCAAGCTACAGATCGGTTTAGACATATAATTGTAAAATAAAAAGTTTGTCTACTAACCTATATTTGTGAAGTACAACCAACATAATATAGAATCAATCAGTTTAAACATAAAATTGAACGTCTGTTACTCTTGAAAGAACCAACCGCAAACTGAGGCAACTCTCGCAACGACCAAAGTCTTCCAGAATGAACTACACAACTTTGTTTTGTTTGTAGTGAATGTAAGTTCCCCATCCTGAGTCGATCAAATGGGACCATTACCATAGATGACGTCAACTTGTAAACACACACACACACACACACGTTTCGCCACAATATATATTATACATCTGCCCCTTCCCCCCACATCTGTGCGTGGGACCAAAACAGCCAGTCCTCCAGACACTATTTTCCGTTTACGTACAGGGAAAAAACCCTGTGCTAGAATAGAAAAATCCTGCCTGTTCCGGAATCGAACCCAGACCTCTTAGCTTCGTAGTCAGAAGCTCTACTTACTCAGCCAACAGGCGGACCAAGAAAGATTGGTATTCTAACAAGTTGTAAAGGAGTGATGCAACCTTTCTTAACATATATATAGCAATTACAGGATTTTTTTTCTAGCATTGCGTTTTACTGCCTTTTCGGGATGTACCTACTATTTACACTAGTGTGCTACCATTGTTAATTAGCTTTAATTTACACTCGAACAAAATAAACAAAATTAATAATGTACATTGAAGAGTAAATTAATATTACTTCTAACTAGCTCAATGGTAGCGTGTACGACTCTGAACGAACTATTGCTGGATCGATCCCACTCAATTCCTATTTTTTTAATATATATATATACTAAGATAGCTGTTGCCCGCGGCTTTGCTCGCGTGGAAGTTGATTATATACAAATACGAAAATATACATATGTATTTACAGATTAATTTAAAATATTACGTTACGTTGATGACCATAACTTGACCTCAGATCAAAAATAATGCAAGTCCGATACAAACTTTTACCCCCTTTTTCATCCCTTATTAAATAAAATTTCCAAAATTCCTGAAACACGTATTTATTTGTTTTACGTCAATAACCGAAATACAAAATTTTGTTTATGTAACTTTCAAAATGACGGACTTTCATAGATATTATCATACATATTATCATCCCCTATTTTGACCCTTTGGGGTGGAATTTTCTAAAATCCTTTCTTAGTGGGTGCGTACATAACAAAATGAATATACAGTCCGAATTTCATGCTTGTAGCCTTGATAGTTTGCGCTCGGCGATGATGAATCAGTCAGTCAGTCAGGACATGTTATTTTATAAGTATAGATATCACCGCATCTTACTACTTTTTCAGGTTGGATGCATTTATTTTGTTGATTCAATCTTAGAGGGGATGCCAATATATTTCATACTAAGCTCTAAATCAAATGTCAACCACAACTTTTTTCTCTCTCGATAGTCTATTAAAATATATATGTTTAAATGGTCTAATCTCACAAATTATAAAGATTTTGGAGAAAGGGAGTTAAAATCCTAGTCGACTTTATAGTTATTTTTCTACCAAGTATAATACGTAACACAGCCCTATTTAGTTCACACCGGTGTTATTGTGATTTAAGAAGTTAATCTATTGGCTGGTATGTCCAATGACAGAAAGAGGTTGGAGCCACATCCACATTTGTATTGTTTTCACACCCCTTATTGGAACCGTTCTTTACCAAGATGTTAGACGTGGAAGTAAAATAAATGCTACGGTGCACTGCAGATACTTTTTCTCTATTTTGTCTTAAAACTAAAAACTCGTAAGATTTGTTAATCCAGATTATATACATATTTGGATAAACACTCAATCAAAGGGCATGAATTAAATAATTTACATTGTTACAGAAACATTGAGAAAATGGAACTATCTAGATAAATATATATTTGCTTATAGCTAAGAAACTATTGGCTTTATAAACATATATTTTTATTTTCAATTGTATTATTAAAAAATTCATTTTTGATCAAACATTTATATAATATATATGCTGAATGTGATGAGTTTGTACTGTCACCGGTGATTCTACAAAAGCCACTGGTTCACTTGGGGAATGCAAAAAATGTATTTACTATTTCACATACTCGCCGAACATTTAAAAAATCACCGGTGAGATTAGAAAATTACCATCAACCACCAGTGAATGTTAGTAAGTCACGTCAAGATTAGGTTTGGTTAGGTTAGTTTAGACTAGTTAATTCTAGTTAAGGCTAGTTTGGATTCATGTTCTATATTTTTATCCATATACACTAGATATTTTATAAAATTGCCGGTAAATGTAGATAATACAGTTCATGTTTCATACTTTCACCAAACTGCATTGGGAAATTTATAAAATCACTGGTAAATTTAGGTAAACCCTATTATTTGTTAAATAAACTATCGCTTTTGGTGATTCTACACATTCACTGGTTATTTTACAAAATAACGAATTCAGCACATTCACAGTAACACATATATTTAAAATTTTACGTTCCCCTTAAGATATTTTTAGTACCCCTGATGTAGCTTTGTACTGACGAAATATTACTCAATTTGTGTTAAAATGAGTGTTTGACTAGTTCTACTAGAGAAGATGTCACCTTTGTGTACTAGATTCTTCACAAAATTTTCTTCTTTCCTTAAGTGGGCTTTCGTCATTAAATTTACACTTATTAGTTTTTTTTAATCAATTTCCATTATTATAAAATAATAGTGTTTTAGAAATAATTGAAGTTTATGGTCACGTATTTATTAAGAAATGATACTGATTCTACGAACATATTAAATAAGTACATAACTCCAAAGTTCTTGTTTTATTTTGCGATAAATACATTATCGGTTTACTTTTTTCGAAAATATCCTGGATTATGCAGCTTGCAGTTCTAAGTTCAGTAAATTGGATATGGCAACCCTATATGTGTTTAGCCAAAAAAAAAAAGTTTACATATCCGGGTCCTGCATAAAATCATAATAATGATAATTTCAATCTGGCATGGGTGTAGAACATGAACTGCTCAACGACTGAAACATTAAACTATATAAATGAACTGTTCATTTAATTTAATTGAATCACATAGAACTATTCCCAACAGTGAACAGTACTGCCCATCTACGCTGTGGATTAGAGATGGGCGGAACCTTTCACTCTTGAGAATAATTCAAAGTGATTCAGTTTAATTAAATGAGCAACTCATGTATATAGTTTAGTCGTTCATGAACGATAGACAGCTTGAAGTTCAGTCATTAGAGAACAACTGACACACAGCTATCTGTTCAGTTGTTTTCAAACGACGGACAACTTGTAGTTCAGTAATTTGCGAACGACTGATACACAGCTAGTATTTCAGTAGTTTTTCGAACGATGGACAGCTTGGAACTCAGTCATTTGCGAACTATCTACGCTCATGTAAGTGATATTATGTTATAAAAACGAATATTACCTGATTCAGTGGCCGTATGGTCATGTTAAACTAGATTGCCGATGACCGGGAGATCGGGGTTCGAATCCCTGCCGTGTGTACTGAGTTTTTTTTACAAATTGATTAGCTACTCTCTCTCCACGCAAATTCGGGTGCAATTCCTCTAAATTAAACTGTACTCATCCCTAGCTCATTAACGTAACTAGTATATACGCGTATAATCTGAACAGGTAGTATGATGCAGCGCGTAGACAGGTTAGGTACAGTAGTATTTTGATAAGAAGGGCATTTTAAAATAATTATACAAACCTACCGCACTCCACCTTATAATCATCGCACTCATGTTTTTTTCAGTCCAAAAATTGGCGTACAATATTTCATCGTATAATAATTATTGTCGTATGGCATAGTCCTGTTCATCACGTCAATTATTTAAAAAGTAAACAGAGGTAAGATAATTACTTATCTCAACGCACCACTAAATATCTCTAACTGTCGACCACTGACTTCTTGCGCACCGCAAGCCTCAGCGCATGCGCATTGTCAGTAGATATATTTCCGAAAGCCGAGTTGCGTGGTTTGTAGCAAGGGAAGCGGGCAGGCAGGCTAAGCTACCAAACACAAGTCGCATGATATGGTAAGATTATCATCTTCTCGCGCAAGCTAAACTAGTGATTGTCTGTTAGCGATACATTCACGTGCAAAGTTTTTTTTAAGGGTAAATATAAAAACTAGTCTGCGGGCTTAAATCTTCACAACATGGTCGTAACCCACTTTTTTTCCCACAAAAAAATGTCGCATAAAATATATAACGATTATGTGGTGTAATATGGTATTTGTTTGCTTTAATTATTATTATTAGCACCGCGTCTTATTACCCGTTCGGGTTATACGCACTTACGCTAATGTGTAATGGTAGGGTGATTGTGAGATGAAATGAAGGACCTGCAGTTTAACGTGGAATCCGAACCACGGTGGAGTCCTGGCATTCCCCACATTCACAAGATGTCTTGTCAGAGGTGAAGGAAGGGTTTGGTAATCAGATAAATCTGTGCCGGGAGCGAGGATTGAACCCCGGCCGCCAGCACAGAAGTCTGACACCTTACCCCTAGACCGCCAGGTTACCTGTTTGCTTTAATAACATGTCACTGTATTATTAATGTCATTTTACATGTATTGTTAATCTATATTAAAATTGAAATTTGCAAATCACATAATATGGTGTATGAATATGTAAAAGTAGATCTAGTAAGAATTGCTTCTACACCGATATTTAATGTTATTGAGTTCGGTGTCGATACTTTTCTTTTGTTTCTATGACCGAGCTAAGTCGAGAAATCACGATTCATTTCTAAAAGGTGAACTAGATCATTTGAAAGACTCGTTCATTTCAAACTATTCGTCTGCAAACTTCACATATCTAATGCGGATATTTCAAATGGGCAATTTGCCTCAACCGTGATTAAAGATCAGGCAAGCTAAGGTTGATTTGGAGGTCGTAATGATGAGGATGGAGATAGTGGTCTTGATAATGTGAGATTTATTATTACTTAAGACTTGTTTCTCCTTGATTCATTTAGAGCGTGTGTGTGAAGAAAAACGTGTGGGTGAAAGAACATCATTAACTACCAGCAATGAGCATTGCCAGCGCTACTTTAAACAGATAACGTTTTCACCTGTCACAGTTTTAACACTATTTTTTTTCTCAGTCTTAAATGAACACAAACTAAACTAACTTTAATCATCGGTTTGCATGTAGTTTCCCCAGTGCTGCCTCCCCTGGTTAGTTAATTAACTTAGAGATTTTAAAAATGTTGTACAGAGAAGAACCTAGCGGGAAGTTTTGAAACTAAATTGTAGGAATTAATTTGTAAGCGTTATAAGCGTTGTCATGGTATCACAGTGACTAAAAAAGTAATAGCTGAGACTCACTGTATTTAATCCTAGGTGCCAAACTTCAGCTTGACGTATCTTTACAATCGTATCAGATCTGGTAAAAATGAACTTAAAGTCATGGTCGCTTATAGCTGGATAAATTAACAGAACATCTTCTTTAAACGGTATATTCTGCTTACAGCTTACGAATCATTTACAATCGGTCTAATCTTATAAAATGGGGTGGAATATATCACAAGTTAATATCAATTTATTTTTATAGTGTTACTTAATCTATAGCATTAAGAACTCGAAAGCTCATTGCCACACTTACAAAAGTACGCCACCTATCCCTATCTTGTGGTGGCCATGCCCAGTCTCCCTCATTACACCCTATCTTGAGCTAGTTATATCCAGTCCACCTCATTACATTCTATCCCGCACGTCCATTTTAATGTTATCCTCCTATCTGCATCTAGGTCTTCCCAATGGTATCTTCTCATTGGGTTTGCCAGTATATATACCCTGAACAAGGTTCTAGATTCTACCTTTCGCGTTGCATGTCCTGCCCACCATAACATTACGAGACTTAATTATCCGTCCTGCGAAGAGTACATGCAGGGTATGCAACTCATCACTATGTAACATACTCCACTACCAAGTAGCCACATCCCCTTTAGGACCAAATATCTTCCTAAAAGCTTTGTTTTCTAACACTTTATTTTATGTGTAATGTGTTACGTTTCACACGTATAGAGAACAACCGGTAAAATTATTGTTTTATATTCCTTGATAGAAGGCTATATGTCAACAACTTACTGACCAAGTGATAGTATGATTTTACCGACTGTATTCTTTTCTTATTTTCCAATATAATACCGTTATTGCTGGTTAAAATATCGTTCCTGAATATTTAAACTTAAAAACCTTGCAAATTTTATAATGTTCGCAATAATCTCTAAAATATTGTCGTCAATTTTGATAGTAAACAAACTTTTGGCTAAAATCAAATATTGCTTCAATACTATTATTATTATTATTAATTATATTAGCACCGCATCTTACTACCCGTTCGTGTTATACGCACTTACACTAATGTGTAATGGATTGTGAGATGAGATTGAGACCTATAGTTTAACGTGATCGACACGGTGGAGGCCTGATTTCCCCACATTCACAAGTTGTGATCAATAAACGTCTTCAGAGGTGAAGAAAGGGTTTGGCAATCAGATAAATCTGTGCCGGGAACGAGGATGAATCCCCGGCCCCCAGCACATAAGTCCAACACCTCACCCTTAGACCGCTAGGTCACCCTATTGCTTCAATAGATACGTTTGGTGTAAATTTCTACACATAGTATGATTATCAGTTCTATCATAGGCATCGTGAACATTAACCAGTATTTTTTTCTCTTAATTTAAAAAGTTTTTTGTTCAGATTACATTATCCTCGTTACAAATATTCAAGAACTATTACTATTACTATATAAAATTTGTAGAAAATTAAATCAACGTATCTAATGAAGCAATGTTTTATTTATTCTGGCCAAAAAATATTTTGTTATTAAAAAAAAAGTACAAATATAGCTAGCTTTCATTTTACCCCAACTTACTTAAAGTTTATTGACGATAAAAATGTATCTGAGAGTTAAAAAGAAATACTATACTTCTAATATATTCCTGCACCGTATCATGTGTTCTTAAATAATAATTTATTAACATGCAGTAAGAAAAACGCTAAGCTTTTTTTCCGTATATCTACAGTAAGAACATATTAAATTACTTACTTTGGTAACTAAGCTAACTGTAACTTCAGATATAATAATTAAGTTTATTGATTAGTATTATCAATGGATACATGTGCTAAGACCTCAACAACTATGCTTTGGTCTGTCACTGACAAGGAGGTTTCGGTTCTAATTCCAGTCGGGTGACTTTCTCCTTAAATGTTTTTCCACTCTCCCTCCACGCAAATGCTGATCTATTTACTCTAACTTCTACCTACCTAGTCATGAGATTGTTAATGTAAATACACGTATAGCCCGAACGGTTAGTAGAATTAAGAGCGCAATTTTAAGTAAATTTTTGTCAAAATAAAATAATAATAAATTACATCTTATGACAACATGTGACGACGAAAAATGATCATATTCTCGTTTACTGTTTTACTAACAGTTTTATGGTTGATTGTTAAGTAATGTTCGTACATATATAACAAGTTTTTTTTTTTGTGTTTTATGGCCTCTTTTCAGAAGTTCGACTAGTGATTTTTTTTTATTCAGTCACATCTCATAAAATTCACCCTACCAAAACTAATGGATGTATTAATACCCCTCTTATGTCGCAAGACTAAAAGGTTTTCTTTCGTTCGTTACTATATCACAACAAACGGTTAACTCACATTCAGAGGGAAATTATGTGTATATGGCTCATTTATTACATTTTATTTTGTGCTTCTATCATGTAGCTTACTCATAAAAATAAAACACACTCATATAAATGAACTAATTTCACACTGGTGTTTATATTTCTCGGGAAATCAAATTGTAAGTTACAGACAATATAAAAAGCTATTTTCTCTTTAGTTAAATAAAATCTCGATTTTTTTTTGTTCACCAACTATTACTAACCGTCCGGGTTATATTCCATATTACCCGCCTCGGTGGCGTAGTTGGCTAACGCGCTTGTCGTGTTGAGCTCGACTGCTGAGGACGGGGGATGGGAGGTTCGAATCTCGGTGGGTGAACTTTGGGTGGTTTTTCCTAAATAGTTTTCCACTCTCCCTCCACGCAAATGCGTGTTCACTTCCTCTAATTCAACCTTCCCAATACCTAATCTATTAGCGTAATTAGTACTTAAAGCGTATAACCCGAACGGGTAGTAAGACGGGTGCTAAATATTAATATATATTATTATATTCCATACATCAGACTACCTGGATGCGGTTAGTAATTACAAGTACTAGCGAAAAATCCTTCAATTAAAATAATCTCAGAACACCCGGCTGACATTCGAACTTCAATTTTCCCGTCATTGGCAAACTAGACCAGAGGAGGAGGTTGACATCTTAACCTGCACACACACCAATACGGGTCTCTTATTTCTCAACTGGAGCTCGAAATTGAGTGTTTATAGATTACAGAATTTTAGCAACGCACGAACTCAACCCTAGCAATCCTATGTTTTATTTTGTTCAAGGTGTTATTCAAAAGGGTAAGGAAGAAATCTCCTTAAGACCACTCTTTTAATTTCAGATATAAACTTATTGAAGAATAACTATTCTGCTAATTGATTTCTATTTATTTCGAACATCTTTGATTAATAAATAATTATTGTATATAAATAATTTAAAAAAGAGAAATGCATATTTTTAGTAGGGGGGCATCCTTAAACTACGAAGACCTTTATCTTCCTCCATGATTTTTAACCCCCCGACCCGCTTCAACCACGTTAGGAATCTTAACATTTCCCTTCCTCCCTTCCCCACACCCTCTCTATTTTACGGAATTCTTTTACGATTTACTAAATTATATTATTTTGACCGTTTGATTATTATTTTTAGACATAAGGATTGATAACAAAGCGAGTGATATGAAATCTTTGAATACTTTAATTCGCAGTAAATAAATTAAATTTTATAAATAATATATTTATTATCTGACAAAAAAAAATTAGGTTTGGTCTCACCACAAATCTTGATTTAAAAAAAATGGGTGTGTGTATTTATGTATGCGCGTGAGAAGTTATACTTCTTTGGCATCATTAAATAAACTAAAAGAATCTTAGATTGATGAATAAGATTTATTGTAGAGAATTAGATATTAGAAATAATAATAAATATTTAAAATTGAAAATTAATAATTTTATAATATATATATATAATTATAAAATTTAGAAAATAATATATATGACACAATTTGTACTAAATATTATAAGATTCTTAATTTTAAATATTTGTTATTGATTATTTAATATTTTAAAAGTAAATGAATAAATTTAATAATAAATTCAAAAATTGAATTTAAGCTTATTCATTTCTTAAATATTTATTATTTTCTTAATTTAATATTCACTTTTCATTTTTATCAAAAAGTTTTCATTAAATTTGTTCATTTATTTTTATAAATATTTATTATTTATTCAATTTAATAATAAATATTAAAAATTAATATTTTAATTTGATGTTCGATTTAAATTTTTATCACAAATTTTTTATTAAATGTTTTATTAAATTTTATTTCTTTATTTTGTAAATATTAAATAACCAATAATAAATATTTAACAATAATAATTTAATAATATTTAGTATTAATTATGTTAAATAATAAATTTTTTAATTTATATCAATAAATAATACATACGGAGAGTTAACCTCAATTATATTGGAGCACTTGAAAAAGTCTATAAACACAATTTTTTTTCATTAATATTTGCGAATAGTAAATAATATTATTCAAAATATTCAATTTAAATCACTACTGAATATAATTTATTAGCACATATATAATCGCACTTGTATGAAACTAAAACACGTGTTGTGAATGTAGAAACTAGAAACATGTGGATAAAATATTATATATATGAAAACAGGTCAGAGGCGACGAGCGTACCAACATGCGCGACTAACAGAGGTTCTATTTCTATTTTGTTGGTAGCTTTTTTTTTTCGAGACTTAATGAGCGGTTTAACTTCAACCTGTTACTTTTGTGTTACAGTGATGCGCGCGCATCTTAAAATTTCACTCTCATCATTTTTTCATAACGCGCCTAAAGAAGTATAACTCCAAAAGTATAACTCAAAACTTACGAAAGATGGATTCTGCCCCCCCCCCCCCTTCTCCTCTACCCCACCTATCACCCCTCTTCTAAGGATGGCCCTTAGAATAACTAAGCTTCTCATTATTCGGAATGTAAATAGCTATTTGGTTCTGTTATTGTCTGTGTGTGTATTGTCTTTTGTATAGGCTAAAAGCATCTGTTTACTAGTTCATTAGATTCAGTGCTGCCACTTTTAACTTCAAACAGTGTTACCCCAAATTAACTGGAAAGAATTCCCTTTCATCCTAAGAGAGAAGTTCGATTAGCGATACCTAAAAGAACTGTAATAGTTGACAAACTGAATGTACAACAAAAAATAATTTGGATTAGTAAAAAAGGGTATTAATAAATGGCGAGATATAACCATATAATTCATTCACGACCTTAGTTTACTTGAGTGACAGCTCTAAAAGTTAACTAGAAATAGCCCCTAATATATCCCTACGCCAACAGCTGAGATCTATCATTTTGGATAACTGTATTGAAAACAGATGGTAATAAGTGAATGTGGGTGACCTGGTGGTCTAGGAGTAAGGTGTCGGACTTTTGTGTTGGGGTCCGGGGTTCAATCCTCGGTCCCGGCACAGATTTATCTGATTGTAAAACCCTTCCTTCACCTCTGACAAGACGTGTTTTAATCACAACTTGTGAATGTGGGGAATACCAGGCCTCCACCGTGGTTCGGATCCCACGTTAAACTGTAGGTCCTCCATTTCATCTCACAGTCACCCTACCATTACACATCAGCGTAAGTGCGTACAACCCGAACGGGTAGTAAGACGCGGTGCATAATAATAATAATAATAATAATAATAATAATAATAATAATAATAATGTGAAAGTTAACCACAGTAATTTAGGCCAATATTATTTACATAATATTTGAGGTTGGACACAAAGCTTAATATATCGTTTCATTCCACTTTAAAAAAAAATTATTTATAGTACTTTTATAAAAGGTCTAACGAAAATAGCTTCAAAATGGCGACCGAATAAATTAAACCAGTTTGTTGAACATGACGGGAACAAGTATTTAACAACGATGCGCCCACGCAGTGGATAAAAATATTTTATTCATGTACACAAAACAGGTTTCAATTCGCGGGGATTAGAAATAAGTAAAGTAGAGCAAATTTAATAAACTTAAAGGTTACATTAACTATTTAGATCTGTAGAAACTCAAACGGTTTTAACGTGACGTTAATCGTGACCAAAATACCGCTGCCAACCAACCAACGAAGAAAGCCAGAACAACGCTCTAAAGTAGAAACACCGACATTTCTCGAGGCGTAGTTTTTACGAACTTTTACCCAACACAATAAAATGACTATCAAACTATATTTAAGGTCCATTGTAACTTTTCTAATGCATAATATAATATAATTATGCAAAATAGAATATTTATCGTTGAAGTTGTCCAAATATCTTTTAAACGCAGACTAGTTGTATTAAGACAATACATATTTCTTCTTTGTAGCAGATGTCATCGTTATTTTCCAATATTACCGGAAATTGACCAAAAAAAAAACACCAATTCTAAATCTACAATTTTCTTCTTAACATTCTAATAACCAATAAAATTTCCTAGCTCGGGATATTCATTCACCGACAACTCAGTGGCGTTGAAGTAAGATCCGAAGTTGTGGAATCAAACCCGGCTGATACTAATACATTTTTACTGATCGATAAAAAAAAAATCCGTAACACAATTTCCTTTGGAAGGAAAGTAAAGCCATGGTAAAATTGTGAAATTACTGAAAGGCATACTATGAAATACCATTTAGGTGCATTTTAAAAACATTTTCTCGGTTGCTAATAGAATTTCAATGCAGAAGACAATGCTGAAATCACAACACCGCTATTCAGAACTTCTCAAGTACACGTGCTTTTTTCTAAATTGAGAGGGGCAGGTTACACTAACCATTCCAAAGCTGAGTGCCGGATGGATAAGGAAGCAAATCAAACCAATCTTAGTGTTACAAACTCTTAAAAAAAATTCATGAAACAAAGCTCATTAAAAGAAGAAATAACATAAATGTTTGGAAATTATTACTAGTATGACTCCCATATTATGACCCAAAGCAAATATTTAAAAGTAAAAATGGATAATTTTAGTTTTCTGAGGCAGCCTCTGTAAGTGAAAAATTGCTGAACAGACGCTCAGATAAGACTCAATTTTAATTCTACGATGCTTATTTCAAAATATGGTACTAACCAAAATAAAGTCGAAAGATTCCAAACGGTAATCTTTCCTTAACGGCCCCATGGTATTAGTTTTATTAATATAAACGAATGTGTGAAAATTTTAATTTTTAAACGACTTTTAAACGACAATATTTGCGGAACATGAGACTAGGTTTGATGAAAAAGGACTCTAAATTTAGTTTTCTTTTAAAAACTATAGTAATTTTTATATTTAACACCAAAAAAGTTAGATATTTGGAAAAATTGTTTCAAGCTTTCCTCTAAAGTTTGAGATAAGACATTTCGTAGTTTTCTTTTACCCGTTTCCTTACGACATGAAAACGGTGGTTGTAGGTGAAGGGATAAAGGAGTATTAGCGTAAACAGTCAAGTGAAGTAGTTCCAGAAAATGACACAGACCATTGTATATTAAGCCGTGTGGCCTGATAGTGATTGCTACGTCTCGCAGACCGAGGCGGCTGCCTTAAGTCTTCTGTTCTACATGAATTTGAGCAATTTCATTTTTACCAAACTAATATTTTATTTACAACTTTGTATGCCAAAATTAAACTTTCTATCCAAATAAATTGAACAGTTTTAATTAACAAATAAATGGTACGGCGTACCACACCGACTTTCTCTCGCTTTAATCTTAAAAATAATATTTTTATATATAATTTGATAAGCCCGTTTCTAGTAATAGAAATTATGAAGAAATGACTGAGAAGATTTTGACAAACAAAAACTCATTTTAACTGTTAAGAATCCAGAATTTCGGGAAAAATAGTAGTTTTCCACTAAAATCCGATTTTCACAAATACTTTTTTCCAGTTTTTCATTCTTTATTTAATCACCATGGAAACCTTTATTTGTGCATGACAGTAAATCTCTAAATACAATTCTCTTTGGCTAAAAAATAATAACTCAATCTTCATTTGTTGGTCCAAACACATCCAAATTTTCTCTTTGGATGAATATTTTATTTGTATGCTGGTCATAACACATCTAAATTTAGATTCCTAAACTGGCGAAACATTTATTTGTGATTGAATGTTGTTATCGTTAATTCGCTTTTATATCAATAATATTGAGCATAATTCGAAAGTTAAAGGGTTAAGTTTGGTGAAAATATTGTCTACGTTTTGTTTCGCGCATGGTATGATGTTTAAATGTGTTTAGGTATGTATTAGAAGCTCAAAAACTATAAAATTATCTTGAATAATGTAAAAAAAAAAAAACAATTTTAACTAACCAGTTTTGGTGTTTTTTTTTTTCAAATAATGGGGTTTGATGTTTATTTTACTAAAATAATGGGTTTTGAGGATCATATTAGCAAATAGTAACACAATACAAATGTTAAGCTACGTTTTCATTTTATCACTTAATTTTAAGGGTATAATATTTAAAAGTAATGTTTCGTGTACCCCATCTTTTTTTTCACATTCTTAAAAAATACAGTAAGCTCATTATGTTCCCATGTTGATAATTAATTTTGAGGGAATGATATTTCAAAGTACCGTAATGTTTGAATACCACAAAATCTTTCGCATTCGCTCTCTCTATCAAACTCTCTCCCCTAACAAACACACACACACACTCATAATGTTAGCTCATTCTCTCTCATACACTTTTCCCTCTCTTTCACACATTTTCTTCCCTCATATACACTCTTTATCACACAATTTCTCTCACATTATATTTATTATACTCTCTCTCTCTTAGGCTATCTCTCAAACGTTCTCTCTCTCTCTTGAACGCTCTCTTACCTCACAAACAATCTCTCTCTAAAACTCTCTCTATATCAAACTATTTCTCAATCTCAATTCAATCTTTATCTCACTCTCTATCTCAAACTCACTTTCTTAATTTATCTCTTAATTTAATTTTCCCTCCTTAAACTAATCCCTCCCTCTCTAACGTTCTCTCTCAATCTCTCTCTCACACGCCCTCACATTTTCTCTCTCGTTCACACAATATATTTCCCAAAATCTTACTCTCTCTTTCACACACTTTATCACGCATTCTCTCTTACGTATTCTCTTTCTCTTTCTCACACACTCTCTCTCCCCACACACACTCTTTCCCTCTTCATCCAGTATTTCTCTCTCTAACACAAATACATACTCTCACTATCAATCGCTCACAGTCACTCAATCTCCCTCAATTCCTCATTATCAGTCTCTTACACTCACTTTCTCACATTCATACTTACCCACACACACAATCACACAATCACACACTCAAACACTCTCATTCTCACCATCACATTTTATCACTCTCTCTATCATATTATATCTAAATATATATTATTTGATAAGCCCGTTTCCAATTATAGAAGTTACGAGAAAATGACTGAACAAATTTTGACAAACGGTAAAAATAGCGGACTAAAACTAAAACCCAATTTTCCTAACAAATTTTCCATCTTTTCCTTCTGTGTTGACAGTGGTTCATCTGTACAATCAATCTTTGTTTACATTACCATGGAAACCATGATATGTATTGGTATGTGTATTGGTAAATAACATATTTTATCTTTGTTTAAAAATAATATCAGCTCAATCGTTACTTGAGTGGTTAGAGAGATAGAGATCTGAGAGAGAGGTCATTTTAATGTTCTCACCGGGGCGTGAAAGGGGAAAATATAAATTTTGATTCAAATTATACACAGGAGACTAAACTGTTAACCTTTGACGAGTAATATTTTAACTAAAAAGTGAATGAGGGCCTATTATATAGAACCTTTCCCAGTAAAAAGTTTAAAATATATTTTAGTGAATAAAACTGCAGTCATCGTTGCAACGACCCACTAAATTACTAAAAACTTGTAAGATTTGGGGAAAAAAAAATAGATGTATACATTGTCGTAGAAACATTACACCAAAGATCATAAATGAAATAATATACACTGTTACTTACATACTCTATGGCAATAGGAACTAACGATACAGTTACAGAAAAATGTTGTCCACCAAGGAGCATTAGAATCAAATTCATTTAAAAAAACTCAATTAAAAAGCATTTATGTAATTTTAATAGCTAAGTAATTATTGGTTTTATAGGTAATTTTCATAATAAAATGAGAATTTCGATCCTGTTTATAGTAATAAAGTGTGTCTAAATATAATAATACCTAATTTTATTAATACTTTGCACCACGTCTTACTACCCGTTCGGGCTATACGCTTAAGTACTTATTACGCTAATAGTTATGAATTGGAAAGGTTGAATATAGAGGAAGTGAACCCGCAGTTGCGTGGAGGAAGAGTGGAAAACCACTTAGGAAAAACCACCCCAGTCCACCCGAGTGAGATTCGAACCTTGATCTCCCTGTCCTCGGCAGTCTAGTTCAATACGAATCCAGTGCGTTAGCTGACTACGCCACCGAGGCAGTTGATTTAAAATTTAATCAAAATTGTTTAGATGAATTTTGATAATTTTGATTTTTTCTATTTTTTTCCCCTTCAGTAAACTACCCTTAATGCTAGGGTTAGATGTCTAATTCGAAAAACTTCTCGGGGAGACCTTATGAAAACCCCCTATACCAAGTTTGAGCCCAATTAATAAATAATTTCGGCTGTAGCCCAAGGTACAGACTGACAGACAGACGGCATTGAGAAAATAACTTTTATTTTTGTTTCAGGGGGGCATAAAACATCGAAATTTATTAAAATATAAGAGTTCGATTTTTTTTTTGACGATCACAATACTTTTTCTCTAAAGTGTCGAGAGAAAGTAAAAACAGTGTCTATCTATTAGTCATTTAGCTTGTGAAGAAATGTTCGGCAACTTGTCACAATAAACAAAACTTGTCTTAAAATAAAATAGCGAGCAGATCTTCATCTCTATCAACCGATACGCAGGAGTTTTAGACACAGCATCTACTTTGAAACTTTTAGTAACGACCAGAAAGGTTGTTATGGGAAATAGAAATCTTGATTGAAAATTTAGTCAGAGACTCGTTAGCAAGCGGCATTAAGTAGGACGATCACCCGAACGCGATTGGAAATTACAAAAGTCGTCTTCGACTGGGAAATGGTCTTGAGAGAAAAGTCCATGATTGGTATGGTTGGTAAACAAAGTAACGTTCGTGTGAAAAAAAAAATGACCAAGTGGAGTTAAATAAATTTGTACCTACTGAATCTATAAATATAAATTTTTAGCGCCCACGTTTCATTACCCGTTGGGTTTAAACGCTAATGTGCTAATTATGGTAATGAGTTAGGATTGAGAAAGGCTGAATTTATAGGAAGAGTACCCACATTTGCATGAAGGGAGAAGGGAAAACTATTTAAGAAAAAACTCCCTCAGTCCATCCGACAGTGATTCAAACCAGGATATATCTGTCGGTGACCTGGTGGTCTAGGGGTAAGGTGTCAGACTTCTATGCTGGCGGCCGGGGTTCAATCCTCGGTCCCGGCAAAGATTTATCTGATTACCAAACCCTTCCTTCACCTCTGACAAGACATCTTGTGAATGTGGGGAATGCCAGGCCTCCACCGTGGTTCGGATTCCACGTTAAACTGTAGGTCCTTCATTTCATCTCACAATCACCCTACCATTACACATTAGCGTAAGAGCGTATAACCCGAATGGGTAGTAAGACGTGGTGCTAATAATAATAATAATGATATATCTGTCTTCAGCAGTCCAGTCTATTACGAGAGTGACACCTTAGGCCATGCGGCCAACGAAGCGGGTATATTTGATTTAATTTTAAGAATAAAAAAGTAGTTGACTGTGCTATATATTTTTTCTTTTCTTATTACATTTATCTGAAAGACATGTATCAGTGGTAAGCGGACTAGACGTCAAGATCATTTGGTCTGATTTTGAGACCTACCTAGGTGTACTGAGGATGGTTTGCCCCTAATTTTTTTACTGTTCTCCCATGCAAATTCGGGCACATTTCTTCTAAAATTCTACCTTAATAGTTCATTAACCCTCAATAAAAATATGTGCTTAATCCCTATTGTTATTAAAACACAGTGCACAAAAAAATATACTAAAAGTAATTTTTACTGAAAGCTTTTGTTATAAAAAAAAGATGAAACGTAGCAGATCATAGACTTGGCCACATATTTACGTGCATTGTTTGAAATCAATCCTTGGCGCAGTTTATGGCAGCGGACAAATATATATTTAACTGTTGACCTCAGTGGTATTTGGGTAAAGTTCTTACCCCAGACCTGGATGTTACTGAGTTCAAACCCAGCTTAGGTAAACTGATTTTGCCTTGAACGATAAAAATCCGTATCACAGCTTCCTTCGGAGGGGAAGTGAGGCCGTCGGTCCTATGTCGATTGTGTTATGTAAAGGAATCCAGGGGAAAAATGGTAGGCCCTTTCGTTCTCGCTCGTAGAAATTCTCATGTGCTGATATAATCAATCGGTTCAAAAAGTGTACGTTAAATACCTCAAATAAAAAATAAAAATAATATAAATTTAACTTATGTTGATCGGAAAACTTACGGATGCCATTATGATAAGGTTCCCGATGTCACAAAAAAACAAACTAAAATGGTTTTAAGCTGTATTTTTGCATAAAAACTCACCAAACATTTTTTATGTAACTAGGCTTAATCTATACAAACCCGTTGATTTGGGCAAAGCAATTATGTTGACTTAAGCGATTTTTCTCCTACAAGGCATTTATGGTTGGAAGGTTGGGGTATCTTACAGCTAGCAGAAGGTTCTTTATTACAAACATTGACTGAAAGAAACTAATATCCACCTAATTGGAAATAATTATTTGATTAATAATAATATAAATTATCAATAAAAAGTGTTAATTAATGAATATAATAATACTTCTCTAAGGATTACTGTATAGTGGGTGTTTTCATAACTTATTGAAAGAACCAACTATATTAATAAAATCATTATGTTTTTTGTTTGCGGTTGTGGCAACATGAGATGTTATAGTATTATTAAATTCACCATTTTTTCTTGTTATAACTGGCCATAAAAAATGCTTTTAAAACTTAGAGAGTCATACAAAATATAAGTTTCAAAATAAAACATTTTTATTTTGTAAACAGCGTAATAACACAAACTGTTGAATGACGTCATAAACCGCTCTTGTTTCGGCCAGTTTTGATTTCAGAGGCTCTCATTTGTATTCTTTAAGTGAACTATAGACGCCGCTTCAACAACAAAAATAAACAAACATCTACATGTTTTTTTATTCATAAATTCATGTTTCAATAACGTAAAAAAAGGTTAATAATTTAAAAACAAATTGTTTGTTTGTGTGAATGTTTTGACTGCTAAAAGTAACTAAAAATCAACTTAGGGTCTTGCAGATAATATGATTTGGCGAATGGATATAATATTATTGCTTATCCTAGATTTCAGATATCACCTATCCTACTGTCGATCCCCTATAGATAGGTATTATGACTAATCATGATTATAAGGTTTAGTAAAGCTATCCAGGGACCAAAATCCCTGAATTAAATCAGAGATTGTCGGTTAAGTTTCTACGCTGATCAAGTTTGTCTTGTGGCTAAAGTCATCAATCATGATCATGATCATCATTATGACACCACACACACTTTAAGGCTGGGTCTATATGGACGTGTGAGCTCCTTTAGATACGTCTATGATGACTCATAGCCGGATTTTAAATTACGTTCAAGCTATTTTTTATTATAAAATATATATTTTTCTATACTTTATTTTAAAATTAATATATAATAATTAATATATAGTTCGCATTATGATCATGCACACATATAAATAAAAATATATTTTAAAAAAATGTTAAAAACGGTTCACATGGTAAACTTTTCAAAGGTTAATTTGATTAGAGAAACTAAATCAAGACAAATTAAGTTATTTAATTTTAGGTTGACCTATTCCTGGAAAATAGACACACATGTGCATATGGTGATTGTGTAGATATTTCTAGTGGTCTCCGGCTAAGGAAACGGGCACGAAATAGGAGTTACTGTAGAGGATTATTATATTATTATTATTATTATTAGCACCGCGTCTTACTACCCGTTCGGTTATACGCTCTTACGCTAATGTGTAATGGTAGGGTGATTGTGAGATGAAATGAAGGACCTACATTTAACGTGGAATCCGAACCACGGTGGAGACCTGGCATTCCACTACTGTAGAGGAGGATATTAAGGTTGGAATATTGAATTTTTTTATAGCATTATACTACCCATTTTTGCTATATGCATATAGAATAATTAGGCCTACGTTAACGGGTTAAGGGTGAGTAAGGTTAAATTTTAGAAAAGAGATATCAGTACTTGGTTGGAGGGAGAGAGGAAAACCATTTTAGAAAAAAAACACTTTCGAGCCCCGATCTCCCTATAGTTGGCATTCCCGTATATTGTGAGAGTGACGCCCCATATCACGTGACCACTGAAGTGTGTGATTCTTGTCTGAGCCCACTAGAGCCAGTGATTCATAACCTTTTCAGTCATGTCACCCCTATGACCTATCCGAGAATATCTCTTTACTCCTTCCTTTAAAAAAAACTTGTTACGAACTAACAATATTTATTGAGAGAAAAATTCAAAACAAAAATCAAATCTGTAAATTGTACAGGTAAAATATTAGTGAGAAGGTTGGTATGGTTTTTTTTATGTACAAGTCTTTTTATATCTAGTTTAGTCTCCGATAGATCGCTACATTGAGTCGGTTTCTGGACTTTTGTTTTTATTACTACCAAAGTCGAGAAACCATTCTCAAATCTATAATTAATAACAAAGGGAATTAAAATTATTAGAGCCCTGTCTGCTATAATAGGATATTCTGCTCTCATTTTTCACCAAAATATAGGGAGATCATTCATAGCTATGAAATTCCACTTTCAATATTTTATCCTCGTGTTGACCAATGAATTGGACTTTATGCACAAACGTCTTCAATTTTAAAGATTACATCATACGTAGAAACCAGTCTCAGTATCCAGGAATTGGCTTTATGATCATTTATGTTCAGTGGTTCAATGAATCGATCAGGGCAGATAACTGTTGAACGATGGAACCGGTAAATAAGCATTTCTCTTTGTTGATCTCAGACAATTGTGTGGATATTGATCTGTTGCCAACTTCAACTCTGCGTTGATAAAAGTTCTAGCTATGCTGTTAAAATATTGGTCATATTTCCTTGAAGCTAAAGGTTCAAACTGTTATTATTATTATTATTAGCACCGCGTCTTACTACCCGTTCGGGTTATACGCACTTACGTTAATGTGTAATGGTAGGGTGATTGTGAGATGAAATGAAGGACCTACAGTTTAACGTGGGATCCGAACCACGGTGGAGGCCTGGCATTCCCCACATTCACAAGATGTCTTGTCAGAGGTGAAGGAAGGGTTTGGTAATCAGATAAATCTGTGCCGGGACCGAGGATTGAACCCCGGCCGCCAGCATAGAAGTCTGACACCTTACCCCTAGACCACCAGGTCACCTTCAAACTGTTGATCTCACAAGAAGAAGAAGAAAAAAAAAATCTGCATGATATGCATAGTGGGGTGGGAATGGAGACTACAAAATGGTGAAAAGAGCGGGAAATAGGCGAGGTTCAAATTGATAGTTTAATATAAGTGTACATAAAAAGCCCGTTTGTCTTGTGTTACCCCTAATGAATATCCACTTTACCCAAAAGGGGGTAAATACCCCCAGGTTAAGAACCACTGCACTATAGGGTTGGTGGTTTTCCGTATTACATTTATCACTGTGGCTTTCTTGTTTTCGCTTCGTACAGAAATGGAACCACTTCTTCTAAATTAGTGTTTTTTTTTAAACTGGAGTACTTGTACCCCAGGGGGTGCGTGAGATAATGGATACATGATCATCATTTAATTATGGTACCTTGTTTATTGTTCCAAGTCAACATAATATGAATTTAATAAAATAAAATGCTATTTGAAATGTATTCAGGATTTTCATTAGTTATCGCTGGTAATATTAAAAAATAAAGTATTTTTGTTCAAATACGAATCTCATTACTCTGTTATATCTCCTTTTTATGTCTAGGCTGAAAATAAATATAACCTAAGCGTTATGTGACTTTTGTAAATGTGTTTACTGAGATAAAAATATGTAAATTAATTTTGATACTCAGATATGTAATGTATATATTTATAAATTAAAAAATAGTTTTAATCTAAATAGCACATTTCTTTCCTAAATTAAGAAATTAGTTAAATAACTAGGTACTGGTACGATAAGGAAGAAAGGTTTTTATTAATGATTTAATTAATTTAAAAAGCTAATTTTTGAATATATATATATATATATATATATTTAACCTAAAGGCATATCACTATATATCATATATAATTATATATCTTAAGGTTAAGTAATTGATAGATTTTGTATTGTTTTAATTGAGGTTTAAAGGTAAATATACACGAGAGTACCGTATGTTATAACTAATACTAATAAGAAATCTTGTAAACAAGTTATATCGGTAATAAAAACAATTTATATTGAAACCAATGTCAAGGGAAGACGAATTTATATTGAGATCAGTGTATGTATACTAAAACAATGCTGACTCAAAACTAGTTACGAAATAAATATTAGTTAAAATATTCAAATTATAATATCCATCATTCCTTCCAAAAATGTTTATCTACGACACTTCACTCGGCGTTGAGGCCTATTATTATTAACATTTGAAAAGATTTCTCCAAAACCACAAATATTTTTCGACTCATAAATACTTGGTTTAATATTTATTCAATTATAATAGCTATCATAACTGCTTCGGTGGTCGCATGTTTTGAGGAGGAGAGGGTATACGGGGGTCCAACTTCGTTCAGCCCAAGGGCCAAACACGATTATTACTTTCCACCGCGGGCTGATGATATATTTAATAATCTCATAAAATTAATATACAAACAATACTTAATAAAAATTATTATTATTATTATTATTATTATTATTATTATTATTATTAGCACCGCGTCTTACTACCCATTCGGGTTACCCGCACTTAAGCTAATATGTAATGGTAGGGTGATTGTGTGTTGAAATGGAGGACTTACAGTTTAACGTGGGATCCGAACCACGGTGGAGTCCTGGCATTCCCCACATTCACAAGTTGTGATTAATACACGTCTTGTCAGAGGTGAAAGAAGGGTTTGGAAATCAGCCAAATCTGTACCGGGACAGAGGATTGAACCCCCACCCCCCTCAGCACAGAAGTCTAACACCTTACCCCTTAGACCACCAGGTCACCCTTAATTAAGAATTATTTTCAATATATATATATATATATATTCTAAAAATGTGTTATGATGTATGCACGCACACATACTTTCACAAAACAACTTATAATTAAAAGTATATATTTATACATATATACTTATACAACTTATAATTAAAAGTATATATTTATACATTTATATATATATATATAAATATATATATATATATATAAATATATATATATATAAATATATATATATATATATAAATATATATATATATAAATATATATATATATAAATATATATATATATATAAATATATATATATATAAATATATATATATATATAAATATATATATATATATAAATATATATATATATATAAATATATATATATATATAAATATATATATATATATATAAATATATATATATATATAAATATATATATATATAATATATATAATATATATATAAATAATATATATATATTCTAAAAATGTATTATGATGTATGCACGCACACATACTTTCACAAAACAACTTATAATTAAAAGTATATATTTATACATACTTTGTACTAATCAAATAAATTAAAATAAAATACAATCCAAGCATTTTTAGATATATATTTTTATTAGAATCATTAGCTATTCCCCATCTACCACCTAGGGTTTCGCTTTAATTTCCCTCCAAAATACTGTGAGGAAGACATTTTCAGTTAGCGTGTACCGCATTTGGCCCCGAGGGCTTCCAGTTGCATCACACAGGTCTGGGGCAGTAGACTGGATTTTAGATGACAGGGAGATCGGTGTTTGAATCCCTGTTGCGTGTACTGACGTTTTTTTTTCTCCTAAACTATTTTTCACTTTATCTCCAAGCAAATGCTGTTACACTGCTCCGAATTCAGCCTTAATCAACCCTAGCTTAATTTATACATTTTTGTGCAACGCGAATGGGTAGTAAGATGTGATGCTAATAAAATAAAATGTTATCAATCAAAACTCAGAATTAGCTAATTATTCACGAACAATGATAGTTGTGCTTATCTAATTTATTATTATTATTATTGTGTGTTTTGTCTTACAGCAAGTCCATTCCTTTTGTCGGTGTACTTAGACCGCCAATGCACCCTGTCCTCTGTCTCCCTCCTGAGCTTCCAGAATTTTCTTCTTTCCTTCAAGTCATCCAATATTTGAATCCTCCTTCTTCCCAAGCTCAATCTTTCCTTCAACCTTTCCTTCTATGACGTCGTGAAGAAGACAGTCCCCCCTAAGGATTAGGCCGATTCACTTTGCTCTATACTGAAGAATCACATCCAAAATGGTTCTCTTCTCACCCACTCTTCTTTGGATTTCTTCATTTGTCGTCCTGTCTGTCCACTTGATATCCTCAAGTCTTCTCCAGGAGGAATAAAATAAAATGGTAGTACAGTAAAGGTACTTATTTGAAATATTTGCCTGTTTAGCGAATTACATAAACAGTGTTTTATTTTTTGTTTATCTGTCACTTTACGCTGTTGAATTGACCTTGGATTGAAGTTTCTAATTCTAGAAGGATTCTTTTTTTTTTTTGCCAATAAGTCTTACTACCAGTCCTAGCAACGTGTTTTACTTGCGATAACTGAATAGGGATGAATAAGGTATAATTTAAAGAATATGTATTCGCATTTTAGTGGAATAAAAGTGTAAAACCATTCATAATACTCCCTCAGTATGCCTTGCTGGGATTCAAACTATGACCTCCCTGCCAAGGGGAGACCAGTCTAGATGAGCCTGACACCTAGCACATGGGCCCACCAATGCAGGTTAATCAATATTGCTATCAAATAAAATGTAATACAACGCCTTAAGTTAGCTCTTTGTGTTATTAAAATGTTTTAAATGTTTATGCTGCATGATGTTGCATGATATTTATGATCCAAGTCAAAAATACATGAACATTTTTACACCCTTAAGCACTTAAATATTCTTTTTACCGCGTTTTAAGTATCCGCTCGGGCTATATGAAAACCTAAAAAATACTATTACATCTATATTACAGCCTTCTTGAATACTTAATAAAGGACACGAATAAGTCGTTCGGTTTTATTAAAAAAATATTCATATCGGCTGCTTGGATGAAAAACGTCATTCAATAGAGGCTTATAGAAATATTTTGAGGAATTTCATTATACCGATGTAGTCATTGGATTATAAAAAAAAAATCTATGAAAATGTAATTTCTCTTTTGTTAGACAGATACCCAATAATAAAAGTACTCGTGAATTTACAAGGAACACAAAAACCAAAAATTGAGAAATTATTCCACTTTTAGTTTAGAATCAAATTATTCAATAAATTGTATTTATAACAGTCCAATTCTTTTCTGAAAAACCTTATCTAAATGCTAGAAAAGTTAATAGATCCTGTTTAGAGTCAGAAAAAAAAAAGAGTGTATAACGGGTGACCCCTCGGTTCATTCTACTGTAGTTAATCATATTATATCCTCGAAGGAGGAACCTCTGCTCCAGCACCTGAAAAAGAAACTGGTGGTCTTGATGTTTGGGTCGTGGGTCTCACCACCTCGACACCGAGGGAATATTGTCTGATGTTCCAAGTATTCAACAAATATCCAAGTCCTTCAGACTTGCTGTTTTAGCCAGAGTGACTTTGTTTCTGTGTCCTTCTGACTTAGTTTAGTTAGTCGAAGCGGCTAAAATGTTTTCAAGTCCTTCAGACTTGTTGCAGTAGTCAAAGAGAATAATATTGTTTCTGTTAGTCGAAGCAGCTATAATGTTTTCTAAGTCCTTCAGACTTGTTGTTTTAGTCAGAATGACTAAATTTGGTTTTGTGTCAATCTGACTTAATTTCTTTAGACAGATAGTCTGAATATATATTTTCCCTATGTCCATAAAACATAGCTTAAATACAGGGCTTTGAGTTTTATATGTAATAAGGACCTTGCTTTAAGGTTCCTCTTCTTCATAAGTTCATTATTCCGTTTTAAGTACTTATGAATTCACAATATCCCATGACGCCGTGGACGTCATGCTCACTTGTTCGAATGTTTGTATGGCTACAAGCAGGTTGTCTAACGCCCTTATATGGGGACCTAGTTAGGTTGGTATCTCACAGCATTCTTGTTGAAACTCCTCTTTCTGTGTTACTATTTTGGGTGCTCAAAGTGCGGAACACGGCTAGTGTTGTATAGTGGCTCGCACAGATAGTATTTTCATTTGCCCCTTGTTGGCACCTCATTGGTCCAAGTGTTTAAAGTTAGTGTGTACTAGATTTGATATATACCCCAGGGAGTGGGGAGTGGTATATATGTACTATTGAGTGCTCTGGCAGTACCCACTGGGAAAGGACCGGCCATGGTACAATTTTGTGTTGACACCTGATTGTTAGCCATCTGCTAATGTAATTGATAGACCATCCTCTTACCATTTATTATTTAGTGTGTTTATGGGACCTTTCTTAATTTCAAATCAAGCTATTTAGGTTGGCCGACATTTAGCCTAATAACTCTAAAACTATAGGATTTGCAGTTATATTTTTATTAGTAATTAATTGACCATGTTTTTAGTTTAGACCCTTCTGGTGGTAGTCTGGCGCTAGCCTGGATGTTTTGGAATCCAATACTCTCTATCAACTTAACTTCCATTTGACGGTTCCGTGTCGTCTTGGACACGCATTCTCCCATGCTACGGGAAGGTCCTATATTTTTGGAGTTGTTAAATCTTATAATATTTGTCAGTATATAACCTAATGTTTTCCTTTATACTTCTAAGAGTTACATGTTTTCCTTAATCAATTTAACGGACATTTATTACTGTTTATTATTCTTTGGTCCTGCATTTAATCTTGTTTATCAATTGTAACCCTATATCATCTTTATATGTATTTTTATAATAAATCTATTATTGTTACCTATTTATTTCTCTTACTCTTATTAAATATTTCCCAGTCTCTATCTTGTTATACATTTACTTTGTAATATTTATCGTTATGTCCCCTACATATTAGAGTGAAGGGGGAGAGTCAATACTGCCGCACTAAAAAAAAAGCCACCTATCACTCTTGAGTTAGTTCCAACCAGTCCACCTTATTACACTTTATCTTTTGCATGTTAGTTCTAATGTTACTCTCCCATCTGAGTCTAGGTCTTCCTAATGGTATCTTCCCATTTGGTTTGCCAGTCAATACCTTGAATACGGTTCTAGATTCTTTCATTCGCGCAGAATGTCCTGCCAGCTATAATATACGAGATTTGACTATCTTAACGATGACTTGAGATTACTACAGGTACGTAACTCATCATTATGTGACTTACTCCACTCCCCAGTAGCCTTATCTATTTTTGTACTGAATATCTTCCAACCACCTGGTTTATGAACACTTTTAAATTCTTTTTCGTTAAATGAGGTAAGAGATCACATTTCATACCCATAGGCATGAAATTACAATTTGAAAAATAAATGTTGACAAACTATTATCCCTGGAACATTTTTTTACGTGGTGTACTTTATTGAATTTCTAAAAACAATGAAAGTTTAAAAAACAGTTTCATTTTTCAATAATAATTTAAATAAAAATAGATAGAATATTTAGTAATAAGCAATTAATTTAAAATGAGAAAATAATCAAAAAGAGATCAAAAACTTTTTTAATTAAAATGTCGACCAAGAAGAGGAACAAAATCTACTATAAAAAACACTAGACCTTTCAATAAAATTAACAGTTTCATTTATATCAGCGGGATTAATGTTTTATTACACGTAAAGTTGCACATTGAGTTTGAACTTTAATGAGATAAGTATTTTTTTACACATAATCGTGAACTGATCCATAAATCCAATTCT
Source organism: Timema cristinae (assembly GCA_039000515.1). Classification (NCBI taxonomy): domain Eukaryota; kingdom Metazoa; phylum Arthropoda; class Insecta; order Phasmatodea; family Timematidae; genus Timema; species Timema cristinae. Next base: position 33,547,225 of record JBCFYV010000024.1, on the reverse strand, counting down.
TCCAGTATTTTTTCGAATCCACAGCTGTTCGGCTGCGTGAACTTCACATACACGCTATTTTTAGCCCCATAATAATTTTTCCTACAAGGGACCGTACCAAGCACGCGATTCAAACTGATTTTATATCAACTTCTCTGCTTCCTAAAATGCGTCGAAAATGTCAAAACTGAATATTTATTATATATTTTATTGGGTTATATATATAAAAAAAACGCACGAAACATCAAATAAAATCGTTATAGGCATGTCAAAAGGAAGTTTGCAAGCCTGTTTCAGGTACGTGTTTTGAATACGGTAAACTGGATCACTTTTCTACATTTACAATATAATGTAAATATATATATTTTTTACTAATTTAGCAAGTAAATGCCAAATGATACTCGTTATATCACAGACAACATAGATAGCTGACTAAAGCCACTTGGACGAACTCTTACGTTGGACGGATCATAGATTACAATAATTCCATACATCAAATCACTTACTAATCAATAATACAATATCTTTATTTTTCATTTAATTTATTATTAAAAGGTGCGATATAATTTTAAATAACAGTGGTCACATCCATTACTATTTCCAGCTTGTGGCTCGGGTCAGTTAATTTTATTAAATACATATATATTTTCCACTACCGGCCTGCTAGGCTTATAAATCTAACTTAAGACTAGCACAGGCATAAAACCCAGCTCCCGGCCGTTAATTTATCAGGGTGATAGGATAAACCCATATTTTCATCAATGATAAATTTTCGGCGATGCCGGGACTCTTACCTGGGACCCTTAACTCAGTAGGCAGACACTCTACCGACCGGACTAAGGTGTAATACTTAGGAGTATTACCCGCCTCGGTGGCGTAGTTGGTTAACGCGCTAGTCGTGTTGAGCCCGACTGCTGAGGACGGGGAGATCGAGGTTCGAATCTCGGTCGGGTGAACTGGGAGTGGTTTTTCCTAAATGGTTTTCCACTCTCCCTCCACGCAAATGCGGGTTCACTTCCTTTAATTCAACCTTCCAAATTCCTAATCCATTAGAGTAATTAGTACTTAAAGCGTATAACCCGAACGGGTAGTAAGACGCGGTGCTAAGTTGTTAGGAGTATTAGTCTAAGTTAGGGTTGTGGGTAGAAAAAGATGAGGGGGCTACATATTCCTTGGATACAGTCCAACCCCCTCTCCCCGATATGTTCCTGATTAGTTTTCAAAACGTTTGTGTTCTAATATTTTATATCCACGAAATATATTTTGTGTGTGGGGTGGGGGGGAGGCTTAGGGGTGTAAACAGTTAATTTACCAACTCTAGGCGTTCCGATATTGGACAAATTCCCAGTGACCCAGGTAGACACGAGCAAGTTGATAAAACCGGGGGATATGGGGTATGGAATCCCCCCCCCCCCAGTTATAGTGGAGTCGGGGAGTTCTCCCCCCAGGAAAAACAGTAAAATTGGAGATAATAATTGGACCTTATTTCAAGTTTTCAGGCCAGTGTATTTTTAAAGTTGTTAGTAGTGGATTTTTAAAGTTACAAGTGTTATTTGTTTTGACATTCACCGTCAATGCATTTAGGAAAACTAACAAGCTTAGGCTTGTAGAAAATTCAGGCTATATCACGTGATCAACTTAAAATATTACCTAACTTTCTTAAAGTTACTACTGTCTATTAGACTATTATTAGTATTAGCCTAAAAAACAGTAGTCAGTGACAACGGTGCTACTAGACAACTTGATTAACTAAGCTCTCTATACAATCTACAGCCGAAGATGTATCCTTTCAAAGTTAATATGTTATGAGGTTGGGAACTTTAGACGATTAGGGATTGACACTTGGGAAATTTAAGAATTTTCTATACATGTCTGCGGGAAAGAACTTTAAATATTAGAAGTAGTGTGGTATAAAGTATTTATAGAATTTCCCAACTTTAGCTCATGACTTCACAAAATTCTCAACTTTCAGTTTAACCCCACTCCCCTCTAGAGAGACATCCTTATACATGCCTTTATCAGGAACCCAAAATGTCTTATAGTGTATTAACTATTAAATAAAAAATTAATAAATAAATTAAACCATTTGTAGAAATTGGATTTAAATAATATCACACTCAGAAATAAATGATTATGTTTTATTAGACAAGCTAGAAGTGGGGCTAGGTAAGGGGTAACAAGAAGTTGAGGGGGGGAATTTCCTTTACTCAAAAGAAAGCGTGTCTGTTCCAGGAAATCATTTTTCACCCTTGTAATAATTACTTTAAATCTCACCCCATTTTAATATTTCATCTGTCTAAAGTAAACCCAATGTGTAATATATATATATAAAAAAATTGAAATCTAGTCAATTAATATAATTATAGTTGGATGTAAACTGTCAACGCTATATTACTATTAATTGTAAATGATAACATTTAAACCTCATTTTCAAATTGTATTTACATTTACTCGGTCTTTCCATTTTAATTTTAAACTAATATTTTAGGGTTGAAAGTTTATATCTGACTTGAATACAAAACTAAACTGTTACTGCCTAAAAAGATTTATTCTGTTTACAACCAGAGGCTGGAAAGGAGGCCAATCCGCGAGGTTAGTAAATTTTCGGGCTACCATGAAAGCTATATAAAGCCCCATTCCATGAGAATATCAGCCAACTAAAAACCAACTCCATTGGTCTATTTTTAACATAACGATCTAGACATATGTGGTAAAATGTTTTTTGAACTAAACTTATCACATAACCAACAACGACCCTTAACCAATACGATGATAAAGCAACGGACGTAGAGAAAGGGACCGCACATTTTGAATGCGTAATTACTTTTCTTAATTTTATTTAGAATGACAACATGGTTGAGTAAATTTTGATCTTGCGAAGTAATATCTGCTTAATATTAATTACCCGCTTCGGTGGTCAGAGGGTATAAGCCAAGGATGGGCAAACTATGGCCCGCGAGCTGTATATGGCCCACCGGTGTTTTATTCCGGTCCGTGGGATAGATAATTTGAATGTGTTGCTTTGCGAAGCAGGTTTTTTTTTCAAACGAAACAAAACTGTATTTTTATAAAACAATGTCTAAATCAATATTTTACAATTTATAAATGCCCAAAATATATGTTTGCCTCCTCATATTCATCCGCTCAAATGTTTTGACCGTGAAACTTGGGAAAATTGAATGTTAAAAACGACTTACTGAGATAATCTACTAGTAGCCCCATGGCTTATTTGGTGCTAACTGACAGCTTACAGTCAAAGTCTAGGTATACACCTACATTTTGACTGTCAAAAGTGGCAGCTGCTAAACACATGTTTTTGCAGATCATCTGGTTCGGCGTAGGTATACGTAATTTGGTCAGGTAGCTTTTTAAAGCTGTCAGCTGTCAGTCAGCACCAAAGAAGTCATAGAACTACTGTATCTTCTCTCTTGAGAATTAACTCCTCAGTTTAACCCAGATTAATAAAAAATGCTGGACGCTCATCCACAGTTTCACTAATCTCACACCCCATCATATTAATCTTCTAAACAAACTTAAAAACATACTAAGCCACTTGCTACACATTCTCAATATATTTAAACTTATTCATGTCAGTTTATTATGTGTATTTACCATGTATTTTTTAATAAATTTTGAAGCAAAATTAATAAATAAAAAGTCTTTGGGGCCCACCAATGTTTTTCTTTGGCCCTTCTGTTAATAAGTTTACACAACCCTAATCTAAACTCGAGTGCGTCACTTTCTACGATGACAGGGATATCGGTGTTTGAGTCTCAGCTGAGTTTATTTAATTTATTTAATATATTAATTGATCTCCTTTCATGCAAATTTGGGTACATTTACTCTATATTAAACCTTCATATTATTTTTTTCAATAAAGTAATACTACATGCGCTTTAAGAGAGCGAGAGAAGTTTTCATCCTGGGTAATCGAAAATGATATATTATTAAACAGAGACGAAGCTGGTAACAGGTCCTTGTATTATATCCTCGACGCGGTAATTTGGACCGGACCCTGTAATCTTGACGCGAACATGAGAGCGACACGCGTATCTGATCACTGCGAGTCCGTACTTTGCCATCGCATCAAAGGAAGGAAAATATGGAGCAAGGACACTCCAGTAGCCCCCATGGCTTCTTTGGTGCTGACTGACAGCTCACAGATGACTTCTGACAGTAAACATTTAGGTATATACCTATATTTTGACCGTCAGAAGTGACAGCTGCTAAACACATGTTTTTAGTGATCATATGGCTCGGCGTAGGGATACATAATTTGATCTGATAACTTTTCAAAGCATTTAGCTGTCATCTGTGAGCTGTCAGTCAGCACCAAAGAAGCCATGGGGCTACTGTACATTTCTGAACATGCTCTTAATCAAACACTGTCGCGGTTCATTATTATTAATTCTGTTTTCTTAGTGCTGCAAGTTGGAGTGGACCAAGATTAGGGTTTTTATTTTAAATGAAATGTACGAGAGGTAATAACGGGGCTTGGTGAAATGAAATGTAGCAAGATGAAGTGTAAAGTGACGGTAATGACAAGGAAGAGGATAAAGGACCAGCTACACGGAGCCGCACCACACCGGCGTGGACGAATCTTCGAGAGAGCATTGCTCCGCACTTTGGCGGTGCGATGCGGTGCGGTGCGGTGCGGACCGTGTAGCCACCTACCACCGAAATAAAATGTTCGGGAGCTTCCGAACTTTGTTTTCATGCTAACCACTAAACACTGTAGGGATGGGTGAAACATTGATTTTACGATATCGGTGATCACAGTGACCTTGATTTTAAAAGAACAGTGATTTATACCAGTGATTGGCAGTCACTGTGTCAGCACTTGTAAAACTAGGCATTTCTTTCATAGCCGTTGCACGTGTGACGCTGTAGTAATTGTTTCCAACATTACATACAAGATGAACAATATTATATAAACAAGCTTATTGAACAAAAAAACATTCTCTTATTAAATTATTAACTAGCTTAAAAATTTATTCTTCATAATTAATAGCTATACTTAATTTTATGAAAATAAGTGAAAACCTATGCAAGTAAAGATAAAAACACAAACTTATTTTGTAGTAGAATTCAGTCTATAAAGAATATAAAAATGGTTAGAAAATATGGTGTGTTGTGGGTCGGCTCCGTGTAGCCATACCTTTAGGCTTAGTAAAACATGTAAAATATCTTGGAAGTGTGATTGAAGCAAAAGGTGGAAATAGGGAGGATATAATAATAAGAAGGCAGCAGGGGGAGTTCTATAGCTGTGTAAGACCGATGTCACACTCTTGAGTTTTTGTGGGATACTGTCTGACGGGATGCGATTTGACAGGATGACCCCTTATTGTCACACTATCCTTCCAAAACGGATAGCAGGAGTAAAAACGACCTCAGTTTTGGTGTGTGAACATGGCACCAGCTCCTTACAAATATTGGGTGCATATCTGAAGCTGAGGTATGCAAGAGACCACACAGCGTCAACATTGGGTCCATCCTATAAATGATGCTGAGGAATCTAATGAAAGGTTTCATAGGCTTTATCAAGATATTAGGAAGTACGAGGAAAAGTTTTTTGGATATTTTTATAACAGACAATATAAGGCAATTTTCAACTGCCAGTCAATTTATGTAATTTAGACTATCGTCACTGTTGAGAAAATACTTTTATACAAATATGCAGATGCAAAGATCAAAATAAATTATATTCCTTTATTACTCAAAAAGAATATTAATTTTTTACAACTTTCAACTTAAGTCACCCGCCTTGGTGGCGTAGTTGGCTAACGCGCTAGATTCGTGTTGCGCTTTATTGCCGAGGATGGGGAGATCGAGGTTCGAATTTAGCTCGGGTGAACTGGGGGGGGGGGGGGGGGGGTGTCTAAATGTTTTCCACTATCCTTCCATGCAAATGTGGATTCACTTAAATCTATATTAACCTTACCAATTCTTAACCCATTAGTGTAGATAGTACGTCAGTGTATAACCCAAACGAGTAGTAAGACGTGGTGCTAAGCATTATTATTAGTATTATTATTATTCAGTAAGTCGGAGGAAGTGAACAATTGGCTCACAGATATGATTACTATGCTACGTTCCGACACTTTAGCTCAGTCCGTAGCACATCAGCCTACTTATCTAAGGGTCCCGGGTTCGATTCCCGACATGGCCGAAAAATTTATCGTTGGAGAAATGTGGATTTACCCTTTCACAATGATGAGTTAACGGCTGGGGCCTAAGTTTGTGTAGATTTAAGATAATCATAATTAGTACATGCCGTATAACCTGAACAGGTAGTAAGACGCGGTGCAAAAAAACACCAACTATGCTGCTCCTCATTTGAAATCCCCTCGGTGAGGCGTGCCCCACAGTTTGAGAAACGATGTACACTAGACATTATACTTTAGTTTATGTGTGGTTGACGTTCTATGTGCAATGTACGTAACCGGGGGGCTGGGGGGGGACTAACGGCGGGTGAATACATTTTATCACGATAATCTGCAGCCATTTCTGAAACAATCCACTAGTTTTATATAATTGACTTGGTCAATTCTAAAACAAAACAGTCTACGTACATTCTTATCCCCCACCCAAATTGCATTGAGATTGATTTAAAAAAAAAGTGTCCCAACCTCTACCATTACAAATGTTTTTATTAACACCACGTCTTACTACCTCTTCAGTTTACACGCATACATGATAATTACTTAAAAGAATAAGATTAGCAAGGAAGCATTTTAGAGGTGACCTACCCGCGATTGCGTGGAAGAGAGAGGGAAAACATTAAGGAAAACCACTCTCACTAAACCCGACTGGAATTCGAACCTCGATCTCCCTGCCATCAGCAATTATGAATGTTAGTGCAATTCTTTTCACCCGCTTTATTATGTAACTTTACTGTGTATTAGAGATAATTTAGAGCCCGTCTCAACCCATGGTTAACAATATTTTAATTGCATTTAATTTATTTTAGTTATAAAACGTGCACTTTCTGAACGACTGATTATATCAGCACACGATAATTTCTATGAGCGAGCGTGAAAATATTTACGATTTTTTCCAGGAAAGGTATTTTCACTTAACTTCCAGGGTTCTTTTTCATGTTACAATAAACATGAGAACAACGGCTTTACTTCCCCTTCGAAGGAGGTTGTGCTACGGATTTTTTTATCACTCAATAAAATCTGTTGACCACGGCTGGGTTAGAACCCACAAACATCGTGTCCTGAGGCGAGAACTTTACCCCAAGACCACCCAGTTGACCACAGATCGCATCTAGCTTAGGTAGGTATTAAACTTTGAATCAAAAGTCACATAGTGATTTGCTTTTCTGTATTCTACATTTGAAAAACAGCGGAATTATGGAATAGCTTAACCATATTTTTAAAATATAAAAAAAAAATTGACAAATAATTATTTTAAAATGTAAAAACTCTTTGACTCGTCCTGAATTCATTTTGTAAAGTAATAATACAGAACACCATGCTTTTACGTGATTTCTAATCAAAGTGTAATCTTTTATCTAACATCCCGGATAATAAGCCAATCTAAATCCTAACATTTTGTTGTTGTTGAAGATTGCGTCGAGTTTCAGTTAAAGAGGATTAAAAAAAAAACTTTTCTAAATCATGGTTATCTGTCAGCATGTCAGTTTGGCACCACTGCACGATGTAAACTTTGGAACAAGAAGTGTTTGTAGAAGAGGAAGGAAGTCCCCTTGTTTTAAAAATGGATCAGACACTTATTTATTTTACAGTGCTTCATTTTCTTTTATTTTGTGCCGCCGGCAAGGTCTTCTCAGATACTTACGCCTAGACAAAATGCGGCGACATCAAAGTTTGTTGTTTTAATCTTCTCTTGCCAAGTGCAAACAACAATAAACATAAAATGTCTTCTAGGTAAACCCTTTAATATTTTCAACATCATGTTAACATAATAATAAAATAAATAACAGGTTTTTCATACAATATTTTATAATTAATGTAATACGTACCTCAAAAGCTTTGAACATTATTGTATGGGACATTAAGATTAAAATTTCTATAAAACAGGAATGTTTAATACTATCAATTATATTCTAACTCTAGGTTAATATTTTCAAGAATAATTTATTATCTAAAAATAAAAATAAAAAGTAGAATATAATATTGCAAAAATTTATACATTTTAGATTATTTTTAGCATGAATGACTTTTTTGTATCATTATTATTTTTAATACTATAATATAATTAGTATTATTACTAAAACATATTTTTAGAAATTCAATAGTACTAATTATATTCTCTTAATTAGATACGTTTCTAATCTTCATAACACCCTTTTTTTAAATCTCAACTAGCTGCGCACATATTTATAGTACTGGAACAAAGACAAACAAGGTAGAATTTTGAATAAATTAACTCACATCTGCAAAATAGGAAAGTTGAAAACTTTTTTTGGGGAAAGAACATCTCAGTAACCCATTTTCGGTGGCTACGTGGTCTAACGCGCTACTCTCGTGTTAGACTAAACTTCCGATGATGGGGCGATTGAGGTACGATTCTTGTCGGTTGTACGTAGGATGATTTTTAAAAATGGTTATACACACTCACTCCACGCCTAAAACTAAAATTAGTATATAAAACGTATAACCCGAACGGGTAGTAAGACACGGTGTTAAAAAAAAGATCTCAGTATACCTGAATCAAACTCAAACCTTGACTTCCTTATAAACGGTAATCGAGACAGAACGATACTGATGTTCTAACTTGTGATACCACTGATTTGGGTATGAAATATGGGGCTGTTACACCACATCTATACACGTGTTAATAAATTAAGCGGTGACCTGGTGGTCTAGGGGTAAGGTGTCAGACTTCTATTCTTGCAGTCTGGGGTTCAATCCTGGTCCCGGCAAAGATTTATCTGATTACCAAACCCTTCCTTCACCTCTGACAAGACATCTTGTGAATGTGGGGAATGCCAGGCCTCCACCGTGTTCGGATTCCACGTTAAACGTAAGTCCTCCATTTCATCTCACAATCACCCTACCTTTACACATTAGCGTAAGTGCGTATAACCCGATCGGGTAGTAAGACGCGGTGCTAATAATAATAATAAATTAAGACGGTGGAAAAACAAAAATTGATCCATACTGTGGTATGAGAGAGAGGGAATATCTGCCGTTCATGAACCACCTTGTGGCATCGACTTGCGGAAGAAATGATTGATGACGACATACTTCGATTCACTACCTCTACCCTTTCAGTTCTTTAATAAAAAAACTTGAATTCCCTACGTTTATTTTCTAAGAATATAACCGGTAGTAGAAAATAAAAAAAAGAAGGCTGTCATACACACATTTGATGTTTGGAAGTTTAATTTCCGTTTCTTTTGAGTTTTTGCTTTTTTTATTATTCCTTTGCAAATAATAAAAAATAAGGTATTTTTTTTGTATATAACTTTCATAGATATTATTTTCAGTAGGTCTGAAGTCAATTTTGAACACACACACAAAAGCGTTTCTCTTACACTCACTTATTTTATGTCAGTTGTTCCTTTTTTTTTTCAATGCTCATTTACACTGTTTTGTCCCCTTTTTCAATTCTTTTGATCTATATTAAAGTTTAAACACAAACGTGGCCTTCCATAAACAATTTAATGAGTATTTATATTTAAATATTATTTTCCACCGTAGAAATCTTTATAATATTTTCGCCTTTGTATTACAATTATAACTTTAAATATTTAATAATAAATCTAACCAACTTCGGTGGCGTAGTTAGCTAACGCGCCAGTCGTGTTGAGCTAGACCACCGAGGACGAGGAGATCGAGGTTCGAATCTCGGTCAGATGAACTGGAGGTGGTTTTTCCTAAATGATTTACCACTCTCCCTTCACGCAAATGCGGGTTCACTTCCACTAATTCAACCTTTCCAATTCCTAATCCATTAGTATAATAAGTACTTAAGCGTATAACCCGAACGGGTAGTAAGGCGTGGTGTTAAATTAAAAAAATATAATAAATATGTTAAAAATAAAGACAAATTCTGAAAATTGAAATATGACACCTGGACACGGGAATCAAACCCATTTTTCAATTTTTAGAATATGATATCTGAGTGGTGTAATCCCTCACTAAATGCTTAAACAATAGCTTCGGATATTTGATTCTTAATAAAGACAAATCTAATTAGCTTTTTAAATATAAATACAAGGCTGTGAACTGTTTTATCTTTAAAATGTGTCCAATAAACTTTTATTAGAAAAACTCGGTATCTCTTTAACGTATTAAATAATATCGTATTTATTCGGCCTGAAGATCAGTAACTGTCGAGAAATGTATAGTTGATTAAACTTAAGACTTTCACCTATAGAAAGGGACTGCTGTACTGGTTTATATCACTGTTCTAGATTTGAATTACTTTTTAAGTCGTATGTTGCTATACTCAGTCTTCTCAAAAAGGACAGTTAAATACCATCAATTAAATTAATAACAATCGATATATTTAAGAGGTTTGTTTAGGTAGCTAAGATAAGAGTCACGCAGACGTTTAGCTTTATTAAATGTTTAGAAAACTGTTAATAGTAGTGTATACAAGTTTGGTCTTTACCGGAATAAATTAAAAATATATATATATTTTTGGTGGTTCTATATTCATTTCACGATGAGAGTGGGAAGCAAATGATCGATTCATTAGCATCTAAGTTAGGGATGAAATTTAATGTAACGAGAAAATAGTTATTACATTTATTATTATTATTATTATTAATATTATTTTTAGCACCACGTATTAATACCTGTTCGGGTTATACGCACTTACGCTAATGTGTAATGGTATGGTGATTGTGGGATGAAATGGAGGACTTAGAGTTTAACGTGGGATCCGAACCACGGTGGAGGCCTGGCACTCCCCACATTCACAAGTGTGATTAATACACGTCTTGTGAGAGGTAAATTAAGGGTTTGGTAATCATATAAATCTGTGCCAGGACCTAGGATTGAACCCCGGACCTCCAGCACAGAAGTCCGACACCCTACCTCTAGACCACCAGGTCATCTTCCCAAAGTAAATCTCTAAGTAAGAAACTGACATATTTTACACAATCTATCAATATGTTGGACGCTAAGCCCGAAAACCGCCAATAGATGAATATCTTGCTCAAACCTAGGATTGGACTGTTAAAATGACCAGAGCCCGACCCCCCCCTCCCTTCCATACCCCCCATATTCGGCAGTCTAGTCTACTGCGAGATTATCGCGTTAAACCATGCAGCCACCCAAGCAGCAGAACTGCTGACAGAGAAAATATGTCGTTGACTGAGAAAAAGTGTCAAACTTGTTCCTATGTAAATTGGACCGTATCAAGGCTGTGTATGCTATCTCTTTGTCATGCAGTAACAATTGTTAGAAATTATACGCTTAGTTTAAAAAATGAAACATCATTCAAATTAAAGCTGACTTTTTTTTACCCACCTCGTTGGCGATCGTAAGCGTTGATGCACTCGGAGGTCATGAACTGACTGACCAACGCCGTCTTGCCCACCCCTGAGGCACCTATCATCGCCACCCTGTACGTGATGATGTCATTATTGAGGCCTGCCGCAGGCGAGGCGACCGGCGTCTGTGGGGGCGGCGCCGTGCCCTCTGGGTGCTGCTGTTGGCCCGGAGGTACTAAGCTGTTACTCCGGGACCGGCGTCTCCTGAATGAGTCGCCGCGGTTCACCACACCTGCAAACATGATCGCCTGTTAGTGGCGTCTGTGGGGGCGGCGCCGTGCCCCCTGGGGGATACTGTTGGCCTCGGTCCCGGAACAGATTTATCTGATTGCCAAACCCTTTCTTCACCTTTGACAAGACGTGCATTAATCACAGCTGGTGAATGTGTGGAAAGCCAGGCCTCCACCGTGGTTCGGATCCCACGTTAAACTGTAGGTCCTCCATTTAATCTCACAATCACCCTACCATAGCGTAAGAGCGTATAATACTAACGGGTAGTAAGACATGGTGCTAATAATAATAATAATAATAATAATAATTATAATAATTAAATACACCCTTGATGGATATTCAATAACTTTTGATGTTTCCATATTAAGAAAATTAAACTCTATATCTCTAATGGATCAATATTTTATTTGTATTGCCAAAAAAGATATTTTGCTACACAAACTGCAAAAACATTAAAATTTTCTCGCGTCCCTTACACTCCCACCTTAAGAGTCCATCTCACAACTGATTATCCGGATATTAGAGACAAGCTTATCCTTAAATCAGAAAAAATTATTTTCGAAGTGTGGTTTTCTGCTTTCTTCCCTTGACCGCAGCAAAATTGGGTTAGGCTTACTGTATTCCTGTTTTTTTTTTTAAATTTGTTTTTAATACTTATGGTAAAACTGTCTGACACCTTAGCTCAGTCGGTAGCGTGTGTCTGCCTACTGAGCTAAAGGTCCAGGGTTTGATTACCGGCATGACCGAAATTTTATCACTTATGAAAATATGGGTTTACCCTTTCACATTGATAAATTAACGGCCAAGGACTGGATGTTGTGCCTGTCTTAGTTTTAAGTTATATTATAATGTATATGAAGCTACGACAAGCCTAGCAAGCTGGTAGTGGAAAATATATGCTTTAATAAAAAAAACTGACCCAGGCCACAGGCTGGAAAAAATAATGGATGTAGAGTAAAGCAAATTATGGTAAAACTGTTTTTTAAAGCAGAATATACATAAAACTTCACTAAGATGTGATGGCTAGTTCGAGATGTTTTATCAGTGTTATCCGTCGTATGAGAGGGGATCTTAAATAATCCAACTGGCTCCACGACTTTGAAAAGTATAATATTCATATAAAGTACGAAGAAACTTTAATTAAATACAAACATATTTTATTGCTGTTAACAAAGCTAACATTTTACTGAATTATTAGTGTTATTTTACAGTCCACCTTATCATGGAATGGTTACAAAAAATAATAGATCTAATTTTAAGTATTCATACGTCTAGTCATGTGATCTAACTTATGTCACTTTTGAGATAAATATATATATATATATATATAATTAAGGCCCATAAAATCATTCTAATAACTAGCAAAATTTTATTAATATCGTATTTTCTAAAAAGGTTCTACCTATGAAAATTGGACTATGTTGATAGTATATATCAAAAGGGATAGCTGAAGATCACATAAATACTTGAAAGTAGAAATAGTAACTTTTATAGTGGTTAGTTTAAATAGCTCAGACACCGATCGCGATGTAAGCACCGGGATGTTTGTTGAAGATTTGGTCCATCAAATGATTTCCAAGTACCTGTGTGAGGGCTTGGTTAGCGTCCCGATGGGGTTTATTCATATATAGCGTGAGGTAACAACTTTAATTGTAAAGGTAATTTTGAGTTCATTACAAGTTCTGTCACCAGGGAAAACAAAAACATCTCTCGCGGTGAGCGCTTGAAACTACAACGGTACGAAATATTTCTCACTTAAACAGCGTTTTTTTTTTTAGCATCGCGTTTTACTACCCGTTCGGGTTATACGCCTATGTACTAGTTCCACGCATATACACGGATTACTTTAATGTATTAGGGATGAGGAAGGTTGAATTTAAAGGTAATATACTTTCAAGTGCACAGAGGGAGAATGGAAAACCATTAAGTAAAAAATAAATAAAGAATTACCCTCAGTACACCCGACAGAGATTCGAATCTCGATCTTCCCATAATCGGAAGTCCAGTATATTTTGAGAGTGACGCCTTAGACTATTTGATTAACTAAGAGAGTGACAGATATTATTGTAAAAACCCACCACCCAAAAGTCGATCATGCTAACTTTACGAACCATCAGATAATTTCCTTCTCATGGTGATCTGACTATTATATACCCAGATAGAAAGAGAAAGTAAGCCGAAAGCTCGGTTTTGTAATTTCCTGTAGAATTCAAACACGCTATCATGTGCACGCTTCCTTGTGACTGCCACGCTATCTTGGCGTGGACGTGTTGACGGGTTTCTCTTTGTGATGATGCTCTCTGACGCTGCTGTATCAGCAAAGAGAAGTTAGTTGCTTGGATTCCTTCGGTTGGCAATACTCCGTTTCATCATTTGTCAAACAAATGACATACGTAAAATCTATTACACGGTTAACTTAGACATAAAGTTTTTACTTTGACAAATTTGGTTTGCTCACAACACTGTTCTATGACTTTATGAACGCTCAACCGACGAAAAAGATATTATCTAGGATAAAATAACGATTACATCTAGTAGCGTGTTATAATTTAATTAGATGATTATATTTATTAATGTGATTCAATGTCGCTTGCTTCACAGCAATCATAATACATACACGTGTTCCATCTTATCATATTATAATTACATCTTACATGAACCTGCTTCGGTGGACGAACGGTCTAAGGCCTCACTCTCGTATTAAACTAGATTGACGATTACAGGAAGATCGGGGTTCAAATCCCGGTAGGTTGTACTGAGGAGATGGCCTGGTGATTTAGGGGTAAGGTGTCGGACTTATCTTCTGGGAGTCCGGGGTTCAATCCTCGATCCCGGCACAGATTTATCTGATTGCCAAACCCTTCCTTCACCTCTGACAAGACATCTTGTGAATGTGTGAAATGCCAGCCTCCACCGTGATTCGGATCCCACGTTAAACTGTAGGCCCTCCATTTCATCTCACAATCACCCTACCATTACACATTAGTGCGTATAACCCGAACGGGTAGTAAGATGCGGTGCTAATAATAATAATAATAATAATAATAATAATAATAATAATAATAATAATAATGTACTGAGGGGGCTTCTAAATTGGTTTTCCACTCTTCTTCCACGCAAATGCAAGTACACTAAATCTATATTCAACCTACATAATCCCTAACTTATAATCTTAATTGATGGGCTATCACTCGCTAACGAGTATGATTGTCTTACAAATATACCATTAGTAAAGATTGTGGGTTCTTAGGTGACTGTAAAGACCAATCCTAGAGCTACAAACTCTCCACAGTGTTGGAATAAGTTGTCTCCGTTAACCACTGGCTGCTGTTGAGGGTTCACTATCCTATGATGTATTCGCCCTTCCAGGGAATTACTCTTGTCAGATTATTCTTCGTCATTATAGTTCAAAGTGTTGTTGGCCTTCGTGGACAAGCCGACGCCATGCCGGGCGATTGGCCGCTATGGCCTCCCAGTTGTCAATGTAGATTAGGCACTTCTTCGAGTTGGACTTAAGAACATGTTTTTACCGTCTGTGCTGTCACCCCCAGGTTTATTTGGCCATCCTTTACTGTGAATACATATCTCTTTTGGGGTCGAGTTTCGGGCATTCGAACAACGTGGCCTGTCCATCGAAGTTGATGCTTGATGATCAACGCTTCAACACTGGTGGTATTATGATAGTTTGGTGACACGTAAAGTTTGGTCTGCGTTACAATATTATGGTTGTAAAAGTCTCTTTCTTGCAGCTGTCCAAACGCTGCGCTTGCACAATAAGCGTAATTAATACATCTGCGTGTAGCCTGAACAGGTGTTAAGACACGGTAGTAAAAATAGTTTATATGAAAAGATAGCTGATAACTTTTTATTTTCTCTCTAGCTATAACATAATTTAACATGCACAGGAAATCACTTATTTCCTTAATGACTAGACAAAAAGTTTTGAATAATTATTTTTTTCAAAACCTCTGATTTGTAAAGTCAAAACTTTAAAACTTTGAAGTGAAAGCCACAATTATGGTGACGGTTCAGAATGACTGACATATTACAAATTCTTAAAGCCACACATTAAAGTAAAAACTCTAACCCTAAAATTGAGTAATGTTTTAACTGCGCAACTCGATTAAAAACAAACGGTAAAGTTATGAAATAATTTTAAAACCGTGTCTGACCTCGTTGTTTTATGGCTACGGAACTATCGTATATTTATCATGCTTTTTTATTTTCCTGTTTTATTATTTACTCTCAGTGAGATGGTCCTGTCAGCCATTTCTATTTTTTTCTTCTGTGGTTGATTTTCAATATTCTACCAATTCTCGTGTCTTTATTTCTTCCACCAATGTCAAAGTGCCAAAGCTGTCTATATACTCTGTAAGTTAAGTATTCGTTTGTGCCTTAGGTTAAATATTATTTATAATTTTCTGCACACACTGTTTCCTTAACCATGTAATATCATGTCACCCAAAAGGAAAAGTATAACACTTTGTCCGATCAAGTTAATCTAAATAAAACAATTTCAACAAATTATATAAACACAATTAACATTTTAGCAAATTTGTGTTTTTATTTTAGTTAAAATGACGATATCACTAATATATTAAAGTATTAAATACATTTCGATCAAAGGGAAAATATGAAACCCTCCAATCACGGAAGTGTGAGTACATTCGCTTTAAATTAAACCGTCCTGATTTTTGCTCTCTTTATCATTGCGTCTTACTACCTATTCAGGCTATACACATATTTTATAACTACCCTAATCGGGTAGGTATGAGGGAAGTAAGTATTTGAGAGGTAAACTACCCGCATTTGCTAAAAGAAGAGCGGGAACCATTAAAAACACACCCTCAGTAGACTCAACTGGGATTCGAATCCCGATCTCCCGTCATCAGCGGGCCAGTGATGACTTAGACTATTTGGTCACTGAAGCGGGTTCTTCCTTATCAACAACTAGATTGTGTAACAATTTGGATAGCCTGAAATGGTAGCAAAACACGGTGTAAAAATAACAGCCCTGATAAGTAATAATGACTGAATAATGAACAAATTCCGGAGCCGTGGTCGAGAGGTTAACTTACCCGCATTGACTTAGGTCGTATCTGTTTCGGTGGCCGCATGGTCTTATATTAGACTAGACTGCCAATGACCGGGAGATAGAGGTTTGAATTTCGGTCGGGTGTACTGAGGTTTTTTTTTTTCCTAAATGGTTTTCCACTTTACCTCCACGCAAATATGGATACATTTCCTTTAAATACAAACTTTCTAATACCTAAAACCATTAGCGTAATTAGTACATAAGCGTATAACCTGAACGGGTAGTAAGACGTGGCTCTATAAAAAAGAAAGAAGACATAGAGTTCAAACCCTCCTAACAAATAACGACGTTTACTGTATTTTAATGTATATTTTTATGACTGCGTTTCAATACTCGTTTGGTTTCTTTGTTCCATTAGCTATGTTACTGTATTAGGTATAAAGAAGGTTGAATTTATATAAAGTGTAACCAAATTTACACAGAAAACCCCTTATTGACTATGATATTTTTAGTCAATGAAACCACCTTCAATTCACTCAACCGGAATTGGAACCCCGGTCTCCCCGTCCATGGCAGCCCAGTCTATTTCGAGAGTGACGCCTGACGGCTATTCAACCATCGAAGTGTGGGATATATGATTTATGGTTGATAATTAAGTTCAACTTGAAACCACCATTAATTTTTGTCCCTTTTCAACTCCAGAGAGAACGGTGTTGGTAGTGGCTTATACAATAACTCCCCGACTATTACTTTAATGTGTCTTTCTTTCACAATCCAAGTTTACAGCTCGGGTCCCCTGGATATACTTTGATCAATACCGGCCTAGTTCTGCAACTTTACGTCTACATCGGCATATAGTTAAGGTGCGCAGTGGTTCTTTTTATTTGTCCCCATGTTTCACCACTCTTTCGGTTTATACGCATTTGGACTAATCACGTCAATGTGTTAAGGATATCCAACACCTTAAAGCAGTCGGTAACTTATCTATCTACTGAGATAAGGGTTCTGGAATCGATTCCTGGCACGGCCGACAAACGTATCATTGGTGAAATCTGGGATTCCCCTTTCACAGTGATTAACTAACGGCCAGGGGATGGGTGTTGTGTTTTTCTGAGTTTAAGTTAGCTTATAAGCTATGTGCTGATATAATCAGTGGGTTCAGAAAGAGCACGTTAAATACCTCAACATATATTAATAAATACAATATTAGGGCTAAAGAAGGTTGTATTTAGATTAAATATACCCACATCTGCGGGAAAAGCCATTTATTATAAAACCATCCTCAGTAGACCCGACTGAGATATGAATCCCGATTTACTCGTCATTGGCAGTTCTGTTATTTTTATAGGATACACCTTAAACATTCGACCACCAAAGAGGCTCCTGGTGGGTTTGTGGGTGACTAGTTTCGATACGTTAGGAATCGTTTTGAAAAACATGATCCAGGTTTAATCAGATCTCCAAGTAAAAGAGCATATAGGTTGTAGGGTATGACAAATATTCCCACGTAATAAATTTGGAGTCAGCGACGCTGAAGGATGGCGACGCCCGAGACGTCATAGTCGGCATTATATGCACCTGGAGGGGTAGGCAGACATGCAGAAGTCTAGATGTAATTATCTCACCATCGGCCTTTGTCAGGGCCAACAACCATATATTTGAAAGAATCATCAATTCCTTATGAGTGAGTACCTGATGTAAAACAATTCAATGCCTGTTACTAGTTATGATTCACACCACACTCCACTTGCTATGTGGTGAAGAACGATGAGTTGCCTAACCTGCAGGTGCATACAGCGCTAACTTTGACGTTTCGTAGCGGTGATCCCTAGTTTATTATTATTATTATTATTATTAGCACCGCGTCTTACTACCCGTTTGGGTTATACGCACTTACGCTAATGTGTAATGGTAGGGTGATTGTGAGATGAAATGGAGGACCTACAGTTTAACGTGGGATCCGAACCATGGTGGAGGCCTGGCCTTCCCCACATTCCCAAATTGTGATTAATACACGTCCTGTCAGAAGTGAAGGAAGGGTTTGGTAATCAGATAAATCTGTGCTGGGACCGAGGATTGAACCCCGGACCCCAGCACAAAAGTCCGACACCTTAACCCTAGACCACCAGGTCACCCGATCCTAGTTCATTACGTAGAATTACTTGTATTGTCCTACAAATTGTGTAGTATTTTAATTGGAGATATGAATAATCCTGTATTTTTAACCCCCCTGGCATAATTTACAGCCCGTGTCAGTGGGCACGTGAGTTAAATGTCAAGTTCGTATATTCTTGTTTTAAGGTAACGGGAAGTTTGGGGTTAGAATCCTTGGTGGGTATTCAGAGAGTGGTTTTCCCTAAATTTTTATCACTCTCATTTCATGATAATGCGGGTATATTTAATTTTATTTCTTCCTTCCTTATCCCTAATTCATTAGCGGATTATGTAAATGTTTTAACCAAACGTGTAGAGGAACTCAATGAAAAAACACGATCAACTATTTATGAAACACTAAACGCTGTCCTTTTAAAGTAAATCTGTCGGATAGAAAACATAAATGGGATGACATCATTTTACTCTGAGTCTGGCCACGCTCATTTTCAATAATTATCCCTAAATAAGGCATTCTTGGAAACAGTTCAATAATTTCTGACCTGTTTTTATTCTCCACCTGTAGATTACGCCTGTCGGAACTATAGTTTTTTATTTCGATAAAATATTCCTTCCACGTAAGATTAATGTTTCACGTGCTTAAAGGACTTTAATTAATAATATTCTACTGACGTTTAAGGCTGACTCTAGTCGATAGTAACAATATCGTCAAATTAGCCAGAATGTTGTCAATGGTAACGATATATATATATATATATATTATATATATATAATAATTATATATATATATATATATATATATATGATATATATATTGTCAACGCATCTTACTACCCGTACAGGTTATACGCTTATATATGAATTAAGCAATTGTTTTACGGATGAAGAAGGTTATATTTAAAGGGAGTGTACCCGAATTTGCGTGGGATAGTGGAAAACAATCTTTGAAAAATTGCCCCCAGTACACCCAACGAGATTCGATCCTCGATCTCCCGTAATCGGCAGTTTATTCTAATGTTAGAGTAGTGCGTTAGACTATGGGTGTAACGATGTCTTCATGTTTTACAGGATGTAGTTAAATTAATTTATAAAACAGCTACAAAAGTGTTTAGTATACATTTGAATATATTATATATTTTAAAGTACATTTAATAATATAATAAGTTAGATAATTTATTATTAAAATACATTTTACTTTCACCATTTAAATTAAATCGAAAGTGGGGAAAATTTCGTGATTTCGGGACTAAATACATTCGGAAATGAAACTATTAATCTTAGGATATTTTAACTGTGAATTTATATTTTAACACGTATCGGTGGACACGTGGACTCAGCTTCAAACTTTTCTGGTTGGCCGGCGACGGGGTTCAAATTCTAAAGTATGTACTGAAGGTAATTTTTCTTGAATAGTTTTCCACTCTCTTTTAAAAAAAAACAGGTTTCACTTCCTTTAAAATTTACCTGAATCTTCCCTAACTTATTAGTTTAGTTACATTTATATAGCTTGGGTGTGTAGTATGACGTGATGCAAAAAATCTATAATAGTTTTCAAATAATTGACTGACAAACTCAACAGGAAGAGACTACTGAGAACACATAGATGCAGATGTGAGGATAACATTAGAATGGACCTGGTATAGATATGGTGAGGTGGGCTGGATAGAACTACCTCAGGATAAGGATAGGGTGTAATTAGGTGGACTGGACAGGGCTAGCTCAAGATAGGGATAGTTGTGATGTAATATTGTAAGTATGGTGATCAACTTTCAAGTTCCTAATACAATAAAGTGAGTAAATAATTATAGAATAACTTTACATTTTATTGAAATCACAGTTGTGCACTTATAATTCAGGAAATTTTGTGACATACTTTATAGAAATGCCAAAACAAGTATGAATCCTTATATTGCGTTATAATATTTAAGAAATAAATAAACACATACATTATTAGTTTGTCTCGTGTTGCGAAATGTTATATAGGTTATTATTATTTATTATTACAAACCTTGAATGTGCTCGTAGTTCTATTTATCTTCTTACATTCTCGTTACTAAAATAATGTCAAAATAAATTATAGCTGGGTATGGAGACAAACATTTCAATTTAAAGTATAAATAAGGAATTTTAGTTATAAAAGTAATAGGAAGAATAAATATAAGGAAAATAACCCCAAGAAAAAGTTTTGTAATCACGCAAATCTAAGAGTAAAACAAACTTAATCAATAATGGTTAGTAATTTAAAAACTATAGGCACAGAATTTGAATAATGAAACAGAACATTGAAAAACGTATTGATTTACAAACATTAGCAGACACTAATGTTACTTTCAAAGTTTAGAAAGGGTCATCTTTATGCAAAAAATATATTTTACGTTTATTTTTATTATGGGTTATTTTATTTGACTAATACCTATCATTTTGTGGGTTACATGATATATTTTAGTTAAACGTGCTTTTATAATATATTATGTTTATTACAGCATTAGTATACCTTAAAACCTTTAAATAAATAATATAGCATCCAGAAATTGTTTAAGATAACATTTTAAAAGTGCATTAGGTAATATGTGATCAAGAGTAGAGTTAACCATCTTAGTTCAAAAAAATTGATAAACAAATGTAATTTGAATTAAAAATTATTGTGCACTGTATCTTAGTATCCGAATGGAATAAGGATGAATAAGGTACCTACTTACACTTCGTTGGCAGCATGGTTTAGGGCGTCACCCTCACAAAATACTAGAATGCCGATGACGGGGAGATTATGGTTCTATCCTGGTCGGGTGTACTGAGGGTGGTTTCTTTTAAATGTTTTCCCCATTATCTCCACACAAATGTGGGTACTCTTCCTCTAAATTTAGCCTTCCTAATCCCTAATACGTGAATCCCTAATTAGCGTAATAAGTAGACACATAAACGTAGGCCTATTACCGAATGGGTATTAAGGAGCGGTGTTAAATTAAAAGGTAGAATTTATCACTTGCGTGGAGGAAGAGTGGGAAATAATCTGACCAAAAAAATAAAAACCTCTCAAATATAATGGACATAAATTTTAACTCCAACTTCTACATCATTGACAAACCTAAAATATGAGACTGACGCTATAGTCTGTCTTGTGACCATCAGTGCAGTTCATTTGAATGTTGAATAAAGGTTTTGAAACCACCTGTACTAGTAAAGTCAAGCAGTGTCCTAGTAGGTAAAAAAAAAACCGTACATTTTAAACAAGTTTATTTGTCTCACGAGAAATATAAATGAGTATTCTTTCATTAAAATTCTTTTAATGGTAATGATTTTTAAAAGCTACGAACTCCCTGAATATCTCTTTTTTAAACTGGAGCTTTAAAACAAATATAATCCATATTCAAATGGTAACAATGCAAACTAAATTAGTTTTGGGAACATAACATTACATTTTTACATCCCCCTCTCTCACCTAAATTTACAAATACACGTTGAATTTGATCACAGCGTATCGAGTTTGCTGTTTATTTGTTCGATTTTGTTCATATACCCTTTTGACCTTTGACATACTATTCAAACTCTACGTCATCGATTGTAAAGCAATAAAGCCATACCTGTTTGTAAAACTAGATGTTCCATTAATACAAAGTCTCTCTTTGTATCGACTTACGTTAGAATTAACATTTTTGTAAAAAATGAGATGATCTTACATGTTGTGAACATGGTATTACGGTTTCATATCTGTTCGTAAAGACGTAAACTGTTTTCATTATTTGATTAATATTATGCTCATAAATTGAAGAGTTGAGAATTATAATTGGGCAATCGACCATTTTCTTGTTTTTTTCAGGAGAGCAAAAATAAAGTTTAGTTTAGCAGTATATTTTTATTCAATGTAGTTATCTACTCTACGATATAATTGATGTTTTTTGAGGTTTCAGACATTTTTAACTAAGCCAAATACACATTAAAAATACAAATTTATAATGAAAAAAAAATTTGGTCCTGTTAAAAGTTGGTTGCACAGGACTATAAATGGGCTTAACAAAAAGCATAGTATTAAAATTGAGCTTTTTAGAACGATGTACTTATATCATGCACTTTATCATATATTAAAGCAATATTGATCTACGTTCATTTCATATCCATAAAAAAAATTCGTAATGTCCTTTAAAAAAATAGCATGTAATTACAATAATTTTAAATGCTATATGTGTTTTTGTTTTGTATGACATGTGATAAGGAGCAGAACTCCTATTGGCTGCTTGATTCTAAGCCGACTTATAATTCTTACAAAGTAGCTGGGTCTAAAATTGTAAATGAAAATTTACAGTATTTAAAGTGTGTATACAGCCATTTAAATGTAAGATTTGAATTCCCCTCACAAAAGAACACAGAATGGTGAAAATAAACTCATTTTTTTCAAAATGGTCGTTAGCCCACTTATAATTATCAGGTCAATTATATTATTTACCAATTGTTATGCTTATAGATGTGATTATTTACTTTATATATTCTACTCACAACCGTTACTATTCTTGATTGTCTCTCTATAAATGCCATGCTTTACTCTAAATTTAATTATCTACATAATGTTATACAAATAAATTACAGCGTTTACGTAATGTTTGACTTAAAAAAATGTATTAATAAATTAAATTTTTACCTATAATTGTCACTATTTGCTTAATGTTCCACTTATACAATTCATTATTTACTTAAAACTTAATTCTTTACTTATAAGTGTTATTATTTACTTAATGCTATACTCATATAGGCCTCTGACTTATTTATTTATTACTATAATGTGATTAATAACCTTAAGCTCTACGTCTAGATGGCATTATTTAATTAATGTTCCTATGAAAATTGTGCTACATTCAATCTGATATCCTTCTATCAGTCATAACAAAATAAATATTCAATCTGTTATAGAGACAAATACATTGATTCCAAGCTTGGTTTAGTTTATTCCAATTACACCCGGGATTTCCACTCTTCTGACAAACTCTGATTGAAATGAACTTTAGTTATCTTTCCGTTGGGTAATGCGTTATATTTGATCGACCGTAACCTCTAGATACAAAGAGATAAAAGCCAATTTGGACCTTTGACTAACTACAATTATCTCTGCAGGATGTTATCTGTGATAGATTCTATTACTTTTTATATTTAGATGTAATTTTGTATATAGCTAGCATAGGGTGTATCTGCGATTAAAGCTATTGGCTATTGCTTACTCGCTTAGGTGACCGAATTATCTAAGGGCAAGGTGCTGATTTCGCAGTAGACTAGACTACCGATGATGGGAAAATTGAGGTTCATATCTCGGTCGGGTGTATTTTTTTTTTACAAAATGGTTTTCTCCTTTACCTTCACACAAATGCGTGTACATTTCACATAAATATAATCTTCCTCATCTCTAAAACCATTAGCGTAATTAGTCCATAAACGTATAGCCCGGACGGGTAATAAGACCCAGTGCATTTATTTACAGTTTATATTATAACTAAGCTAATATATTTCAGTAGATACTATGTTTAAAAGTAATACAATATTTAATTTATTTTAAATGTAACATTTAATAAAAAACAAATTTTGTATTTTGAGCCCAATTAAAAACCTTAAACGTTTTTAGATTAGTGTAAGTATCAGATATCTTGAACGGGAATTTTTGTGGAAAAATAATAAAAAATATATAATAGACCAACACCTTAGTTCAGTTGGTACCTGTTCTGCCTTCCTAGTTGAGAGTCTCGGGTTAATTTCCGCCATGGCTGAACATTTATAATTAGTGAAATATGCTTTTTCGTTTTAACAGTGATAGTGATATATTAGCAGCTGGGTGCTATTTATTTTCTAGAATTTAAGTTATTTTATAAGTCGTGAGTTGGTATAGTTAGTCGGTCAGAAAGGGAACATTAAATACATATAATAAAATTTTAAAAATAGGCCTATGTATAAAGTTTAAAAAAAAAATCAAAGGTTCATGAAATAAAATTATTCACTTACAAATTACAAGGCCACAAATACTTCAAATAAATTATCACTCAATCCAAATAAAATGAGAAAGCAATAATTTTGTTTTTATTTCTCCTGCAAAGTTAAAAAAGTGACTTAGAAATTCCTTGCATGCACTGATTCAAATGAACATTTATTTGAATAAGTTAAATCATTTTCTATGATCAAGTATATATTTTTACCAAAAAGGCAATTTTTTTAATAATAAACAACATGTCACAAAAAGGTTTGAAATCTATATTTACACATTTTATTTTGAGAGTTTTGTGTAGATAAGATGGTTTAGTTATCCAAAGGGTAATTTTCTAGTCTTGTTGCGTTGAATAAAAACTGATACAGTCTCAATAAACTCTTTGGGTTGTTCGAAATGAGGGAAATGTCCCGCGTTTTGGATGTAAGCAAACTTCGCTCTAGGAAATATCTTTCTGATATCTATATGTTCAGATTTTTTAATATATTCCGAGTTTGCCCCTCCAATAAAGAGCGTGGGTTTATTGAAAGAGCCGCCGAAGATCGGGAAACTAATAAGGTTCTGAAAGTGTCTCGATATCGCATTTAGGTTGACCCGCCACTTGTACTTGCCATATTCTCTCTCCACGAGGTTAGTAAGAAGAAAATTCCTTACTCCCTCGTCAGGGACATGCTTGAACAAAACATCGTTGACGAGTTTCCGAGCTCCAGAAATGGGTACGTTCGGTTCTAAGTCTATCCCAGCCATCTGTTCGAGGAGTTGGGACATCCTTGTGAAAGCCGGACTGACACTTATTGGAGATATCTCGACGACGATAAGTTTGTCGACCATCTCAGGGTAGGCGTGAGCGAAGAACATGACCGTTCTTCCTCCCATACTGTGACCGATAAGCGTCGCTTTCTTGATACCGAGTTCCTCCATAAGGGCTCTCAGATCGACGGCCATGTGGTTGTAGGAGAACTCCGGCGTGTGAGGGCTGTCTCCGTGGTTGCGGGCGTCTGCGGTCACTATCTTGCGGTTTGTCATAGCGTGGATGTTCTTCGAGATGGAATTCCAGTTCCCTTTAGAGCCAAGGAGACCGTGCATTATTATCACCGGGGGATTCTTGGAATCTTTATCGGGCCTCGTGTATTCGAACGAGGCATACGACATCTGGACGGGAGTTATGTCACTGCCTAGAGGGATCGTATTGGAGTTTTGAGACGCTGAGATGGAGCTGTCGACGGACTTGGATCGGGTGTTTACAAAATAACTGATCAATCTATGGGGATTCAGATGTCGGGTCATTTTGAAGGGTATATATCTTTTCATTTTAACTGCCTGCAACAATTCCTAAGTGGAGTTTTGAGGTTAGATCAGACACAATAATAATTTAGAAAATTGTTCCGAAACGAAATATTTTAGCTCATGAACGTTCAGTCCATGTTTGATTGCCGTGGATAAAACAATGTAACTATTAAATTGTTTGAACTGGCAGTGTTTATCGTGAAGGTCCACTTGGCAACGGCTCTTAAATGCAATAAAACTCTACCATTGTAATAGTAGGACATGATTTTCTGGTGCTATTTCAAGGCCAATCAACCGGGAGATTAGATTCATTTTTATAATCGAACCGAACATTTTTTTGAAGTCCGATTCCTTGAAT
Source organism: Timema cristinae (assembly GCA_039000515.1). Lineage (NCBI taxonomy): Eukaryota > Metazoa > Arthropoda > Insecta > Phasmatodea > Timematidae > Timema > Timema cristinae. The sequence continues at coordinate 33,520,788 of JBCFYV010000024.1, read as the reverse complement.
TATTAATTTTTTTAAAAGTGAAATTGAGATCAATTTTGTAACTTTTCCAACCCACTTCGGTGGCCGCGTAGTACAAGGCGTTACTCTCGAAATATACTAGACTTCCAATGGTGGGGATATCAGGGTTCGATCCCTGCTAGGTTTACTGAGTGTGGATTTCCTAAATGGTCTCCCCTCTTCCTCACAACAAATAAGGGGACATTTCCTCTAAATTCAACCTTCCTCTTCCCTAACTCATTAGAGTAATTGACATAGACGTATAACACTAATGGGTAATAAGACGTGGTGCTTAAAAAGTTATTTTCATTTTGAATCAACAGTGTTTCAATTTTGCTTTATTTTAGAAAATATGATAAAGATGTTATGGTGGTATTAGTTCTGTTTTATTTAAAGTAGGATTATTATTACTATTATTATTAATATTAGCATCACGTCTTACTATGTTCGGGCTATACGCACTTACGCTAATGTGTAATGGTAGGGTGATTGTGAGATGAAATGTAGGACCTACAGTTTAACGTGGAATCCAAACCACAGTGAAGGCATGGCATTCCCCACCTTACCCTTACCCTAGACCACCAGGTAAACCTTAAAGTAGGATAAAGAATATCGCACAACGATGTGACGTCTGGTTCGGGCAGAGGTACCTAACTAAATAAGTGCTATTGGTGGGGTAATACGCTGTATGAAACATATTAAATAAGCCTACATTACAGTTTATACAACCAATACGCATATTCAGACTTTATATAATAATAATAATAATATTAATAATTATTATTATTATGAATGGGCATGGAAACAAGAAAATGTCCAGCTCCTCTGATTTGGTGCGCCGGTGATCGGGAGTTTGGGGATTGAATCCCAGCTAGACAGTTTTTACAAATGTTTATCTTCACCATTCATACCCCAATAGTGTAAATATATGAAGATTAAAATAATTAATACATACATACATATACATATACATATACATATACATATAATACTATATACATATACATATACATATACATATACATATACATATACATATACATATACATATACATTATACATATACATATACATATACATATACATATACATATACATATACATCTATACATATACATATACATATACATATACATATACATATACATATACATATACATATACATATACATATACTATTATACATATACATATACATATACATATACATATACATATACATATACTATATATACATATACATATATACATATACATATACATATACATATACATATACATATACATATACATATACATATACATATACATATACATATACATATACATATACATATACATATACATATACATATACATATACATATACATATACAAACTATACATATACATATACATATACATATACATATACATATACATATACATATACAATAACATATAACATATACATATACATATACATAATACCTATACATAACTACAATACACATAACATATACATATACATAATACATATACATACACATCACATACATACATACACATAACACATACAATACATACACATATACATATAATACATATACATATACATAACAACATACACATCATAACATACACATACATAATACTACATACACTATACATACATATACATACATATATACATAATACACATATACATACATCATACACACATATACATACACATACACATACACATACATACATACTACATACTACATATACATACATATACATACATATACATAACATATACATACATATCATACATACATATACATAACATATACATACATATACATACATACATACATACTACTATACATACATATACATATACATACATACATACATACATCATACATACATACATACATACATACATACATACTACATACATCATACATACACATACTAATACATATACATACATACTACATACATATACATACATCATACATAACATACATCATACATACATATACATATACATACTACATACATATACATACATATACATACATACAATACTAACATACATACATACATACTACATACATAATACATACATACATACATACATCATACATACATATACATACATACACATACTCATACATACATACATAACATACTACTACATACATACATACATACATACATACATACATACATACATACATACATACATACATACATACATACATACATACATACATACATACATACATACATACATACATACATACATACATACATACATACATACATACATACATACTACATACATACATACATACATGCATACATACATACATATATACATGCATATATACATACATATATACATGCATATATATATACACATACATACATACCTGCATACATATATACATATATACATATATACATACATACGTACATAATCACGCCATTCCCATAAGGTGTAGGCAGGTTATGTGCACATTTAGCTCAAAAAACAACCCCGTACTTATTCATCCTCACTTTCTCCACACTTCTTTATGATTGCATACTCCTTTCGTTTCAACAACATCCATACACAGAGTACTACATGCTCTTTTATTCTTGAAACTCTTCATGTTTCTCTGTTTTTAAACAATTGTCTACACATTTAACCACGTCTTACATGGCCTACCCCATACTATTAATCCATACACTCTACCTTCATATGTTTTCTACGTCACTCGATACAAATAATATATGGAGATATCTCCATCTTCCCCACTTGGAATCTAGCCAGAGTACCCTAGAATTGTTGTCAATATTACTATGATCACAAATACATGGATGTGGTTATTGATTTGTGGAGGAACGAAGGTGGGGGAAGGGTAACTAGGCTAAGGTCCGTACTCTAGGTGTTTCTTAATACAAACAACTTATTTGGTCAAAATAAATAAAATGTTTCTTTAGTAGGTTGATTTTGTTTAATTTTATAAACATCTTATTATTATTATTATTATTATTAGCACCGCGTCTTACTACCCATTCGGGTTATACGCACTTACGCTAATGTGTAACAGTAGGGTGATTGTGAGATGAAATGGAGGACCTACAGTTTAACGTGGAATCCGAACCACGGTGGAGGCCTGGCATTCCCACATTCACAAGAAGTCTTGTCAGAGGTGAAGGAAGGGTTTGGTAATCATATAAATCTGTGCCGGGACCGGGGATTGAACCCGGCCGCCAGCATAGAAGTCTGACACCTTACCCCTGGACCATATAAACATCTTAATCTCTTGAATAATTGTCATGAAAGTCGTATCATTTGTACATTTATATTAATATTTAGCACCGCGTCTTACTACCCGTTCGGGTTATACTCTTTAATTACTAATTACGATAATGGATTAGGAATTGGGAAGGTTAAATTAGAGGAAGTGAACCCGCATTTGCGTGGAGGGAGAGTGGAAAACCATTTAGGAGAAACCGCCCCAGTTCACCCGACCGAGATTCGAACCTCGATCTCCCCGTCTTTAGCAGTCGAGCTCAACACGACAAGCGCGTTAGCCAACTACGCCACCAAGGCGGGTATTTGTACATCATACTTTTAAATGAAGAGTGAAATTCCTTTTTTATTATCACCATATCTTAAAACCAGTTCAGATTATACGCTAATGTACTAATTACGTTAATGGATTTAGGGATTAGGAAGGTTATATTTATATGAAGTATACAAAAATTTGCTTGGAGGGAAAGTGGAAAATCATTTCTAGAACAACACTTCAGTACACCCGACTGAGGTTTGAACCTCAATCTCTCCGTTCAGTCTACTGCAAGAGTAGCACCTTATACTATGCAAACACTGAAGTGGATGAAAGTCCTGTTCAAATTTCATGATAAATATTCAGGAACTGTTGGGTTTAAAAATGTAGAAAATAAAACTTAACGTCCTTCAGGAGTAATATTTGAATTCATTTTGGCCATACAATATTTTTGTTATAAATTCTGTGAAAATACTGACCTCCACTTTCATTAAGTTTCCTCTAGCGTTAAGATGGTTTCGTTAAGGCGGTATTACGCTGTTACGTTTATTTTATCAAATTTATTTGATAAAATAAATGTGATGTATCTTTGACATTCCATCAAAGATATTTGATAAAATAATATGTTTTACCAATCTTTTAAAAAAAGGTGGATATTAATTTGTAACAATTATTTATGGGCCTCACGTGGAAGTTAAGTGTAAGATCATAGTCCCATATGGTTACTACTTCTAGTTTTATATGCCAACCGCTTACACTAATTTAAACCTCAAATGGGGGAGGGAGATTAATTTTAAATAAAGCTCACGAGCATTCTTTTTAAGAAGTTGCACTCAGCTGGGGATTATAGTCGAATGTTCGCCAGTTGAATACAAATAAAGTAGGGGTAGTCAATATCAGAAAAATTTGCCAATGAAATTATTAATTTTTGGTGTGGTTAAGTTTATATATATATATATATATATATATATATATATATATATATATATATATATATATATATATATATATATATATATATATATTTAGCTCCGCGTCTTACTAGCTGTTTGGGTTATACGCTTATGTACTAATTACGCGAGTGGTTTTATGGATTAGAAAGTAATATTAATAGGAAATGTACCCGAATTTGTGCGTAGATAGAGTGGAAAACAATTTTTGAATAAACACCCTCAGTACACACAACTTAGATTCTAACCTCAATCTCCCCTTCATCGGCAGTCTAGTCACTTACAAGAGTAGCGCGTTAAGCCATTCGGCCACCGAAGTGGGTAGTTCTTATTCAAATTTGAGTTGCATCTTGAGTTTTCAATCAGATGAAGAGGAATAGAGGAAGAGAAGAGCAGTTGACACTTCATCAAACTCCCTCCATTACTGTTAACGTTTTTTTTTTACTGCAGATTCAAGATACCCGCATCAGTGGGAACGTGAACTAAATATCAAGATTGTCTGATGTGGTCTACCGGTGACAGGGAAGTCTGGAGAGTAAGGATTGTAACTACACAAATAACAACCACAAACAATGTAGCATCGTGGATTGTTGCCTTGCTAGGTAGAGCTTGTTTAATTTGTACCTGTGACAGGCTCTTGGCAGCTCTGTTCGTATTTGAGCAATCGTGCATTGCCTCTGCTTTACATAATAAACATGGAAATGTACAAGTGTTCAGAAAAATATCTTTACAACTTTGATACTTAATTTAATTTCTACTTACTAATTAAACAACTAGATAACTTTTATAATAACCTTAAAATCATTTTATAGCTGATATTTTTTACAAGTTGATAATCTTATGTCACATTTTCTTATTTTGAACAAGCCTCACTTGTGTTTATTAATAAAATAGTCTCCTTTTTAAATTTTTCTTTTCATTCTATTCTAACTTGTTCAAGTACATAATTGAAATTAATCAATATAATCAAGTTAAATTACTCATCAACTACAGTATATTATAACATTTTTATTTCAAGTTTTCAATTTTCATAATCTTTTTATCAAAACTCAATTTTACTATCTTACATGCATAACTGTATATTTACATTCAGTTTCTATTTTAAAAACACTAATTTCAATATTTTCAAGACTTCTTAATTCCTAATATTCTGTGTTTTTAATTTACATTATTTAATTTTAATTTATCTTACCAGTTTATAAATATTGTAACTTAAACCAATTATTAAATTTTTATGTCGTATATTAAATATCGCTCCTTACTCTCAACTTTAGAATGTTTTCTAAAATTTACTAAATAACTAATTACCATACACATGAAGTAACTGATCAAGAATATATAGCCATAGAGAGCCCAAGCTAAATTTTTTTTAAAGTAAAATGAGACAACCCCATGATTTGTACACTTCCTCGTTGACTTTTAATATGTGATTCATTTTAAAGGTAGTTTTTGAACATCCTATTCTACCGTGAATCCCGGAAGAATGAATGTTCTACTGAGTTATGATAACATAAAATAGTACAAATAACTCTGTTTAACCTGGCAACACTCCATGCAAAGCCACCGATTCATTAAACGAAACCCCTGATCCCTAAAGTCGACCATCCACATACAAATTGGCAGATCTAACTCAGTCCATCTCGGCAATAGAAGCGGCCGTCACAAACTCCATGTTTACATCGCTTTTTGCTTTTACTGTTTACATTACGACTTTTACGTATGTTGAATTGGCCCCTCCACTTTTGAAAAATTCATTTTTTTTATGGTTGCAATCGTATGTTCTTCGTCTGTTCTACAATAAAATGTGTGTGTTCCAATTTTATAGACTCACAAAACGAATGTGTTCATGGAGGGAGTGTGTGGAAAATTCACAATACCCTTCCTCCCACCCCCACCCCCAGTCCTCTAAACCCTAATTTCCAAAATTAACATTTTTATCGTCCCAATTGTTCGTTATTAATTTATTACAGAATATTCATCAAATTGTTTCGTTTACTCAACATTTGTTCTTGTACAGATACTAATTTGAGCCTCTGTCTCTATATTTACACAAAATAGGCCGATTATACAATAATGGACAGCCTCTTGATTTAGTGATCAGCATTGCTGGTTAGTAATTTAAAGGTCACTGGTTTGATTCCCGGCAGTGACATAGGCATATTTTCCGAGGGGGAACTGTTCTATGGTGGCCATGGTCTGATTAATTATACCTTAGTTAGGTTTAAGACTTCTACTGGCACCATATAATAATAATAATAATAATAATAATAATAATAATAATAATAATAATAATAATATCATCTCATCGGGATGAAGTAACAGCACCTACATTGTGCCCCAGCCTCAGAGGACGGTTACCAATAGAAGACCAAGAATGTCTAGTCGACAAACCCTGGGGGAATACGCTATATATATATATATATATATATAAATATATATATAAAAAATACAATAATTATGATCGTATAGCTTATGTGGGGATGTAGAGGACGCAAAAAGGGCAAATGCTTTTGGATTTTTTTTTATAGCAAAACGTAACATAAATAAAATATTGCTTCAATACAAATATGATTTTAATTGTATTTACATTTGATATCAAGTATCAACAGTTGTTAATTAATTATTCGTCAAGGTTGTTCTGGTATTTACTTTAAATAGTTTGTTAGATAATGCCACTATGTTCATGACAAAAATTCAATAACTGTTGAGGTCGCCAGTTAAATAGAATTAAAATCTTTGTTTGTATTGGAACAATATTTTATTTATTTTATCCCGAATAATATTTTACCATAAAAACCGCAACTCTTACATACTTACCTTAACAAGATGCATTTAGATACAGTGTGATCAGCACCGGTGCTAAAATGGTTAAATGCGTCAGTCTCGTTTTATATGGATTACCTTTTATGGGATGGTCAGGGTTTGAATTCAGGGTGGGTATATAAAGGCATTTCATTCACTAAATTATTATTATTATTATTAGCACCGCGTCTTACTACCCATTCGGGTTATACGCACTTACGCTAATGTTTAATGGTAGGGTGATTGTGAAATGAAATGGAGGACCTACAGTTTAACGTGGAATCCGAACCACGGTGGAGACCTGGCATTCCTCACATTCACAAGATGTCTTGTCAGAGGTGAAGGAAGGGTTTGGTAATCAGATAAATCTTTGCCGGGACCGAGGATTGAACCCCGGCCGCCAGCATAGAAGTCTGACACCTTACCCCTAGACCACCAGGTCACCCCATTCACTAAATGAATGACAACTCTTTCTACACGCAGATGCGGGTACGCTTCCTCTAAATTCTGCCTGCTTGAGATGGAAAGGGGAGGTCAGTATTTTTTAAGTCTCTATAACAAAATATTTTTTATCGAAAATATTTATATTACCAAAAACGAATCAAATATTGATTTCATTCAACACATTTAATTTAATTTGATAAACATAGTCATATCAACAATTTTTAAATATCTAACATGGCTATTACGTGATTCGACCAAGACTTTTTCTCTTCATTAAAACGTTCCTAGTGAATTGCTATATGATCATGACGAATATTCTAGAACTGTTGAGATGAAAATATGTAGACAACTTTTTTTTTACCACTACATTTTACTACATGTTCAGGTTGTACGCAAATTTACTAACTACAATAGTGAGTTAAAGATTATAAAGTTTGGATTTAGAGAAAATGTACCCGTATTTGCTTGGAGGATGAATGGGAACACCATTTTAAGGAAAAAACACCCTTAGTAAGCTCGACCGGGATTTCGAACCCCAATCTTCATATCATAGACTGTCTGGCACAACACTAGAGTGACGCCTTAGATCATGTGGCAAACCAAGCAGGTATGTTGACAACTAAATTATACCGTCAAGCAGGTATGTTGACAACTAAAATATACCGTCAAGCAGGTATGTTGACAACTAAAATATACCGTCAAGCAAGTATGTTGACAACTAAAATATACCTTCAAGCAGGTATGTTGACAACTAATGTATACCGTCAGCAGATATGTTGACAACTAAAATATACCTTCCAAGCAGGTATGTTGACAACTAAAGTATACCTTCAAGCGGTATGTTGACAACTAAAGTATATCTTCAAGCGGTATGTTGACACTAAGCATACATAAGCAGTATTACACTAAAGTTACTTAAGCAGGTATGTTGACAACTAAAGTATACTTTCAAGCAGGTATGTTGACAACTAAAGTATACTTTCAAGCAGGTATGTTGACAACTAAAATATACCGTCAAGCATATATGTTGACAACTAAAATATACCTTCAAGCGGTATGTTGACAACTAAAGTATATCTTCAAGCGGTATGTTGACAACTAAAGCATACATTAAAGCAGTATGTTGACAACTAAAGCATACATTAAAGCAGGTATGTTGACAACTAAAGCATACATTTAAAGCAGGTATGTTGACAACTAAAGTATACTTTCAAGCCGTAGTGAAACTAAGTTTTCAGCGATTTGACAACTAAAATATACCTTGATTCTACTTATGGATAGATATTTGGAGCAAATGTTAAAAAGTACTAACATAGATGTTAATGGCCATTATATTATTAGTATTGTTTAATAATTGTCAACCTTCGTAGTTTTAGGGTAAAGTACTCGCCTCAAGACTCAAAGTTAATGGGTTCAAACCCAGTTGAGGCTCATTGATTTTTCTCGAGCAATAAAAATCCGTAGCGCAACTTCCTTCGAAGGGAAGGAAGGCCGTCGGTCGGTCCCATGTCAGTTGTGGCATGTAGGAGATATTTGGAGGTAATATGGGAGTACCTTCCTGGCAATATTGGTGAGTTCTTTCGAGCTCTCTCGTAGAATTAACACTGTTTCCCAGGGAACGTGTCGAGGACTAACGTCAGTAAGGTCACACAGCTGTAAAACAAATCCTCCAACACTAATAATATTACAAGTTCCCGTGACTTGTCATAGAAAACATCGTTGCTTAATGAGCGGGATAGGATGTATGAAGGTGACCTGGCGGTCTAGGGGTAAGGTGTCAGACTTCTGTGCTGGCGGCCGGGGTTCAATCATCGGTCCCGGCATAAATTTATCTGATTACCAAACCCTTCCTTCACCTCTGACAAGGCGTGTTTTAATCACAACTTGTGAATGTGGGGAATGCCAGGCCTCCACCGTGGTTCGGATTCCACATTAAACTGTAGGTTATCCATTTCATCTCACAATCACCCTACCATTACACATTAGCGTAAGCGCGTATAACCCGAACGGGTAGTAAGACGCGGTGCTAATAATAAATAATAATAATAATAATTTAGGATGTATGAAAATAAGTTTTATTTTATAAGTATTCAAAAGTGACAACCTTATATCACATGAATTGACGTATGAATACATGAAATAAAATTGAGTAACCTTTTCTATCGGTTGTAAGAAAATCTATATATAAATGTATATTTTTTTTATCACCGCATCATACTACCTGTTAATGCTATAAACATATATTATAATTACTCTAATTAAGTAGAGATAAGTAAAGAAACATTTTAGAGGTAATATACACTCATTTTCTTGGATGGAGAGAGAGAAACCATTGATTTAAAACCACCTTCTGAAGACCAAACTGGTATTCAAACCATGATCTCCCAGTCTTCATCAGACCAGTCTAACGCGAGATTGATGTCCTAGACCATTTGGCCACTGAAGATGGTATAAATGTATCTACTTGTCATTAAAAAAAAACCGCTAAAGTACGGGCTCATAGCCCACTTTTCTTTCCACCAAACTTTAATCCTTTACCCTATCAGAATAGATATACAGAGAGCCTAGACGAGTTACGTCACACCGGTATGGACTCGGCGTGTCATAGCGTGAAAGGAAGCCGACAAGATGGAGTTGGGTGGTGAGGGAGGAGGGGTTTCTATCCCTTAATTAGGAGATTCACTCGAAATAAGGTTCTCTGCCGCACCACCGGATTAATCCAGCTCAGAGGAAAAGCTCCTCGTCGTAGATTTCCTGATGCGAGATTGTCTCTTGCCTCAACCCTCGCTTCGTTCTGTCCATACATAGCAATGCTGGCCTTGTGGGTTGTGTGCGTGACTTCCCTCCGGGAGGTCAGGGGGGGGGAGGGGTTAAACAACTATAGTAAGAACACGGAGTTAAATAATCCGGCAGTACATGAGATAGTAGAGACCCACTTCACTGGCCGAATGGTTTAAGGCGTCACCCTCATGTTAGACTGGCCTTATTTAGAGGGAGAGTTTGGGGTTCAAATCTTGGTCGGGTCTACTGAGGGTGGTTTTCCTTGAGTTTTTTCCCATACTCCTTCCACGCAAATGGAGATAGATTACCTTTAAAATACCTTCGTTTTCATCCCTACTCCATTAAAGTATTTATCATATAACCTGAACAGGTAGTAAGATGCGATGATAAAATAGTAGAAAAAGCAGGGGTGAAATCGTATGGTCATGTAATGAGGATTGAAAAGTATAGAATGCCAAAGATAATTATGCAGATGAAGTATATAGGAAAATACAACAAGGAAGACTAGGAACGAGTTGGGAAGAGCAGATAACAGAACGTGTGTAAGTGAGAGGAGAAGAATATAAGCAGGAGGAAGATTTGTGGAAGGTTAGAGGAAAATGAACGCATTTTACTAAACTGATCTAATCACAAGCTGGAGACAGTTGATGATGATGATGATGATGATTAGGATTGGTAAGAACAGGATGTAAAAAGCATTATCTTAAGGTCAATAAAGTTACTTAAACAAGTTTCAAACATCCATACGCCAAGCTATGTGATTTGTAGCTATAACTTTTAATGAGTGGTATTAATCTCTTATAGAAAAATATCATCATGGATATAATAAAATATTATAAATGTGGACTACAAAATAAAATTTGTTTTATTAAATTGATCCTGCTTACTGTAGGGACCAATTTTATAGGAAGGGCCTTACTTATATGATATTTCATAAAGGATACTAGATCTACTTTGACATATTTGTACGGTAACGCTGACACTTTCGATTAATATTAATGATAATAATTTCACTTTCATTTATTATAGTGCTAAGACGTGTATTAATCACAACTTGTGAATGTGAGGAATGCCAGGCCTCCACCGTGGCTCGGATTCCACGTTAAACTGTAGGTCCTCCATTTCATCTCACAATCACCCTACCATTACACATTAGCGTGAGTGCGTATAACCCAAACGGGTAGTAAGACGTGGTGCTAATATTTATTATTGCTCTGGGAAAGAAATATTACATTCTCTTATTTTAAGATAAATTTTGATGCTGTCCCTGGTGCAATATTAACTTTGATTTTTTATCACCGCGTCTTACTACCTATTCAGTTTGTCCATATATATGATAATGACTCTAAGGGGATAGGGATGAAGATGGAAGCATTTTATAAGTTATTGACCCGAATTTGTATGGGAAGAGAGTGGGAAACCATTTAAGAAAAAAACACCCTCAGTAGACTCGACCAGTATTCGAACACCAATCTTCACGTCATCAACAGGCCCGTCTAACACAAGAGTGTGTGCCACCTTAGCCCGTTCGGCCACTGAGGCGGTCTCAATTTTTTTATTTTAAATTAAAACCCAAACCTGGGATTTCAAACTGTTTAAGACGTCAGGCTAGAGATTATATTGAATTGTCTCTGACTGTGAGAGAGAGGTCAAGGTTTAAATCTTGTTCAGGTTCACCAGGAGCTGTTTTCCACATGTAGCATATCATTAGACTTTTCTCATCCAATCCCTACGTTAATGCTGGTTTATTTCCTTTATATAAGCTCCTTTCCTCATCCTTATCACTTTTATTAATCATTTAAATAAACCTTGTGCTAAAGCTTACCACTAACAAAAATAATTAGAGTTATCAACAAAATAAAACAAGAGCAAAAATATACCATCACCAGTGGGCACGTTGACTTAACGTTACTCTCATCTTCCTCAATGACTTCCAACTGTCCCTTCTTGAAAATTTGGGCACATTTCATTTAAATTATACCTTCCCTATCAACTATACCAATGTATTTAAATGCGGATCGCTCGGATTGGTAAAACGTTGATTTTCTTACGAATATAAATTTGGAGCACATTTTAGAAATTATAAACATATTTTTTTATGTCAAAATTGGTACACCCGTTTTGGTGGCCGCGTGGTCTAAGGCGTCACTTTCACAATAGACTGAACTGCCATTGACGGGGAAATTGGGGTACAAATATCGGTTATGTGTTATGAGAGTACTTTTTTTCCTAAAATGGTTTACCACTTTTCTTCCACGAAAATGACAGTACACTTCTTAGAAATTCAAACTTCCTAATCCTTAACACATTAGGGTGATTAGAACATAATGTTTATTACCCTAACGGATAATAGAACGTGGTGCTAAAATAATAAGTGGTACGCTGCACTGTGCATACTTTTCCTCTCTTTTATTTTTAAATAGATTCATTTACTAAAACACTTAAGACTTTCAAAATAAAATAATATACATATTTGCAGAAACTTTGAGAAAAGGTGAAAAAAAATCTCTGTCCACCACAGGGCACCACAATTGATTTCTGTTTTCATTCTCTCCATAAAAATATATACAACCAAATAAAAGTATTTTTATTTTTAATAGTAGTACAATTTTGTAATTATTAGCTATTTTGTATCGCAAATGGTTGTGGAATTATAAACTTCTGCTAAAGTAAAGTAACCCTTATAGTAATTTTTTGTGAAAATGGTTTAAATTTTGTTTATAAGGTTAAACAATGCTTAGAATCAAAATGTAATCAAAATAATTAGGCCGGATTTTGATCAAATCAATTTTTTCTAAATTTTTTCCCTTCAGTAACTCCCGTTGATTTTAGGTATGTATATTTAATGCCAAAAAAACACCTCTTGGGAATCTTATAAATACCTTAGCTACCAAGATCTAGCCCGATCGGTAAAATGGTTTCGGGCCAAGAAACAGACAGACAGACAGAGAGAGATAGCTATACGGCATCATGAAAACAACTTTTTAGATTTCAGGGAGTCATAAAAACGTCGTTTTATTAAATAGAAATTTTGAGTTAGGTTTTTTTTTACTCTAACAGGGGCCGAGAGAAAGTAAGAAAGACATCATTGATAACATTTTACTATATTATTAGTGTTATATTATACGTATTGAATTTATGTATCAAAAGTGACAGCTGTAGATAACATATATTGACGTATGAATAGTTGAAGTATATCTAGAAAATTTTTCCAGCTTTTAAACACGTCCATTCGTAATAAAATTGGGGTTTAGTAAGAGGCGGTGTAAATAAAAAAAACCACAGCAATAATAGACTTGAAAATGTCTAGAACAGCAAACAGTCCAATAAGACAACCAACCAATTCAAATATAACCTTAATTCACTGTAAGCTAGAGTCATGGATTATTTAGAAAGGGTGATTAAAGAGAAAAGCGAAAATAATTAAAAGTATAACCTTAAATCTTAGGGGTTTACGTGGGAGGGATTGCGTGCAGGCCATGCCTATTACTCACCGGAGTGTTCAACTATCGCCAGGCCTTTTTTAAAAAATGTTTACTGTCACGAAATATGTAAAGGTCAAATTATATCTAATTTTTTACTTTCTTATATAGAAAGAAAGTATTGTAATTATGAAAAAATCTAGATTATAATGAATCTTTGCGTTTTATGTGAATCAGAGCCCAAATCAATGGATTTTACAAGTTTCTCTGTCCCTATAACTGTCTGTTAGTATGTCTGTCATTTAGTTTATCCTTGGCTACGAGTTCAAAACGGTTTGATGTATTTTGTTCATACTTGATATTTAGATTTATATAGAGCTATCACACTTGGAGGGATTTGAAATGTTGTGCTGGAGAAGACTTGAGAATATCAAGTGGACAGACAGGGTGACAAATGAAGAATCCTAAGAAAAGTGAGTGAGGAAAACTATTTTAGATTAGATTCTTCGGTACAAAGAAAACTAGATCAGGAACATCCTTAGAAGGAACTGTCTTCTGCACGACGTCATAGAAGGAAAGGTTGAAGGAAAGAGAAGCTTAGGAAGAATGGAGGATTCAAATACTAGATGACTTTATAGAAAAAATAAAATTCTGCGAGCTAAAGGAGGAGGCAAAGGACAGGACTCATTGACGGTCTAAGTTCACTGGGAAAAGGAATGAACCTGTCGTAAGACAGAGCACCTATCATTATTAATAATAATATTAATAATAATAATAATACCATGGGCAATTTTTTATTTTAGCCCTAGCCCACAAAATAAGGGTAGTTTACTAATGAGTGGTATTTAAATTCCAATTTTTTAAAATGTTTCTAAACTATTTTGTTTAAAATGCATATCTAGGACTTGTTTGGTATGACAAATAGCACTGTATAATTGTTTTTTTGTGGAAAAAATCTTTAGGAATAGTTTACTGATGGGCTATTTTAGAAAGAGAGTCGGAAATCATCTAGGAAAAACACCCTCAGTACACCCATCTGGGGTCAAATCCCGATATCTGTGTCATCGGCAGTCCACTCTCACAAGAGTGATGCAATAGACCATTCGACTACTGAGTGGGTCTAGTTTGTTAATGAACTAAATAGAGATATAAGATAATTTAAATTCGAACGAAATAGGATAGTAAAGTTTCCTTTTGAACATCACTTAGAGACATATTAACTACTGCTTCGGTGTGAACAGAGCAGAGCTGGTTATGGCACACGAGGTAAACTGCTCCTAAAATGAGTTGCTTTGGTTAAGACAGATTGTTCCAGTAAGTTTGCCTTTGTTTCTGTTTCCAGAAAAGCTCACAACAATTATCAACAAAAAAGTTCGTGTATGTTTCTTTTGGTGTGAATGTACCTTAACATGAGAGTGACGCCTTAAGCTGTGAGGAGGTGATTCTCAAGAGAGAAGACAGATGGCCATCAGTAAGTAGGTTTCTAAGATCACTTTAGCTAAGTTTCATGGTTGAAAACAATGTTCGGAAAACAAGAAAATGTAAGCATAATTAAATATTTTTGAACATGATATAACAAGTTTGTAAATGTTAATTTTGGCATGATTTTAAAACTAATACTGTTTTGTTGTGCTTAAAAATGCCTGCTTCACAAAGAAACACATTTGAATTATCTATCCCGCGAGCCGGATTGAGCACACTGGAAGACCATATTTGGCCCGCGAGCCGTAGTTTGCCCATAACTGCCTTAGATTATTCGGCTACTGAAGCGGGTCACGCGAAGTAAAGTAGAAACTTAAAGTCAAGATTAAGTTGTTTTTTGTTTCTGTCATATAGCGGTACTTTTACTTTTTAAATGATCCATTAATTGCAACTAGATGGTTAGAGTAAAAAAACAAAGCACACAAACGATGTTATTTCATGTTAATATATTTTAATTGCTCTAATATTACTTTACATAATGTCGTTTAATCACTAGTAAGTTTTAAAATACTGTTAAGTAACTGTTCTAAAAAAATGATTAAGTTTTTAAATGTCATAGTTAGTGAACTATTTTAAATCTGTTCATAATATTTCGAAGTTTTCTTGTTCTTTCGAAATGTTCGAAGAAGCAAAGGTTTTTGTAGTAGTTGAAGTCATATTAAAGGAGATTCGGCCGTCGACTTTGACATTTCAAAGTTTTGACCACCCTTAATAATAAACAAACATTTATGAAGTGTTTTTTTTCCTGTGGAATGCCAGGCCGCCACCGTGGTTCGGATTCCACGTTAAACTGTAGGTCCTCCATTTCATCTCACAATCACCCTACCATTACACATTAGCGTAAGTGCGTATAACCCGAACGGGTAGTAAGATGCGGTGCTAATAATAATTTTTTCCTGTGTGCTTTTGGTTCTTATTTTCCTACGCTTTTGATATGAGGTTTCTTCCTCTTTTGCGTTTTTAATTTTCTCCGGTTTTCTTTAACTACCCATTCGATTCTCCTTTTTATTTTAGTATCACGTCATACTAACCGTTCGGGTTGTACGTATATGTACTAGTTACTCTAACGTATTATGGATGAGGAAGGTTGAATTTAAGCAAGTGTACCCGAATTTGCACGAAGAGAAAGTAGAAAACCTTCTATGAGAGAGAAAAAACACCCTCGGTACATCCGACAAGGATTCAAACCTCGATTTAATCGTCATCGGTAGTCCTGTCTACTGCGTGAGTGAACTAACGCCTTAAACCATGAGATCATGTAGCGGGTAAAAATATATGAATTGGCGAATAAAGTGAATCCCCCTCTTCTTTATTGGAAAAGGTGGTGGGGGAAAGGGTGTTTATTTGAAGGGTGAGAAGGGTCAAGTGACCACACGCACGCCCATCACCCCATTTGTGCGTGATCGTCCAGTAGCTGACTTTAAGGCGCACGCAATGAGGTTTTAACAAGCGACTCTCTGATTCATTTGCGTGAGTGAGAGGAAAGTTTAATATGGCAAGAGCCCTCACTCACTCTCTCTTTCATTCTCACTCGAGAATTAAGGGAGTGAAACTACACTATGAAGTGTTTGACCCTAGAAGGACATGGGTTTACTGCCTACCTAGAAGGAAGCTAACCAGTCGCTTAGACCGGTAGCATTTTTATTTCATATATGCCCTATTTTTTTTAACTAAACTATTTTTACGTAGTGTATATGATTTTAGCTTTTACTTTCACTTTTACTAAACCAAAACTTTTCCTAAACTAATAAAATCAAATAAATCAGCATTTTTAATTTAATAAACCTTAAAAAAAATAAGAATAAAATAGCCGAAGCTATTATGTATTCATTTATGAGGGATCACTTCACAAAGATATCATAATTGACAATTTAATAATGAAACCTGGACACGGGAATCTAACCCGGGACCTTTGGCTTAATACGTCACTGCTCTAACCACTGAGCTATCCAGGATTCGTCCCACGCCCAGGGTCATTCTTCACTAATATTTTAAGGCAGAAAGTGTATGATGGACTTAGGGAAATCGTCGGCTACAAATGTGTGATTTCTAATATCACACCCGCCTCGGTGGCGTAGTTGGCTAACGCCTAGTCGTGTTGAGCTCGACTGCCGAGGACGGGGAGATCGAGGTTCGAATATCGGTCGGGTGAACTGAGGCTTTTTTTCCTAAATGGTTTTCCACTCTCCCTCCACGCAAATGCGGGTTCACTTCCTCTAGTTTAACCTTACCAATTCCTAATCCATTAGCGTAATTAGTACTTAAAGCGTATAACCCGAACGGGTAGTAAGACGCGGTGCTAAATAATAATAAATAATCTAATATCACGATCTATCAGATAACCCTGCCATCTGCTACTCGGTAGTTGGCTTTGCGCCACATGTACATGGATACTCGTTCGATATAACAAGACCTGACATTATGACATCAGGAATAGAAACGTCGGCGATAAACAGCTTCAAACAATCTATGTATAAAAAATATTGGTTGGAAATTGCAAAAAGAGTGAAGGTCAGAAAGCAATAAATCTTTGTAAATAGTGGGCTATGGAATAAAAATAAAACAATAATAAACAGTGAGAATGTATCAAACACACTGTCACACTTTTGAGACTTGAGAAACTACAACAGGCATTACCGGTCAAATAGACCGCTTAAAGTCCTCCATGAGAGAGGGAGAGGAGGTGAGGGCTAGTAGATTTATTAAAAAAGTTATTAAACATAAGATTTGTTCAATGAACCTTAGTAAATACTTTATTTTTGCACAATGTTTTACTACCCGGTGGGGTTCACCGTTTATATAATAACTACGCCAATGGTTTTTAGAGATTATGAAGGTTATAGTTGGTGACCTGGTGGTCTAGTGGTAAGGTGTCGGACTTTTGTGCCGGGGTCCGGGGTTCAATCCTCGATCCCGGCACAGATTTATCTGATTACCGAACCCTTCCTTCACCTCTGACAAGACGTGTATTAATCACAACTTGTGAATGTGTGGAATGCAAGGCCTCCACCGTGGTTCGGATTCCACGTTAAACTGTAGGTCCTTCATTTCATCTCACAATCACAATCACCCTACCATTACACATTAGCGTAGGTGCGTATAACCTGAACGGGTAGTAAGACGCGGTGCTAATAAAAATAATAATAATAATAATAATAATAATAATAATAATAATAATAAAGGTTATAGTTAGAGGAAATGTATCCATATTTGCGTTAAGGTAAAGTGGGAAACAATTTTGGAAAACAACACTCAATACACGTGACCAAGATTTAAACCTCGATCTCCCCGTTATCGGAAATCTACTCTACTGCGATAGTAGCGCGTTGGACCTATGCGGTTGTCACGAAAGTTGATTATAGTCAATAAATACACAGAATGTACCATTAACACTTCAGCAAAGAACAGGAGACACAAAAACAATAAATAAAGATTATAATATAGACATGTGTTCCATTTGACTTTGTTTCCAAGCACCAGTAATGTTTGTA
The DNA here is from genome assembly GCA_039000515.1 of Timema cristinae. Lineage (NCBI taxonomy): Eukaryota > Metazoa > Arthropoda > Insecta > Phasmatodea > Timematidae > Timema > Timema cristinae. The sequence continues at coordinate 33,501,889 of JBCFYV010000024.1, read as the reverse complement.
CTCCAGTGATGTGGATTATCTTAACATTATAGGGAATTCTCAAGATGGCTACCTTCAGCCTAAAATGCAATCCTGCAGTCGTATTGTCGTAGAACGCATCACTCCTTCAAAAATACCAGGTGTTTGTCGGATTTGTTGGCAGTTATCTTGTATACGTTGACGTAATATTTAATCTCTGGCAATGGGTGTTGGATAAACAATATGGTTCAAGTGGCTTTACAAAAAAAAATCTAACAAATTTTAAGTGTGGTGAGCGCGCAGTTCAGTAAGTAGGTCTTGCACAACTATACAGCTGTTAGAATATTTTTTAATCCCCGCGTCTTTTTATTATTATATTCGTGGATTCAACCCCCTTCAAAATCGACGGATTTTTCTTGAGCGATAAAAATTATTAGCACAACTTACTACGGAGGTGAATTAAAAGCTTTGGTCCCATGTCAAATGTGGCATGTAAAAGAAACCGGAAAGATGTTTTTTTTTTTTTTGAAAATACATTTTCCGGCAAAATTGGTAAGCCCTTTTGCTCTAACTCACATAAATTATTGTATGCTGGTGTGATCGGTCAGTTCAGAAAGTGTACGTTAAATATCTCAAATAAATAAATAAATAAATAAAAATGAATCCTACTACCATTTGGGTTAAACGCTAGGAAGTCGTTCGTTCAAGAAATTTTCTGACTATTCGGCTAGAATGTGGCTCTACGCCTTCGAGCAGAAAACCACTTTTTTGTAACTGTGAAACAAGATCAAATGGGGCATTTGTTTATATTAATTTTTTTCATGGTTTTTGTTCCTCCTATATATATTTTATATTTAGCACCGCGTCTTACTACCCGTTCGGGTTATACGCTTTAAGTACTAATTACACTAATAGATTAGGAATTGGGAAGGTTGAATTAGAGGAAGTGAACCAGCATTTGCGTGGAGGGAGAGTGGAAAACCATTTAGGGAAAAACCACCCCCAGTTCACCCGACCGTGATTCGAACCTCAATCTCCCCGTCCTCAGCAGTCGAGCTCAACATGACTAGCGCGTTAGCCAACTACGTCACCGAGGCGGGTTTGTGCCTCCTGTCCACCGCTGAAGTGCGTCACACATGTTCACGGCACACCCTGTACCATGCGACGAATTCTGTTCAGCCTGCGGTGGACATTTAAAGGAGGTTCTGGCCAAATTACCGGATCTGTCCTTCTTGTGTTAACCGGGACCGTGACAGGATGGGCTATAAACGAGCACCGAACATAAAAAAAATGGAGCGTTAAGATGTAATAAAAGGGAATGTGAGTTAAGGACTGTATTTTTTGCAGGTTTTTTAAATAGAAAAAACACATTTTTTTGGGTCAAAATAAAAAATGAATTATTGCTCGACTACAATCTGATTTTTATAAGAAACTCATGTTTGCCTGGGAAAAATATGGGGTGAAATTTTATTTACATTCTTAGCCCATTTAGTTACTAATGACCCGATTTAGTGGCCCTATTGTCTAAGGCGTCACTCTCGCAACAGACATGACTGCCGATACCGGAAGAGGGGATGAGGTAGGGGCAGGAGGGGAGGGGGTGGTACGAATCCTAGTTGGGTGTACTGAGGTTCCTAAATGGTTTTCCACTTTCCCATCCCACTTATTCTAAATTCAACATTCCTCATCTTAAATACATTAGCGTAGTCAGTAAATATGTGTATAGCCCGAGAGGATAGTAAGACGTAGTGCTAAAAAAGATAATTAACAATTTTAAAATAAGTTAAACGGTAATCTAGAAGTAGATATTATTGGAAGCTTTTGATATTTCTACGATGCCAGATTTTACTGACATTCAACAAATGTTAGTGGTCAAATGGGAGCTTCCTATAAAATTTAGGGTCTAGATACGTTTAGTTTAATTTTCTATACATAATTATCTTTAAAGTTTTTGAATATTTGTTTGTTTTTAACCTCATTGAAACTGACCATTACTTTTCCCCCTGATTCATAAAGTTTTTTCAAATGGCTTTCTTTTCACTATCCGTATTTTTTCAGTTTTTATGCCAAAATAGATCTTTGGCAAAAATAAAAATGAGCTATTGTTCGAGAAATACGTTATAAACACCAATTAAATATTCTATTTGGTTACGGTGTTTAGCAACGCAGCGTTATTTAGCTACTTTCATTTGCAACTCACGTTAAATCTCTCCTTAAATATATATTTGGCTACGGTCATTAACAATTCAACTTAGAAACGTTATTTAGTCATTTTCATTGGCAAATCGTGTAAGAAACTCTTCTTAAATATTATCTTTGCATACGGCCATCAACAACGCCACTTAAAAACACTACTCTGCTACTTTCCTTGACAACGCATATAAGAAACGCTCTTTAGCTAATCTCTTTAGCATATCATTTTATCAATTTATTTAAATATGCCCTTTAGTTACTCCCTTTGACAACGCACCTTAGAAACGCTCCTTACTTACGGACTTTTGGCAACCTGCCTCATAAATGTTCCTAAGCCACATTCCTTAGTAACTTACATTTTAAACGCTACTTAACAACTCATCTTTGAAAACGCATCTGTACTACTCTTCTTGTCAACTCACTTAAGAAAATCTTCTGAACAAATCTCATCGGAAACCCACCCTAGTAACGTAATTTAGCCATATTACCAATTATCAACACATAACTACATCGCAAGTGTGGGGACATATGTGAAAGTTGGGACACTTTTTTATCATTTTAATTTCTAAAATGATAGGCTATTAGAAAATAAAGTACTTTGTACAGTCAACTCTCGATTCTACGACCCCGGGAATAGCGTCCCTCTCAAAGTAACGACCCTTTTTTGGGGAACCGTGAAAAATGTGGGGAAAAAGGTTGAAAAGTTTAAGGAAATCGGCTGTAAAATGTGTTTGTTGCTTTTATTTAGGTCGCTGCGTTGCAATTATCTTTGTGAGCGCTGTATTACTAGTAACTGGGGTGGGTCAGGTATAAAAATGTACATCACCTCATCAATGCCAGTCAATAGCACTTGACTCTGTCCACCCCATCCCACAAGCAAGACAATGTTTCCCCGCGCGCGACTGCCACTACATCACGCGCCAGGATTGCTTTTGCCATTGTTATTTCGATTCTCGATTTGGTTACTATTTTGGTTTGATTTTGTGAACAATTTTTGACGACCTATGCTATTGTTTAACATTGCTGTTTTGATTTGGTTACTTTTGGTTAAATTTTGTTAACGATTTTTGATGACCCACGCTATTTCTAAAAAATGCAATTTTTTCGTATGAAGGTCAGGGGTGGAACAAAATCTGTTAAAACTCCAATAACGACCCCTTCGAAATAACGGCCCTTTTCCAGGGAACCGTGAAAGGTTGTAGAATTGAGAGTTGACTGTAGTAGTTTAGATGTCACGTAATTCTATTTATATAATTAAATATTATATTAAAGTAGCGTTTTCCTTTCATAATAAAATATTTTCATTAGTCTTGGCTCGTTTAAATGAATTGATGTAAGTTTTGTTCGATTTGAATGTTTCCTTTGTGTTTGAATTTATAATGCTTGTTACTTTTGAGAAGGAGCCCTGTAACACTAATCCATTTAGTTTCCATAAATAATATAATATTCCATTCTATTGTTATAGGAATCACACACTTTCGTCGACTCAAATTCAGTTGTTTATTCTAGTTGAAATGCTCTGTATTCCTCCAGACTATTCCATCTTTTCGGAAACATTCCAGTAAGTATTTATTTTGCTTCACATAGATTTTTTTTTTTTTGCTTATGTAGCGTTATGATTCTCCCTTACGGTTGAGAAAATTTGTAAAGGCTCAAGTAAGCTTATTCTAATAAGACGATGAAAGCCGCTTGCGAGCTTGGTGGTGGTTCATACTAGTAATACCATTCTAAAGAGTTTTTGAAAAGGCTTCGAGTGTATTCCCAGGTGGTTGGTAGGCTATGCTACTAGTAATCCGCTTTATTTAATCTTAACAAAAAATATGATCAAAATAAATTTTAGAAGAAAATTAATCTCAATATTTTTAACATCATTACAATATTTGGCATAAATTATTTATACCAAGATATTAAAATGTTTTCATCTGTATTTTAAACTCTTTATTTTTTCGCACCACGTCTTATTTCCCATCTAGGATATGTGTTTGGCTAATGGTGTAGGTATGAAGAAAGTAGATATTAGAATAAAGGTATGAACATGTGCGTGAAGGAAGAATGGAAAACTCTTTTTAAAATCAACCATCCGTCAATCATCAACATCCCCTCCACCCTTAAACTAGACTAGACGAGCTTAAAGTTTAGTCAACGCTACCATCAATGTGGGCTTAAGGTGAAAGTGTTGGAGACGCGAGAAAAGGAAAGTGTTTTTTGCAGTTTTTTTTATATCAATACTTTTTTATACCAAAATAAATTAGATAAATTTCTAGTAGTAACACAAAGTTTAATCTTTTCGACATAATAATAAAATAATTCTTGAATATCTTTGAAGGTTATCTTGTAATTTACTGATAAATTTTTCTCTTCATGTAAAAAGGTTCCTTATCTAATGCTGCTATGATCATGACATATTTAAGAACGTTTAATATCATAATGTGAAGAAAATTAAACTTTATGTTGCTACTGGAGCCATTATTGATTTATTTTGGCCTAAAAATATTTTTATATAATAACTTACTTTTAAAAAAAACACCAGTATTTTCTCGGGTCCCCTACATTCCCATTTTAAAGCTGTTAGATTAAAATTTTTAATGATTTTCAACATTTTAATTATCTGTTTTTTTGTCGAGTAAGTTATTTGTGCTCTCTTGATTAACACACTTTTGTTATAATATAAATATTGTTTAGGACTTTTCATTAACGTTTTAATTGTTATAAAACAAATTTAAAATATATAATGAAGTTCATTGGGAAATTAATAACACATTATTTAAATGTCAATAAATGTGATGTTATATTTTAAATAAAATTGCAAATATAAAAGAAGGTCCATAACAATAAAGCAAATGGCTTTCAAACCAAACACAAATGTTAAAAGTAATTCAAACCTCACTTGAGAGCCCATAAACATAATTTCCATAACAATGGATAAATGAACTAAGATAAATATTATCCTACATATATATTTTTGTTATTATGTTTTATGTCAGTTTTTAGAGAGCGCATATTAATTTATTTACTAATATATATAAAGTACTTACTAAAAGTTTAATTAAGAACTGCTAGAGAGGAAGTCTTATAGCAGTGAATGTTTTCTATATTGCATAAAGAAATTAAGACGCATTGCGTCGTTTCTAGACCTCACCAACAGGTAGCTCTGCTGTAGGAGGAAATACCTTATTTTTGTTTTACCTTAGTTTTCAAACAAAGAATCCCCCACAGAGGTGGCCGAGTGGTCTAAAACCTTAAGATTCCGTCTGACTCACAGATGATTGGAATAACAGTTTAGAAAATTCAAACATACGTCTTCGTTGCCAACAATGATGAAATTTTACTATATTATTTGTATTATTTTATAGGTATTGATAATACATATCAAAAGTGACAACTGTAGATAACATTAGACTTGATGTATCGTTATATTAAACAAATTTTATTAACTTTAATAACAAACCGATACTGTTCTTCCTAACAAACTCAAGTAATAACATAGGTATACCCTGTCTGTGGTATAAAGAAATGTCTGAAAGGCTTTTTTTTTTCCTGTACCAATATTCATAGGTAGATCCTTTTTTAGAAAAAAATTTTTCTGCAATTATTGATAACATTTTATGGTGATACCTTTCAGGTGGTGACCTGGCGGTCTAGGGGTAAGGTGTCGGACTTCTATGCTGGCGTCCGGGGTTCAATCCTCGGTCCCGGCACAGATTTATCTGATTACCAAACCCTTCCTTCACCTCTGACAAGACGTGTATTAATCACAACTTGTGAATGTGAGGAATGCCAGGCCTCCACCGTGGTTCGGATTCCACGTTAAACTGTAGTTCCTTCATTTCAATTCACAATCATCCTACCATTACACATTAGCGTAAGTGCGTATAAAGCGAACGGGTAGTAAGATGCGGTGCTAATAATAATATTAATAATAATAGATACCTTTCAGTAGTTGACCTTTCTTTTACGGAACTAGGGGTAATTGCATATTTTATTAGTTGAAATTTTAGGTTAAGACAAAATCGTCCTTTTATTTTTCACCAGTACACAGGATTAAATTTCTAATAAGTTTGAGAGCAATATAACTAATATACATATATATATACACACACATATATATACATATATAACATATATAACATATATACACATATATATACACATATATACATACATATATACACATATATACATATATACACATATATACACATATATAACATATAATATATACACATATATAACATATATACACATATATATACACATACATATATACACATACATATATACACATACATATATACACATATATATACACATATATATACACATATATATACATATATATACACATATATATACACATATATATACACATATATATACACATATATATACACATATATATACACATATATATACACATATATATACACATATATATACACATATATATACACATATATATACACATATATATACACATATATATACACATATATATACACATATATATACACATATATATACACATATATATACACATATATATACACATATATACACAATATATACACACATATATAACACATATATACACATATATATACACACATATTATATACACATATATATACACATATATTATACACATATATATACACAATATATACACATATATATACACATATATATACACATATATATACACATATATACCAATATATACACATATAATACACATATACACAATATAACACATATATATACACATATATAACACATATATACACATATATATACACATATACACACATATATACACATATATACACATATATATACATATATATATATACATATATATACTATATACATATATAACATATATATATACTATATATACATATATTACTATATATATACATATATATATACTACATATATACATATATAACATATATACATATATATATATACATATATATACATATATATATATATATACATATACATATATATATACCATTACATATATATATACATATATATACATATATATATATATATATACATATATATATACATATATATACCTATATATACATATATATATATACATATACATTATATATATACATATATATACCTATATATACATATACATATATATAACATATATACCTATTATATAACATATACATATATATATATATATATTATAATACCATATATATACATATATATACATATAATAATATATACGTTCAAAGTTGTTATTACTTTATCTTTCCAGAACAGCTATAGTTAATTTTATTAAAATGTATATTATTATAATTGTTATTAAGGTATGGATGGTTTAAAAAAAATTCATTACGACTCATGTAGTACACTAAAATATACCAAACCATTAAAATTTAACGTTAAACGGTTTGATTATGTCAGTACACGACCTATAAACTAACTCAAGTCTAGAACAGGTACAACATCCTGCCTCAAACCTTTGAATTCATATGTGTGAAAGAGAAAACACTTATTTAATCAATTATAACTAATATGGTCATGCTGGGAATTAAACCAAGGACATTTAGAACAGTAGAAAGAAACGATATCGATTGAGTTAAAAGAGTCGTAACAAACTGGGCGCGTCGCAAAACACAATGCGTAACGTAAATATGAAAGAAAAAATGTGAATCGCGACTAGCGACAGATGAAACGAAATTTCAAACTAGCTTTGCTCGTTGGGGGCCTCACCCCCAAACCCCCGATGAGTTTTCTTTGCAAGTAGATGTAAACTAATGTAATTCCATAGCCGTGTTTTGATAGGTCTTACTGTTTAGTCACAAGAGACCTCCAAAGAAAGGGCTGTGCCAACTTTAAAGTTACTCCACTATTTTGAATTTTTTTAGTAAGTTAAATATTAAAATTTTTAATTTTTGGGAATTTTCCCGTCGCTTACAGGTTAAAATCTATAAGTTTGCCAATTTAAAGTTTATAGCTCATCTGGGAGTGGGTAAACATTAATGTCAGTGAGTGAGTCAGCCATGTTGCTTTATAATAATATATAATAATAATAATAATAATAATAATAATAATAATAATAACAATAACAATAATAATAATAATAATAATAATAGCCTCGAGCGAAACTCCTTTGTCTGGCCAACAAACACATACCTAAAAACGCGCTCGAAGTATTTGAGGGACGTGTAAAAAAAATTATTTGAATTGACATCGTTCGATAATGTCCGCGTAACCTTCAACGGACGATCGGTTGAGCTGTACACTTTTTTGCAGCACTTTCTACGGTATGTGTGTACTCTGTAGTCAATTGAAGCTCTAAATTAAAAACAAAAAAAAAAAACTCTTATTTGGTTTCGTTTTCTGTATACAAATAAATTAAAAATAATTCTACTATAAATATTATTGTGTGAAAAATAAAAACATCAAAGTTTTCAATGTATGAAATAAATAAACAAATATAAGTTTTTTTTCCGAAACATATGCACTCGAAATAAAACATGATTATTATTTTGTGTACACTTCATCCAACACTCCTGTAGTTTCAAATATTTTAATGGATTAAATTTTTTCGAGTTTATTGAGTAATGAATTCTTAGTTTCATAACTCAATTAAAATTATTATAATTAATTCAATGTTGAGAAAGATTTTCTTAAAATAACATTTTTATTATTATTTATTTATTTATCAGATTATTTTAGCATACAGCTTACAAACTCACAAATATGGCACACGGCGCAATATTTCTCGAGTCTCAATCTTTGATTCAATTGGTTAATAAAGATAACAAAATGAACAATAATAAATAAAAAATAGTCAATATGTTGTATATTTTAGGAATCTATACACAGATAAAGACAGTCTCTCTCGTGTCGTAGTTTTGCTATACTTATTTTAAATTGCTGTTATGGAATGATATTGTAGTGGATGGTCATTGCTTTGTAATTTTTTTATGAAGATGTGATGGGAGATACATTATATAAAATATTCAAGGTCTCTATGGTGTACTAAATTCTATTATATTCATCATTCATCACGTCAATTTATACTTTATAATGGGGACTAGTCGACCACAAAAGTCTTGGGGTAAAGTGCTCAGTTCAGGAACCAATTTTCATGGGTTCAAATCTATCCGGGTTGACGGATTTTTCTCTAGAGATAAAATTCCATAGGACAGCTTCCTTCAGAAGAGAAGTATATTAATTGGTCTCTTGTCGATAGTGACACGTAAAGGAACCCTGGAAAATATGTGAAAATATATTTCGGTCAAAATTAGTACACACTTTATTGTTCGTTCGTAAAAATTCAGTTTCGAAAGTAATGGGAAGCCACCACACTTTATGAACTCTCCTGGTACATGTGACTTCTACCAGATGGTGAAGGCAGCACTAACCAGTTGAAGGGCTGAGTGTATGGTTAACGCTGGATGGATATAAATAAAACCAAAATTTGTGTTGTTGACTTAAGAAGAAGATGAATGAAGACTGAAACCTTTCTTTTTACATTCTCTCGACACCCCGGAGGGAAAGAAATGTGATCGTTAAAAAAATCAAACTCGAGATTTTGATAAATGTTGACGTTTCATGACACCCCGACACCAAAAAAGTTGTTTTCGCAATGACGTATGTATGTCTGTCCGTCTGCCTGTACCTCAGTGTAGAGCTGAAACTATTTTACCGATTGAACTAAAACTTGTTATCTGGGGTTTTCACGAGGTCCCACCAAGGGATTTTTGAAATTGGATATCCAACCCTAAAATTAAGGGTAGTTTACTGAAGAGCAAAAATAGAAAAAAAAACCATTTTATCAAAATTCGGTCTGACAATTTTGTTTAAATTTTATATTTAGACACTGTTTATTATTATTATATAATAAATATGATGAAAATTCTCATTTTCTTATGAAAATGACTTTGAGGGAACTTTACATGGGGAAAATTTTCCAATTTCCATAATTTCTCCACAACTCTCTAGATATCTCATCACTGTAAAGTGGTACTACTATTAAAGATCAAAATCTTTTATTTGAAATCTATTTTTAATAAACCAATAGGCTTAGTTTCTTAGCTATAAGTAAATGTATATACTTTTTAATATTCGGGACTGAAAATAAATTTGATTCTTATGCTCTTTGTTGGACAAAGATGTTTCTATTTTCGCTCTTTTTCTGTAACAGTGATCCTAGTTCCAAATGCTATAGAGTAAGAAAGTAACAGTGTATTTTATTTAATTTATGGTTTTTGATGTAGTTTTTTCTACAACAATGGTTATACCTATGATTTCGTTTAAAAAACCTTACAAGTTTTTAGTAAATATATATTTTAAGATAAAATTGAGAGAAAGTCTGTGCGATGCGCCTTACCATTTTATTTTTTTATATTCGATTTGCGTGACCAAAATAAAAGTCAGATTTGTTCCACATGATGAAAGGTTTGAAAAACCATTGAGTTCTATTGTATTATTAAATACCATATTTAAATCCCTCCGCAGTATTGAAACATTAATTTCAGTAAATGGCAAGAGTTGAGTTGAGTCATAAAACAATACACTTCGATACCTTTATTAACGAAGAAGGGAAAGTGAAAAAAGGGGAAGTGAAGGAGAGAGGAAAGAGGAAGGTAGGTTGATAGACCCAGGCCCTATAGGCCCGGCGACGCAGTACACACAATCCACCACCCCGGTTTCTGTATTGATCCATGAGTAGGGGGGAGGGAGAGAAAAGGGAGGTGAAAAAAAAAGGGAAAGGGTGGCGGTGTGTAGTCTTATCGCGACGGTAACACCACCGCACAACCTCACATGCACGCCTACACGCACACCGTCCTGAGTTCAACCTTCTCTCCCTCCATGACGCAATAAACGATACGAGCACACATACCCACTTCGGTGGCCGCGTGTCCAACGCGCTATTCTCGTGTGACTAGACTGCCGATGACGGGAGATAGAGTCAAATCTCGATCCGATGTACTGAGGGTGTGTTGTCCGAAATGGTTTTACACTCTCCCTCCACACTAATGCAGTACATTTCTTATAAATATAACTTTCTTAATCCCCAAAATTAATATTATTATGTGGGGAATGCGCGAGTCACCACCGTGGTTCGAAATTCCACGTTAAACTTTTTGTCCTTCATTTCATCTCACAATCACCCTACCATTACACATTAGCGTAAGTGCGTATACCGAACGGTAGTAAACGCTGTGCTAATAATAATAATAATATCTTTATTAGTGCATAAGCGTAAAAAACGAGCGGGTTAGTAAGACGTGCTAAAAAAAAAAGGTACAGGTACTTCTGGCTCAGTGGCAAACGTGTTTTTGAACCAAACACAGAAAGGTAAGGACTCAGTTTCGAACCCCAGCCAGATATAATTATTTTTTATTTTATTAATTAAAAAAAAGCATATCCCAAGGCAAAGGCTTTCTGATACATACATTATTTTACTGAGGAAAAAATCATTTTTCTTAAGTTAATTAACAAAATACAAAAAATAGGTTGTGTAATGTTTTTTTAAATAAAATAATTAATTATTAATTTATGAGTTTGGTTTACGTTCATACAGTATAAACTCCTAGATCTAGGCACGAGTATTTTGTCTATTTGAGTCACCCTAAATTTGATTAATTTTAAATTAATTTAGCACCGCTTCTTACTACCCGTTCGGGTTATACGCCTATGTACTAATTACACAAAAGTGTTATGTATTAAGAAGATTTAATTCAGAGGAAGTTCAGACTCATTTACGCGGAGGGAGAGTGGAAAATTATCTAGGAAAAAACACTTCCAGTGCACTCGATTGGGATCAAACTCCGAACTACCCATCTTCGGCATTCTAGTCCAACACGGAATTAGCGCGTTAGACCATACGCCACCGCAGTGGGTAATTTTAAATTAGTGAATGAAAATAAACCCTAAATATAGTTCCAAGTTCACTTTTTAATCAAGTTGAGTATTAAATAATATTAATAAGTACACCCACTTGGTGGTAGAGTGTTCTAAGGCACGCCCGAGGTTTGCAATTGAATCCACGAGTCTAGTGATGAGCTAATTTTTATCAAGTCATACAAAAACTACTCCATAGCCTTCATACGCATATTTTTATACTAATATTAAAATGTATTTTGAAAACACATAATTCCTAAAAATAGATCACTACACTACCTTTAGCCAAGTATTTTTTTAAACTCAACGAATAGTGCGAGCCCACAAGCAAGTTATACCGTCCAAGTCTCCATCACAGCTAGCGATGATCGTGCCAACATTCGCGGATAGAGGATGTCATATGGTGAGCATAACGAACCTTCTAGCCATTAATCTCAGTTTTATAAACTGGATATACTCCTTCTTTATTCAAGTATCATCTCATTTATCCTCAATAGACTGAGTTTGACCTCGTACCAGATAAACTGCTTCACAGATAAATTTGAGAAGCGCCGGGGATCGTATCTGGGACCTCTGTATCAAAGAAATCTGACCACTAGACCACAGATGTGGTCACATATATTTTTATATTAATCTTAAATGTATTTTGGACACACATTGTTCCTATTGTAAATGAAAAAAAAGTGGTAATTTAAACATGTTTAATTTAAACGAATTATCCGAATAAAATATAAGTTACTATCCTTGATACGTCAATATGATACAACATATTTATGGTGAGATGGAAGTGGTGGCGAGAAAAATCCAGTGTTTTTTGCAGTTTTTATGAAAAAACTTTTTTTTTGGCTGATATAAATAAAATATTGCTACATTACAAACATAGAATTTGATTTTCTTCACATGGTGACATTAAAATTTCTTGAATATTTGTCAAGAGTGTCATGGAATTTTATGACAACTTTTTCTCTTTATTTAAAATGTTTCTCATCTAATGCCGCTATGCTCATGGCAGATATTCAGAAACTGTCGATATCACTAAGTGAAGAAAATTAAATTTTGTGTTTTTAATGGAGAACTATTTTATTTATTATAGCAAAAAAAAAATGTTGCCACAAAAACTTGTTTTAATGGCCTTTTCTCGCGTCCCCTTACATCTCACCTTAAGGTGGAGTGCTAGTGAGCGTGAGTTTAGGGCAGTATTTTTTGCAGTTTTTATAGCACAATGCGTATAACCCGAACGGGTAGTAAGACGCGGTGCTAATAATAATAATAATTTATAGCACAAACATTTTTTGGCCAAAATAAATCAAATATTTCTTCTATAGAAACATAGAGTTTTGTTTTCTGCACATGCTAATCTCAACAATTGTTTAATATCTCTCATGAGCATGGCAGCATTTGGTGACAAACTATTTAAATAAAGAGAAAAGTTTGTCACCAAATGCTGCCATGCTCATGACAGATATTCAACAACTGTTGAGATTAGCATGTGCAGAAAACAAAACTCTATGTTTCTATAGGAGAAATATTTGATTTATTTTGGCAAAAAAATGTTTGTGCTATAAAAACTGCAAAATTAATGCACCAAACTCGCACTCACTAGCACCCTACCTTAAAGAAGGAATTAAACATGAATATCAGTTGGAGCATTAATGGGTTTTTTCCATGAAAGTAAAGACTTAGCTTCTCTCGGAAAAAAACCCATCCATTTTACTACAGTAGACTACTTTTCCAAGAAACTTGGTGGGTAGGAAATAAAGGCATCCTGGGCCGCATGTGGCCACTGGGCTGCCAGTTGGACGACCCTGGTCTAAGGCGTACGTACCTTTTTCAATAGACTGAACTGCCAATTACGGGGCCATCGAGGTTCAAATTCCAGTTAGGTATACTAATTGTTTATATACAAATGGGTTTATATTCTACCTCTACAAAAATTCATGAATAATGTTTCTAAATCACCCGCCTTAGTGGCGTTGTTAGCTAACGCACTAGTTTCATTTGAGCTAAACTGTCGAGGACGGGGAGATCGAGGTTCTAATTTCGCTCGTGTGAACTGGGGTTGATTTTTCCTTAAATGGTTTTCCACTCTCCCTCTATGCAAATGCGGGTATCATTTTATCTATATTTAGCCTTCCCAATTCCTAGAATACCATGTACCGGTAGAAAGGGTTTCAAATACTTGGAAAATGTATCAAAGCTATTAAAAAGTAACATTTTAGAAAACATTCTAAACAAGTTGAAAGTAAAGAGTGGATTTAAATTAGAATTTAAGACTTGGCTATATGGATTAAGAATATATAGAAATAATTGATTCATAAATTTGTTAAGTTAATTGATGGAATAAATTGAAGTTGCAGATCAAAATGTATAATCAGGTTAACTTTTGGAAATAGCATATTGTCAAATTATGAACATTACACACATAATAAATTAATTAATCATCAATTTAGCAATATCTTTGGTGATGATAAGTCTATATATGAAAAAAACGTTAATAAAAGGTTGTAAAACTTACAGATAACAAAATAGGTTTGACAAAACAATGTTCAAGTCCAGGTAATTATTAAAAAGTAGTTACTTAAATAGTTATCAGCCCTCCCTCCATGCAAATTTGAAGACCAGTTTTTTTTAAGGTGGGAGTGTAGGTTACACAAGGAGAGATATTTTCGCATTTTTTATAGTTTACTTTTTTGGCTAAAACAAATTAAATATTTCTCCAAGTAAAACATATAGAGTTTAATTTATTTCACATGTTTATATCAACAGTTCTTGAAAATACATTATGAGCATAGCAGCATTAGGTGAGAAACCTTTTATATAAATAGAAAAAGCTGTCATTAAATTCCAGGACACCCTTAACAGATATTCAACAACTGCTGATATTAACATGTGAAGAAAATTAAACTTAAGTTTCTACTTTAGAAATATTTTTTTCTATTTTGAACCAAAAGATGTGTTGCTATGAAAACTACACAAACACTGCACTTTTATCACATTCGCTATGAGCCCACCTTGAATGTTGCGATCTTCATACCTACCTAATTAGCATAATTAGCATAATTATTCAGATAACTTTGACGTGGAGACAGAAGGACAAATCTAACTATTGTATATTTTTAAAGTCATGAACAAAATTTAATTGTTATATTATTATTATTATTATTATTACTATTATCACCGTGTCTTACTACCCGCTCGGCTATACGAATATACGCTAATGTGTAATGGTAGGGTGATTATGAAATGAAATGGAGGACCTAAAATTTAAAATGGAATTTGAACCACGGTGGAGGCTTGGCATTCCTCACATTCACAAGTTGTGATTAATACACGTCTTGTCAGAGGCGAAGTAAAGGTTTGGCAATAAGGTAAAGGATTGAACCCCGGACACCAGCACAGAAATCTGACACCCTACCCCTAGACCACCAGGTCACCTTTAATGGCTATATAAAAAAAAATTGTGTGCCTCACATATAGTTGACAAAAATTAATCAAAGTCCAACTCATTTATCTCATCATGATTTCACTGGGATTCAAAACAGTAAAGTGTAGAATAATGATTAGGCGAAGTGTTTTAATGGAGCTACCTTGAGATATAGGTATAATTATCTATAATTTGGCAAACATCCTAGAAATGCGGGGTTTTCCTAAGGTATTAATTAATATATTCATAACCTATTTACTCGGTGGTTGATGGATCGCAGAGAGCAAGTCTAATTAGCTTCCCCTAGTTCAAAGTTCCTGTACAGATTACATAGTAGAGTGGGGGGAATCAGGGGGAAGTTCAGCTTGTTAAGTAAGTCCTGGACTTTATTTAAAATATCCTCTTTCTTTGTTAGCTTCAAATTTAATTTTCTTTTACAAGCTCGACAACTTTCAAGTGTTTTATAAAGTTTTCTAAAATTTCAAACTTATTTTAACCTAATAAATGTGTGTAAACAGTTTGAAAGCCAAGTTTAGTGTAATTTAATACTTAATCAACACCCAATAATTTAGATTAAAGTAAAACTATAATAATTTATACATAATTTAGGCTTGACTGTCTTTTTATATTTATTTTTAAAGACAAAACGAATCATTTAAATAAATCATATAGACACTTTTAAAAATACACGTCGACCCTATCAATGGTTACGTGAAATATCTTGTCTTTTTTTTTACTGGTGAAGAAGAATCTCAGCTGTGTGTAATGAGGGTAGTATTTAATCAATGATTCCTCAATCTCCCTCCATGCAAATTACGGTACTTGCTATCGAAATTATAGCTTCCCCATCCCTCTATGTGGATAGTTTGGATGAATAGTAAGACGAGGTGCAAGAAAAAGTTTTATAATTATATTGACACTAAGAATATTAATTCATTAAATACTTACGCCCAACAGCTAATGTTATATAATATTAAATAACAGAAAGAGGGTGATAGACCTATATTTTTAAAGTAATGCATCAATTTCGATTGAAAATATTATTTGAAATTAAATCGTGTATAAGTGACTCATAATGAAATGGGTCTTGATCGAACCCTTGGGTTCTGATTCAGAACAAGGCATATTATACGTGCACCCATAACTTATAGCTTACACTATTATTATTATTATTATTATTATTTATTATTATTATTATTAGCACCGCGTCTTACTACCCGTTCGGGTTATACACACTTACGCTAATGTGTAATGGTAGGGTGATTGTGAGATGAAATGAAGGACCTACAGTTTAACGTGGAATCCGAACCACGGAGGAGGCCTGGCATTCCCCACATTCACAAGATGTCTTGTCAGAGGTGAAGGAAGGGTTTGGAAATCAGATAAATCTGTGCCGGGACTGAGGATTGAACCCGGCCGCCAGCATAGAAGTACGACACCTTACCCCTAGACCACTAGGTCACCACGGCTACACTATTACAAGCATGTATTTAATAAAATAGTACAGACTTTTTGTGTCAAATTTTACAGCAAGTCAGTCAAACTAAACGTTTACACTCACTTAATTTTAGGCGGGCCTTAATTTTACTCGATTTTTACTTCTAGTTGTGCTAAGAAATTGTTTTTTTTTTGTTAATTGGTATGTCCTAAGAAATGAAAGAAAATTTTACGGCCTGTATTTTAAAAACAACTTTATTAAGTGCTAGTGTACCAAAGTCATGCGTGATAATCTATCCCCTAATTCTCCCGGAATCTAGAGTAATAAACTTTTTTCTGAGTCTTCCATCCGGTAAGGTTCGGCGAGAAGAAATATTACCACCCAATTAACATAAATTAGTATATTTGCTCAGTCCTTATACAAATTGTATAAACAAAGAAGAAAGTTTTATGTAAATGTTTGTACGTAAGAAGAATTCACATTACAGGAGTAATTTTTCTTTTCAGGCTTTAATTAAAAGGGCAGGCTTAAAGTTTCAAAAGAAACAGGTAATTCTGAGGGTGATAGAACAGAAACTTTTTTTTAACTTTTCTATTATTTGTTTTAACATTATGTAATGTGCTACATAGACTAATTTATTTTCATAGTGGCGTAAACATTTGGGAGAGTCTTACTCCTTATTTTCATTTAGTATGTAAAAAAGTAAAATCAACTTTTAAATATTATGTTTTTTTTAAGCCAATTTGCACGGATTTTAAATGAACGTATAATTATTCTACTGAGGCTTAGACGGGATTTTTGTATTAATTGCTACTAAGCGTATAGGTGCTATATATACAATTGAATGATTTAACATTATTAATCATGCTATAATCTATACTAATATTATAAAGAGGAAAGATTTGATTTTTTGTTTTTTTGTTTGTAATGGATAAACTCAAAAACTACTGGACAGATTTTAAAAATTCTTACATCAATATAAAGCTACATTATCATCGAGTAATATAGGCTATATTTTATTTTGAAAATTTAATTTATTCCTAATAAAAATGTCGTTAGTATATTATATAGTCGTTGAAAAAAAAAGTTGTTGAAGGGAAAGTGGGGTTGGTGAAAGGGGCGGGGTAGGGGTGAGTGAAGAGAAATAGATGTAGTGACGAGAGAAAAAAAAAAGATTAAAATAAAATTTGGGGAAACGAGGGGAGTAAATGAAAGTGGAAGAAGCTGAAAAATTAATTTGATTTTAACAATTTGTTTGATTGGTGTATACACAATTCCTTTCGCGCCTAGAGCAAACAAAATTATAGAGGAATGAGATGAAAATAGGAGGGAAGATAAAAAGAGGGAGGGGGATATACAGTGATGGTAGGACTGTATTTTCAAAAAAAATAATAAAAAAAGTTTTGTTTTTATATTGACATGATGGATGATTTTAAGCTTTGATTTACAGGATTCTTTACAATATATTTTCACGGGGAAGGAGGCTAGTACAAAATATAAATGGTATATTGGCGGAAGTTTACGTGTTTTTTTTTTATTAATCCGAGATATTGGACGTGCACTTCATGATTCGACTGATTATATTACTACACGAGAATTTCTATGAGTGAGAGCGAAAGGGCCTACCAATTTTTCCGGGGAAGGGATTTTCACAAGCTGTACCGTCCAGAGTTTTTTTACACACCACAATCGACATGAGAACCGCGGCTTTAATTCGCCTTCGAAGGAAGTTGCGCTAAGAATTTGTACCGCTCAAGAAAAATTCTTCAACCCCGACTGGGCTTGAACCCACGAATATCAGATCCGGGGGCGAGCACTTTAGCCCAAACCACAGAGGTCAACTTGGCGTATCCTTAAACCCAATTTTACGTTTCATAACTACATGTTACTGTCTCAAAAGACTCGACAACCGATAACGGGGAGATCGGGGTTTGAATCTCAGTCGGTTGTATTGATAATATTTATTTTTACAAATAGTTTTCCACCTTACCTCCACACAAATGTGGGCATATTTCCTATAAGTAATGACTAAGTACTTAAGGCAGAAAGGCAGAATTTGCTTACATGCTTTGGAATACATCAGAAGCGCACAAGGTAGGTGTATCAAAATCACATAATTTCTTGTAGTATCTGAGTGCCATATGGCAACACCGCAAGAGATGTATATTTTTTCAGAAATTATAAGTATCGTAAGTTATATTAAATTGCTAGTTATCAACCTAACCAAACCTAACCGAATCAATATTGTAAAGAGTAAGAGGTTGTTAACAATACCTGTTTGCCATGTTCCCACGTTATATATATTAAGTAGTTTTTAATTATTTAATACATATATTCGTACGCTTTCGATATGAGGTTTCTTTATCTGGTGCGCTTTTGATAGGTTTTTTTAAGCGCCACATCTTACTACCCGTTCGGGTAATACACTTAAGTACTAATTAAGCTAATGAGTTAGGGATAGGGAGGGTTTAATTTAAAGTAAGTGGTCCCGCATTCGCGTGGAGGGAGAATGGAAAACAATTTAGGAAAAACAAACTCCCAGTACACCCAACCAAGATTCGAACCTCGATCTCCCCGTCCTCAGAAGTCTAGCTCAACATGAAATTAGAGTGATAGCTAACTACGCCATCGAGGCGGGTCGATTTTGATGTTCTACATGAATAATACCTTCCCCATCCCTTTTCCATTAACGTAGTTAATGTATGAGTATAGCCCGCACGGGTAGTAAAACGCGGTGGGAAAATCAAACCAAATAAGTATTCGTAAATCTTGTTTATAATAAAGAGGAGAATACCCAGCTACCAAAGTTCGTCACAGTCTTTCAAAGATATTTATATTTATCATATCGGTGACCTGGTGGTCTAGGGGTAAGGTGTCAGACTTCTGTGCTGGCGGCCGGGGTTCAATCCTCGGTCCCGGCACAGATTTATCTGATTACCAAACCCTTCCTTCACCTCTGACAAGACTTCTTGTGAATGTGGATAATGCCAGGCCTCCACCGTGGTTCGGATTCCACGTTAAACTGTAGGTCCTTCATTTCATCTCACAATCACCCTACCATTACATATTAGCGTAAGTGCGTACAGTCACCTTACCATTACACATTAGCTTAAGTGCGTACAGCCCGGATGGGTAGTAGGACGTGATGCTAATAATAATAATAATAATAATAAAATAAATGCTACCCGCCTTGGTGACCGCTTCTCTAGTAGTAGACTAGACCACCTATAATGGGGAGATTGAGGTTTGAATCTCGGTCGGGTTTACTGATGGTTTTTTTTCCAAAAATGCTTTTTCACTCTTCCTCCACCCAAATGCGGATACAATTTTCATATAATATAACCCTCCTTATCTGTAAAGTCATTAGAGTTATTAGTATATAAGCGTATAGCTCAAACAGGTGGTGTTAAAATTTAACACTCCCTTTCACTCTTAATTCTATCATATTCTTGGTATATTTGAGCGTGCTAACTCTATTCTAGGTTATCACTAGCTATACTAATGGCACTAGGTCAACATGTGTGTTGGTCCAATTAGGCTTTGTTTAATCCACCGAAATTCTCCTCCGTACAAAATGTTCTAATTTAGAAACAGCCTGCATCAAAACCACAAGGATTATAATTATTGTGTTGAATACATGAATAGATTATATCCCAGTTAATATTATGTATTATGCAAACTGGGAGCAAATTTGATGTTTTATGCATAAAATTTAATATTTACAAACAAATATATCTGAATTGGTGGGACCGTGGACTAAACACCAAGAACACCACGTCTGGTGTTTCAATGAAAGACCAGGTCGGAGTTATAATTCCAGCCGGGTTGTTTTTCCAAAATGGTTTATACTTTATCTTTCCACACAAAAGTATGTAGGCCCCCTACGACTTCTTTCGATCATATTGTCCTCATACCTATTCTATCAATGTAATTAAATCCATATATGATGGCGGGTAGTAAGACAGTTGAAAATATATAAATAATTTATTGTATGACCTATTTTAGATTGTGAAATTGAAAAACAATCCTTAATAAATTTTACTTAGTAAAACAATTTTTTTTATAATAATATAAAACATTCTTCATATTTACATTTTAAATAAAATATCGCCGGCCATTTTGAAAATTTCTCTAAACATTTAAAAGAAATATTAATTTCAAAAATCAGTTATCAGTAAATTACCCTGAAATTTTTTATTTAAAAATAAATAAATAAATAACGGAACATTATATTTTATCGTGTAAAAAATTCCTCAGACAAAATTTTTGAAAAAAATAAATAAAAATTGAAGCCATTTTAGAAAAATTTCAAATTAAAATAAATCAGTATTTCTTAATTTGACAGTATAATCATGATTAAAAAATATTGAGGTATGACCGTCTCAAATCACTATATCAATTTTGGAAAAAGTACCCAATTCGGTGGCCGCATGATATAAGGCGTTACTCTCGCAAATAAACTAGAATAACAGTAAAAGGGAGGTTGGGTTTCGATACCGGTTGGATATTCTGTTGTAATTATTCATAAATGACTTTCCACTTTCTCTCCACGCAAATGCAGATACACTTCCTCTAAGTTTAACCTACCTCATCCCTTGTCCATTAGTGTAGATAGTACATTACTATTATTATTAGCACCGCGTCTTACTACCCGTTCGGGTTATACGCACTTACGCTAATGTGTAATAGTAGGGTGATTGTGAGATGAAATGAAGGACCTACAGTTTAACGTGGAATCCGAACCACGGTGGAGGCCTGGCATTCCCCACATTCACAAGATGTCTTGTCAGAGGTGAAGGAAGGGTTTGGTAATCAGATAAATCTGTGTTGGGACCGAGGATTGAACCCCGGCCGCCAGCATAGAAGTCTGACACCTTACCACTAGACCACCAGGTCACCTTTTTGTAGATAGTACATAGGTGTATGTATATCCAGGACGAGTAGTAAGACACAGTGCTCAATTTTTTTTTTTAATAATCCATAAAACTGTTTTAATTTCAGCCCCAGGGCCAAAAAAAAATTGAAAGACCCACATTTTTGGGTTCGGGGGAGCATTAATTGTAAAGATTCATCATAATCTCGAGGTAGAAAATTTTCCCAATTACTATGTCTTCTCTTTATAAAAAATATAAAGTCTGCAAATTAATCAGTAACTAATCATACATTTTACTCCAACGTTTTTAAATAAATAATTTTGTTAATTTCAACATGTTTATTTTGATGAATGAAACTGTTCATGACTTTAAACCTATTTAAGTAACATTTATAGGCGTAAATGACAGGTTTGATTCAGTAACGCTCGTTGAACTCTGGTATGAGGTTTCGTTCAGAGGCAGAATGTAATGAGTAAATTGAATCTCCTCCACCGGCAGAATTTTGCAGAGAGGATAGCAAAAAGAGGGTTGAGGGGCCTGGGACATGAATATAACATGAGGATTCACGGTAGGTACTCATTTTCTCCTTCTCTTTCAACTGTCTCCATTATTTATTCAGTTTGATAACCACTGAGACTAAAATTCCCTCGGCCTCTAAAACAAGAAGTAACGAAAGTGCATTTATTTCAGGAAAACAAACACCCAATCATACAAAAAAAAAAATCATATTTATTTAACAATGAGAAAATTTATTTTAAGCTCGAATCTTGCGATTTTACCTAAAGTTTGAATACTTTATCCTTGATTAAAAAAAAACTTGTATTTCTAAGATACTTTTTATTTTTAGCACCGCACCTTATTACCCGTTTGGTTTAACTTTTATGTATCAGTTACGCTTATGGTTTTAGATACTAGGGAGGCTATATTTATTAGAAGTGTACCCACGTTTGAGTGGAGGAAGAGTGGAAATCCAAACTACCCTCAGTACACCCGACTGAGAATCGAACTTCGATATCCCTATCATCCCCAGTCTAGTTTACTGTGAGAGTCGCACGTTAGACCATACAGCCACCGAAGCCAGTATTCAATAATAACTTGTGGTATGGTATATATACTGTTAAAATTCTATCTTTGATTACTTTAAACTCACAAAATAATGTACCTACATCTTTCAAATAAAATTGTATCTAAGTGTGACCAAAATATCCTTGTTCGGCTATAAATTGCTATAAGAAAAGTTATTTATTTGTCCTCGTTAGTGCTGCCATCTGTTAGGTATTAAGGAACCATAATGTGCACGTCCAAATATAAACTTTTTTTTAAAATCTATAAACCTGTCATGTCTACCATATCTTCACCATTTTAGTTTTACATACATGAACATAACCCGAATATCGTTAATATTCACCATACACAATAAACACTAGCTGTTAACAGCCCGATACATTAAAATAACATTTTAATGTAGGTTTTATTGCCAGAACGTGACAAAAATAAACAACTAGTGGTTATGAAATAAGTTATTAGTCTATGAAATAAGCAAAAAATGTCTAATATAACAATTTTCTCAAACATAAAATATAGCGATAAACATTTAAAAGTTCGTATTTTGTCTCCGTTGAACGACTAGATTCATAAAATCCCACTTTATCTAAAGTTCAAAAATTTACTTTTTATGTTCCCCCGATTCTGATAAAGAGGTTTAGTCATGCCTACTCTCTAAATACTGGTGCATTTAGTTAGAGTCTAAGCAGTTGGTCGGATATGGCTGAAATTTAACAGATTTAATTATAAAGCAAGCATAATATATTTCTTACTAGTTTTTCTGTGAACAGTAGACATCGCATCCTTTATTCAAAGAAGCCTAAGTACATTATGCTAAGATTATTTTAACATCATTTTTAAATCTTAAATTTAATCTTTTGATTTTAATTTAAAACATATCCATTCTGCTATAATTTCTCTTTAGATTTAATATTGATATTTTCCCTGAGAGATCAAGTTTGACAAAAAATAAATTAATACTATATTCAATAATACATTATATTAATAGATAATAACCGATTTTCACGTGATTTAAGACGTCAGTATCACAATAAGTCTTTAAATAAGAGAAAGCTTTCGGTATTAAACCCATTGTTTAGAATTTAAAATTTAAACTACTTGAAACTAGTCCTTAGATAAAAAGCCATTTGAGTAGCCACCACATTGAAACTTAAGATATTATAGTTATATTGAAAAACTACGCATATAAATCGCTTGTCCTAGATTCAAAGAATGTCCCTGCCAAATTTTGTTTTAAAGTGGTCAACGTATTTGGTTGTTAACTCGGAACAAAGAGAATGGCCAATATTTTAGTTGGCCGCCTACTTGAAACGGATCGCTATATCTAAAAACCACGTATATACGTTTAAAGGTTTATATTTTTAAAATAATACTGCCAATTATAGTTAAAACTTGTCTGAGTATTTGAAAGTTATTTTGTAACAAAAATTCAGATATACAGACAGGTTAAATGTCAAATGGTCAAGTTAAAACCTTGTTGTGCTCGGTCAATTAGTTGCAAAAGTTAACATACTATCTTAGAAATTAAAAAACAATGATTTATAAATGAAAAACCAGGAAAGTTTACTTAACGTAATAGTTGAATACTAAGCCCACCTTTTAAAATTAGTATTATGTGTACAAATCTTCGAATAAACCTTTAGCTGTCTATTTTGAAACTTACACACACGCACATGTTTATATGTGTGAGAATGTGATTCACATGCGCAAAATATGTTGTGTATTTAAAGTGATCTTTAATTAAAACGCATGCGTCTTTGAATATATTTTATCTCCTGAGCCTCTAGGATTAACAGAACTGTCAGACGCTTGGCCAACTCAAGAAATCTCAAGAATGAAAGAAAACATGTTCAATGGACTTGGTTTGTCTATCTATATCTTTCCCAGACTACTCCACGCTCTCTGGACTCTGGAGCCAAGCGGTTATCGGACGAGTAACGCCAAATCCTACTGTGATGACACGGAAAAGCGTCAGTAGGCCTAAAGTAATTTGACCAAAAAGAAATGTCCCTAAAATAAATCAATTGGCCTAAATTTATTTTGGCTAAAGGAAAAATTTCGATTTAAGAAAATGACGTTACGTTCACTAAAACAGTTGGCCTAAAGTAATTTTGCCAGAAATGAATTTCGAATAAAAAGGTTGACCTTTATCCTAAAGTTATTCGGCCTAAAATGAATGTCAAATAAAAAATTACATTATGTTCACCAAAAGTTAGTTAGACTAAAGTAATTTAGCTTAAGAATAAACTTCGCAGAAAGTAATTAAGCCTAAAATTATTTAAACTAATGTCATTTGCAGTGGCGGTTCGTGTATAGGCACTGCGGAACTGCAGCATCCCCTATTTCCACTTGATATTATCGATAACATTTAATATAATGAGTCCTTTTTTCTTTAATTATTTATTTAATTTTGAAGTACAATATATATTCCTTAAGCTTAATGTCAGTACTTCAATAGCCCTCCCCCAGTTTAAAAAGGATACAAAAATAGTTGTATGGAACTGTGCGCTTCACAGTGCCAGCGACGTGGTGTTTGACTGTTGTGCGCATGCGCACATAGGAGGGGGTGGGGAGGAAGGCGGGACTTCCAGGTAGATAGAGCACTGTTGCTCTCGCAGTGCCGGCTCTGGCGTGATGGTGGAAGGAAGTTTTTTTTTTACTCATCGTGTGTTGTGCTTAAAAACCGTGTACCATATTATTGAATGTGATAAAGTGTAGAAGAGTGTAGAATTAGATTATCATTCTGCTTCCAGCTATTCTATTTGATTATTTTTTTCCGGTTCATTTATTTAACAGAAAGACTAAATGCACTTGCAGTATTTTCAATGGAGAAAAATTTCGTCAATTATCATCCAGAGATCAAGGAAAAAATTATTGAACTTTTTGCGCGAATTAAAACAAGAATAATGGATTTCATTTTTAAATGAATAGATCAAGCTTTAACTGTAACAATTTAAGTTAAAGTAAGTAAAAAAGTTTCTTTTTGTTAAGATTTTATCAAGTTCTTGAATAAATGTTCTTTTTATACACATTTTTTTCCTTTTACACAATTTTAAAACAAAGGCTAAAAATATTCTGAAGCAGCACCCCCACTAATTTTAGCTACGAGCCGCCACTGGTCATTTGGCCTAAAAATGTTATGACCTAAAATTATTTGACCTAAATCTTTTCGCATAAAGTCAATGAACCTAAAATTATTTGGACTACACTTTTGGCTAAATGATTTTAGGCCAACTGACATGCATCCAATGACACGCCGAAAAAAATTATGTAGTTTTATATTTATTTTTATTGGTAGGCATAGAGTGGCGTGTTTATCTTTCTTTGGGTACATGCAATGGTATTGTACCTAAAAAAGAAAGAAAGAAGAGATGATTGAAACTTGTGTGACAATAGAGAGTCTTGTGATGTCACAACTACGGCTATTATGTCATATTTCATAACCCTTTCCCTTTATGGGGCTTAATGTAAAATTTATTTCTCTTCCTACCATCATGCGATAAGAAAAATGAGACCGTGTTTGAAAATAATTGGAGGGCACGTGGATTGAACGTCAACTTTTTTATGTCTGATCCGGTGATACATAGGTCAGCGCTCAAATCTCTTCCTAATGTCATGAAGGGATTTTGGTTTCACACCCTTTAGCCACAAAAATTGTCGAAGTATTACAGAATGTCTAAATGTCTAATTGATTCTACTTTCTTCAGCCATACCATGTTTTAGTATAATTAAATGCGGTTAGCCAGGACATTTGGTAAGACACAATATAAAATTGGGTATTCTTATCAGTGTATTATATTTTAATATTAAAAACTGTAATAAATGATTTTATTTTAATATTGTTAAGCAACGTGCACTATATTACTTACTCTATAGCATTAGGAACTCGAAAGTTAATTGCAGCATTTTAGAAATTACGCCATCTATTGCTATATTGAACTAGTTATATCCAGTCCAACTCATTACAGCCTATCCCTATTTTGAGCTAGCTATCCAGTCCACCCCAATATATCCTGTCCCTATTTTGAACTAGCTATCCAGTCCACCTCATTACACCCTATCCATATCTTGAGCTATCTATCCAGTCCACCCCATTATATCCTATCTTGAACTAGCTATTCAGTCCATCTCATTACACCTTATCCCTATCTTGCGATATCTATCCAGTCCACCTCATTACAACCTATCCCTATCTTGAGCTAGATATCCAGTCCACCCCATTATATCCTGTCCCTATCTTGAACTAGCTATCCAGTCCACCTCATTACACCCTATCCATATCTTGAACTAGCTATCCAGTCCATCTCGTTACACCTTATCCCTATCTTGAGCTAGCTATCCAGTCAACCTCATTACACCCTATTCATATCTTAAGATACTTATCCAGTCCACCTTATTAAACCCTATCTATTTCAGGTCCATTCTAATGTTATCCTCACAGGTCTTCCCAATGGTCTCCCTCCTCCCCCTGAACAAGGTTCTAAATTCTCCCATTCACTCCGCATGGCTTGCACACAGTAATCTACAAGACTTGATTATCCTAACAATGTATTGTTATGAGTACAGGTATGTATCTCATCATTATGTAGCCTACTCCACTCCCCAGTAGCCTCAACTCTTTTTGGACCATGTATCTTCCTAAGCGCATTATTTTAGATCACCCTAATTTGTTTCGTCGTGTAAGATAAGACACCACGTTTCCCATCCATAGAGAAAAGCCAGTAAATCTATGGTTTTGTATATTATTAGTTTTATGTTCCTTGAAAACAGGCAATATGTCAACAGCTTACTGACCAAGTAATAGCATGCTTTTCTCGACTGTATTATTTTCCTAATAATTCCCACTATAATATCGTTATTTCTAGATAAAATTGTTCCTAAACTTATTCAAAATGTCAAATGATATGTTAAATGTGCACTGTCCAACCACTAACTAAACACTAGATTAACAAGTCAACAAAACCGGAATGGTAAAATTTCAATGGTGGCACACATACAAACAGACTTAATACAGTATCTTAAATATAATTCTGAATTGAACTAAAGTCTTTAAGATATACACATATTACTTTGTACTCAACATCTAAAGGTACAACCTAGTAACAAAATCAACTTTACACAATTTTATGTTAATATTATAGAGGAGGGTAGATAACAGATTTTTACCTTGACATTGCGTGATATATATTGTCTGCGTGTACATGTCAGTATGTGATGTTATCAGCTTGCGTCATTTACATTATTTAATAGTGAAAGTGAGAGACAGGTAAATAGTTAAGTTATATTCGCCCCAAGCTTGCAGACTGTCCCGCATAGCACCTACGCTCTACACTTTGCACGGCCCTCCCTGTCTGTCCTTATTTAGGGGTGGTATGCGAGAATGAGAAAGGCTGTTGTTTGAGTGTTAGTGTAGTGCTAGTGAAGTTTTAGTGTGGAATATATTAATGAGGGGCGTGTTTTTCGGTGTTTAGTGCAGTGTTAGTGTAGTTTTAGTGTGGAATGTATTAATGAAGGGCGTGTTGTTCGGGTGTAAGTGTAGTTTTAATGTGGAATGTATTAATGAGGAGTGTATTGTTTGGGTTCTAGTGTAGTGTTAGTGTAGTTTTAGTGTGGAATGTATTAATGAAGGGCGTCTTATTTGGGTGTTAGTGTAGTCTTAGTGTGGAATGTATTAATGAAGGGCGTGTTGTTCGGGTGTTAGTGTAGTCTTAGTGTGGAATGTATTAATGAAGGGCGTGTATTGTTTGGGTTCTAGTGTAGTGTTAGTGTAGTTTTAATTTTGAATGTATTAATGAGGGGCGTGTTGTTCGGGTGTTAGTGTAGTTTTAGTGTGGAACATATTAATGAGGGGTGTGTTGTTTGGGTTTTAGTGTATTGTTAGTGTAGTTTTAATTTTGAATGTATTAATGAGAGCCGTGGTGTCGTATGGGCTCTATTTAAGTGTTAAGTGTAGTTTTAGTGTGGAATGTATTAATGAGGGGCGTGTAGTGTTAGTGTAGTTTTAGTGTGGAATGTATTAATCAGGGGCGTGTTGTTCGGGTTCTAGTGCAGTGTTAGTGTAGTTTTAGTGTGTAATGTATTAATGAGGGGCGTGTTTTTTGAGTGATAGTGTAGAGCTGGTGTTGTTTTAGGGTTGTAGACAATATCTAGAGGTAATGTTGTTTGAGTGATAGAATAGTGTTATAGGGTGTCATTTAATAAGCACAAAGTTTCCTTAACCCCTTAGTCTCAGTTTTCTAAACTGGAGCCGCTATTTATTTCATTAAAGTAGCTCCTCAATTGTCCTCGCGACGCTGAGCCGACCCATTTTCATATACACTGTTTCACAATAAATATGGAGGCCAATATAATCAAACCAAGACCTCTGGGTCATTATTCAGGAACTCTGGCCATTAGACCACAGAGGAGGTCACAATTCTCTATATAACATAACAAAATTTTAAATATATTCATTTAATATTAAAAAAAGATATTATCTAGATAATCCCAAGCTCACTGATGCCAAGCGAGGAATTCATAAGTCCGCACTTCAATACGTTTGGTGGTTCAAGAGTAATTCTGTATTTATTTTACTGGTGGGCTCTCAAGACCATTTAACCAACAACATTTTCCTGAACAATTTTAACAAGTTAATAATTATGAGCTATGATTTCAAATCATTACAGCTCACGAGGCATATAAAATGTTATATCAACACAAGATAATTTCTATAAGCGAGAATGAAAGTGCTCACCAATTTTGCTAGGAAAGGTATTTTTCATATATATTCTAGAGATATTTTACCTGTCACAATTGACATGGGACCAATGGCTTTACTTCCCATCCAAAGGAAGTTGTGTTACGGATTTTTATCACTCTAGAAATAGCCATAGATCCCAGATGGGTTTGAACCCAAGAACATAGGGTACTTAGGCGAGAACTTTACCCCAAGACCATCTAGTTTGCCTCATCAATTATTAAGGGTCAAAATTGGTATTTTATGCATTTTGCTCTCCATTGTCAGGGCAAGAAACTGTATTTAATGTATGGGGCTGAAATTTAGTATAACCAGACATTCATATGAGGTGTACAGAATGAAATATTTATAATTATGCCATTCTGTACACCTCATATGAATGTCTAATTATACTAAATGTCAGCCCCATACATTAAATACTTTAAGTTAACAATGGTACGCAAAATTCATTAGATATCAAATTTTATTGGTTATAACTAGTAAACCATGATGATTTGTATTCATCGAATCACTATTGATGGCTTATAGTGTAATGATTGTAAACGTGACGAAATTGTGAAATAAAATTTTGATGGTTAAATGACCTTGACAAGACTTGTATTAATCACAACTTGTGAATGTGTGAAATTCCAGGCCTCCACCGTGGTTCGGATCCCACATTAAACTGTAGGTACTCCATTTCATCTCACAATCACCCTACCATTACACATTAGCGTAAGTGCGTATATCCCGAACGGGTAGTAAGACGCGGTGCTAATAATAATATTATTAATAATAATAATAATAATATTATTAATAATAATAATAATAATAATAATAGTAATAAATGACCATAATTGAAAATGTCATCGATAAATTTTTCCTAACACAACAAAATCAAGTGAGATAGAAAGTGAATAAACTATTTCATCCATTATGCAATACAAGCGTTGGGGTACAGCTGTATGAAGAAAGTTCGGAATCCAGGGGTACATTCTGAATGAAGAATGTCCGGAATCCAGTCTAAGAGTGGATAGGTATGCGTCGGATACCACGTTGACCCCGGCAATATTCTTGACATTCCAACAAGTCCCCAAGGAGCAGTTTACAACCGTGTTAGATAATAGTGAATGTACCAACAATATACAGCGTGGATGAAAACGGTCGTATTTCCCTTGGACAGAGTGTTTTTCTTAATGAAAATAATTAAACAAAACTTTGGAATAACACTTTATTTAAGAAGAGCAAAAAAAACAAAAAAAAAAACAATCATACTGATATTACATATTCTGACATTATTATTTTTATGACGTCTTAATAGCCGTTCGGGCTATACGAATATATTAATTACACCAGTAGAGTGGATATGATAAGGGTAAGATTTGAGAGGAAATGTGCCATAAACTGCACGGTACTCGCTTCAGTGGCCAAATAGTCTAAGGCGTCATCAGATCGGGGTTAAAATCCCGGTCGGGTAGACTGAGGGTGGTTTTTCTTAAATTGTTTCCTACTCTCCCTCCCTACTTTTATAATGCTTCCTTATTCATCCCTACCCCATTAGAGTAATTATCATAAATGCGCAGAGCATAAAGAGGTAGTAGGACACGGTAATAGTAATAATAATAAATAATAATAATAATAATAATAATACCGTAGAATAAATTGATAAACTGTTTAGGAAAAATTACTCTCATTGCACCTTGTTAAGATTCGAATTTCAACTTCTCCGTAACAGGTATGTCAGACTAAATGAGATTGATACTTATACCACGTGCCCACCAGTGCAGGATGGTTTTTATCAGGAGTATTTTGGAGTATATATTGAACCAACTAATTCTATTTTAAGCTGACTTAAAAAACCAACTTAATTATATAATAAACAGGCTACTAAATTCACCAGTAATGAATTTATCAATGTGAAAGTGAAAACAACCATTTCCCCTATTTTAACTTGTCAGTCATTTCGAGAATTGAAACCATGACCCTTTTCTATGTAAAGAGACACGATACTAACTGACCTAAAATTTATCATTTTAAATTTAAAGTTAAATAGCTATTTAATCCCTAGATACATCTCACTTAGGAACACACATTCCACTCATCGGGTCCTACATCCTCTCTACTAAAGATCATTTTGTTTTCTTATTGGGTATGGAAAATAAACTTGGACTCTTAGGAAGATGGAAAAGAACTACTAGTATAGCTTTTAAATGTAGTGTTGGAGAAGACTTGAGAAGATCAGGACAGACAGGGAGACAAATGAAGAAGTTATAAGAAGAGTGGGTGAGAATATAACCATTTTGGATGTGATATTTCAGTACAAAGAAACTGGATAGAACACATCCTTAAGAGGAATTGTCTTCTGCGCGACGTTATAGAAGGAAACTTGAGGGAAAGAGGACTTTGAAAGAAGGAAGATTCAAATATTGGTTTGACTTGAAGGAAATAACATTCTGGGAGTTGAAGCAGGAGGCTGAGGACAGGGTGCATTGGTGGTCTAAGTTCACTGACAAAAGTTTTGGACCGGACCGTCTTAAGACAAAACAAATAATAATAATAATAATAATAATAATAATAATAAAATAGACGAGCGTAACAGGCGAAACTTAATTTCCCCAAGATTTAATTATTTCACAATCTACCAAGATATGAGTGAAAAAAACATTTCCATAAATACCTCAACTCAACATAGCCATCTTAACTTTAGTTTGGTTCCGTTATTTGTTCTTTGGGGTAAATTCGACTTAAGTCAATTTCGAAAAGTCGATAAGTGTGGGTGAGTGATAAATTGGCAACTATATGCTTCTTTTTGTGCATTTTTTAAATTTTCGATAAATTTGACTATCATAAAATGTGTTTCTGAATAAATGTTTATTTTTACCACAATGACTTGAATTTACAAATTATCTGAGATCTGGTCCACTTCCTTTATTTTGGATATCCGAGATTCTAATTTAATAAGTTTTGATGAAACATCTTTAGCTTATTAAATTATAAAATTATAGATTATAAAAATACGTTTACAAAGAAATAATTATGTATATTTATTTAACAAACAATAAGACAATGAACTTAAATTTTATTTTTTACTTGAGATAGTAACCAATATTTTTAATCTAAACATATGTAAAGTTTTTACCATTTTTAAATAGACCTACATATTTATCATTATCATAACACGTAAGTAAGTACTCTAATGAAACCCTCAACCCGGTGAAAACTCAATTTATATGAAGCACAAACTCACATCCCCGGTGATTTAATCCAATCCCAACAAAATGTATACGTGACTTCCATGGAAACCCTTACAGAGTGAAAGCAATCTAATCATGTGTGAAATCAAATTATGTTAATCAACAGGTGATCAGGGATCTATTCACTGGAGAAGAGAGCTTTGTACGATATGCCCTTTCTGCGTGTGTGTTCCCATTTTCACTAAGATATATAGGTTTCGACATGCGTTTTAAATCAAGGTGAAGCTTTAATTTATACATTCAGCTTTTTTGGTAACATTTTTTTTTAAAGTGTTAAATAAAATATTAAAATTTCCTATGACAATTCCAAGCGTATGATAATTTAACTAACGTTTAATTTTGATTATATTTTTCTAAGGTTCTAGTCAGCACTCAATAGGTATAGTTCTAACAAGGCTTGTAAAATAAGGTATACATTTCATTATCTTTGTTTAAAAGATATTACAGTGAAAAAATTTAGTGGATGGATAATAAGAAAGAGAATAACAAGCGTAGAAATGATTAGATAATAATAATTATTTTGCTAGGAGTCCACAGTAAGCAAATGGAAATTAATTATGATAAAATTTAAAATTTTTCCCATTTTTTGGCCATAACAGGAGTCCAACCAGGAACCCTTAGCTCAGTAACAAATACGCTACCGACCGAGATAAATTTCGGACCATATATACATCTTTGATTTAAACTAGTATAGTACTGCTCGTAAAATGGCCAAGAAGACCGAGTTTTAATGAATTACTAAGCGAAAATATTTTAGAATTTCGAGAGCCACGAGAAGACACTAAAATATTCACATTTTGAAGGGTACATTGGGAATTGTTTATAATGTTAAAATCTAAAAAAGTCTTCGCAATTGAGTTTTCGCGAGAAGACAGTTTAGAGCCCTAAAAGGTTTCTAATTTGATCATAATCTTTATAAAAACTGTTGAAATAGAATTTACTGTAGCATGAAGTGACACATTTGCGTGGAACACTTTCCAATTTGAGAGTCAGTTAAGATAATGGGATTCTACCACCTGAATAAAGCAAAATACAAACTTAAGATATAGTCAACTTTAGATAATAATGAGGTGATGTACTTACTCAAGCTAAGTAATTTCAGAGAGTAAGAAACTTAGTTACATCCATTAATGTTTCCAGCCTGTGTCCTGAGTCAGTTTTTTTATTCAAGTATATTTTCCAGTACCAGATGTTAGGCCTGTCGTAGCCTTTCAATCTAGCTTAATACACTACAACACAACAACATCCAGTCCCCGGCCGTTAATTTATCAATGTGAAAGGATAACCCCATAATTTAATCAGTGGTAAATTTTCGGCCGTGCTGTGAATCGAACCCGGGACAGTAGACAGACACGCTACGAACTAAGTTAAGGTGTCGGACAGAGTTAAGGTGTCTGACAGAGTAAGAAACTATATGATCAAGATGAAAGTGACATGCTATTGTGGCCACATGATCTAAGGCGTCACTCTTACAATAGAGCAGACTGCCGATGACAGGGAGATATTGATTTGTATCCCGGTCGGATGTATTTAGGGTGGTTTTTTTCTAAATGTCAATATTGACGCACTTTGTTAACAATGCTATTTAATTTCAATTCTCTTTATTTATAACATAATTTAGGTAGGAAGAAGTTTTTATATGAAAAATAGGGTTTTTACTGTCAACAATAAATAAACAATAAAATTTTACTATCTTATTAGTATTGTTTTATAGATATTGATAATATAAATCAAAAATGAAGCTAAAAATCACATGGACTGAAGCAAGGATTGGTGAAATTAGATCTAGTAACTTTTATAGCTCTCATTTCAGGCTCGACTTGTGAAAATGGTTACATAGTATTATAAACATGTAAAAATTGCCCTAGGTTGTCACCTCCCCCTTAAAGGAAACACCTCGATAAGTGAAAATTTCTATGTATCACCTCAAAATATAATTAACGCCATAATAAACTCAAAAATATTTCAACAGGACTCTTTATCCTAAACAAAGCTATATTTTGAGTTTTAATGATAGAAAAAAATTTGTGAATATATTATATCAGCTCCTTTTTTAGCAACGTTTTAAGTATATTTACGGAACTATGAAACTATGCTTGGCTTCTAGATTTATCTTTCATCCAACAAAAAAATGGTAATCTTTAAAAGACTTACAAAATAAATTTTTAAAATATTGGAGAACAAGCAGCGATATTTCCTATTAAGCTTTAAGATAAGAATTTTCGTAAATTTTATTTCCCCACTTTTTTATTGACATGGCAAGGAATGTTTGTAGATAATGGTTAAAAGTAATTGTAAGGTTATACAGAAAATAGAAGTAGTTTAATAAAACGACACAGACCATTATATTTTGACCGTGATGCTGACAGCGATTAATACTTTCTCGCTGACCGAAACGGCCGCCTAACGCAGAAATAGGACGTGACACGCATGTCTTACTCCTCCAGGAGCTATATTTGGTCTGAGTGAGACTGTTTCCTGCATATTAATAATCCCCGGTCCACTATTCACCCCCCCAACCCCCCATGAATAATACATAGCTTTTGTAATCTGTGTATGTTAATTAACTCCACACGTTCGTGTAATCATGGAAGTATGCTGGAGTTAAGCTTCAAATAAATGAATATTAATCTTGATAAATGACTGACCCTGTGATACAGTGGCCATTGCATCTGGCTACAAACCTAGAAGTCCCGGTTTCGACTCCCAGCTGGTATCACAGGTATTTTTCATAAAAAAAAGATAGTTGTCCCAACGCTCACCAGGGTTAGGTTTATATATATAAAATTTTGTCAAATAACATGTAATAAATTTCATAATTATATTTTAGTTGAAAACATATTAAAAAGCGATTCGATCAATTTAAAAAAATGAACCTTTATTATTTTTTTCTTAGCTACCTGTCTTATTACCCGCTAAGGTAATAATTATATTTAGAATTGCGCTGTTGGATTAAGGAATAGGAAGGATGAATTTATAGGAAATGTTTCTGAATTTGATATCACTCAGTCAGTAAGTTGTTGACATCTCACCTGCTGTCAGGAAATTTCTAATGATATACAAAACCAATCATTCTACTGGTTGTTCCCTATAGGTGTGAAACATGCTATCTTACCTTACACGACGAAAATAATTGGAGGGTTTTGAAAACAAGGTGCTTAGGAAGATATTTGGTACAAAAACGGATGAGGTTACTGAGAAGTGGAAGAGGTTACGTGATGATGAATTATATTCCCCGCACGCATCACAATATATTGATAGGATAAACAAGTCTCCTAGATTATTGTGAGTGAGATAGGCCGTGTGAATGGGAGAATCTAGAACTATGTTCAGTATAATGACTGCCCGAACCCAGTGGGAAGAGACACTGGGAAGCCCTAGACGCAGATGTGAGGATAACATTAGAATGGACCTGAAAGATTTTATTATTATTATTAGCACCGCGTCTTACTACCCGTTCGGGTTATACGCACTTACGCTAATTGTAATGGTAGGGTGATTGTGAGATGAAATGGAGGACCTACAGTTTAACGTGGAATCCGAGCCACGGTGGAGGCCTGGCATTCCCCACATTCACAAGATGTCTTGTCAGAGGTGAAGGAAGGGTTTGTAAATCAGATAAATTTGTGCGGGACCGAGGATTGAACCCCGGCCGCCAGCACAGAAGTCTGACAGCTTACCCCTAGACCGCCAGGACACCGACCTGAAAGAGATAGGGTGTAATTAAATTAAGCATACGGGTTTGACGTTATGCTCTTTTGATTCGTCGGTGTTGAGGTCAGGATTCAAATTCCAACCAGGGTACTAGGTGTGATTTTTATTAAACGGTTTATAACTCTCCCTACACGCATATAAATATATACTTACTCTAAATTAAACAAGTGTAATTAAATGTGAATAACCAGAATGGATAGTAAGATTCAGTGGAAATAAGAATTTAAAAACTATTATAAGAACACTTTCAATTATCAAGGGTTCGCGATGGTCGCAAAGACAAAAATTCGGACTGAATCTTCATAAGTTTGGAAACCAAAACGTATCAATAAAAATATTATATGTAGAAAGAACAACCTTAGGTACACACGAGTGGAGTTGAGACTCAGGAGTGATAACCCTTCACCTTACATTGCCGGTAACTTATTTATCACTAAACAATTTAGTTCTCAACTTTGACACTTGAATATTATTGATATTATCAAAACGTCCTCTAAAGAAGTGTGCTAAAATATAAGTGAATTAAACATTTATTTATTAAGCTCCTCTTATTGAAAGCTATATTAAAATAATTAATCTATTCAATGCTTTTGGAATGTATAGACCCCAAAGTAGTTTTATTAAAGGTTTAATCCTTGTTATTTTCCAATGAGTTATTTACAGAGCCCTGCGTTTGTGGAGATCGCGATAATTCGCGAATGTTAGATATGTCATTTTTTCTTTCAGATGTTAACATTTCAGGTTACCCTGATTGCAAATATATGCTCAGAATTGTCGCGATAATTAGTGTAATCGGCGTTTTAGCGCGATATTCGCGATTTAGTTACGATTTTTGGTATTCGCGCTAATTTTATTATTATTATTAGCACCGCGTATTCGCGCTAATATTTTGGGATATTGAAAAAAAAAATTTTTTGTGTAATATTTTGTCTTTGTGACTTGTACATACTTTTCCCGGACCAGCTGCCGCTAAGTCTTACTTTTTTAATAAGTTGACAGCAACATTTTTTTGCGGACTGTGTTTTTTTTTACCGTTTTGTCCAAACAAAATGTAATTTTTTGTTTTCCATTCAATATGTTTAGTTTACCTGTTCCAAACATTGTCCTGGAAGTCTAGTTTTAACACAACAAAGTCACCTTAATCATGAAAGTTTGGTAAAAACCACTTTTTTAACGCTTTTGTCTTAAATCAATAATTTCGTCGCAAAAATAGGATTTTTGTAATTCTCCGCTTATTCACCGCTTTTGGGAAACTTAAAAACGAAATTGGGCTTTTTTATTCATCATAAAAGCAGGGCTCTTGTTATTTATATGTCACCTTTTTGTTTTGGAGGTAGGCTAAACTAATTAGCCCAATGTGTGAGGAATAAAAAATATAAGGTATATAGAGGCAATTTACCAGCATTTGTTTGATGATAGAAAGAGTAACCATTTGGGGGGAAAACACCCTCAGTAAACCCAAATGGGATTTGAACCCCGATCTCCACGTTATCGGAAGTGCAGTCGATTGTGAGAGTGACTTATTAGACCATTAGACCACCGAAGCTGGCTTAGTGGGTGTTTTTACAGCACTGCGTCTTAATACTCTTGCA
Organism: Timema cristinae; assembly: GCA_039000515.1. Taxonomy (NCBI): domain Eukaryota; kingdom Metazoa; phylum Arthropoda; class Insecta; order Phasmatodea; family Timematidae; genus Timema; species Timema cristinae. The sequence goes on along the minus strand of JBCFYV010000024.1, from coordinate 33,463,771 downwards.
GCTTATAAGCCTATGTATTAATTATTTTAATATGTTAGGGATGAAGAAGGATAAATTTAGATGAAGATTACCCGTATTTGCGTGGAGGGAGAGTGGTCAACCATTTCGGAGAAAAAAAACCCTCAAAACACCCAACCAGGATTGAACTCCAACATTATCTATACTTATAAAATAACATGTCCTGACTGACTGACTGACTGATTCATCATCGCCGAGCGCAAACTATCAAGGCTACAAGCATGAAATTCGAACTGTATATTTCATTTTGTTATGTAGGCACCCACTAAGAAAGGATTTTAGAAAATTCTACCCAAAGGGGTCAAAATAGGGGATGATAATATGTATGATAATATGTATGAAAGTCCGTCATTTTGAAAGTTACATAAACAAAATTTTGTATTTCGGTTATTGACGTAAAACAAATAAATACGTGTTTCAGGAATTTTGGAAATTTTATTTAATAAGGGATGAAAAAGGGGGTGAAAGTTTGTATCGGACTTGCATTATTTTTGATCTGAGGTCAAGTTATGGTCATCAACGTAACGTAACATTTTAAATTAATCTGTAAATACATATGTATATTTTCGTATTTGTATATAATCAAGGGTGACCTGGGGTCTAGGGGTAAGGTGTCGGACTTCTGTGCTGGCGGCTGGGGTTCAATCCTCGGTCCTGGCACAAATTTATCTGATTACCAAACCCTTCCTTCACCTCTGACAAGACATCTTGTGAATGTGGGGAATGCCAGGCCTCCACCGTGGTTCGGATTCCACGTTAAACAGTAGGTCCTCCATTTCATCTCACAATACCCTACCATTACACATTAGCTTAAGTACGTATAACCCGAACGGGTAGTAAGACGCGGTGCTATAATAATATATAATAAATAATAATATAATAATAATAATATAATAATAATAATAATAATAATATATAATCAACTTCCACGCGAGCAAAGCCGCGGGCAACAGCTATCTAGTCCTATTATTAAAGTTTTTAACATCACTAAATAACAAGCATTAAATATATTAAAACGTGGCAAATACTCAACAGTTGTAAATACAATACAAATTGATAGTATTCTTCATCAAGTGACCATTGAGCTGAAGTGATGAATTCTGAGCAACTTGTATCAACAACTATTTATACGACCACAGGGGATATCCATTGAATAAATTTGAGGTTTCCATTCATTAACAAATCTTCAATATATGTTCAACGGTACGTGGTGCAAATTGTGTTTGTTCTGACTTTAATCATCCTTTTGTGGTGTACTAATTAGTTTACCCGCTACGAAAATGTAAACTAATACCAAAAACCCGATTATATCACACCTAACGAGACCAATCAACAGCCAACAAATCAACCCTGAGGCTATTGTGCTACCTTCTCTTTAGGGTGAAATAAAAAATGTTGAAAGGTTTCAATTTCAGTTCTACACCGGTATAACCTTATTTTTTTCAATAGAGTCTTTGTTACTGGTTGTTTGGTTGAAGTGATTCTTTTTCTTGTTTGTGGTAACCTTTTATCTCTCATAGCAAAATAAATACTATTATAAAAATAATTATCAAGAAACATGTAAACATTCACAAAATAAATTAATATAGACTATTAATTTGTTGGAAAACATTTAACAGTTCTAGTATCTGGGAAGTCTGCTGATAAAAGATGCTACTGCAACAAGGAAATTAGGTCGAGGATCACCATGGCCAAGGAAGCTTCCAACAAGAAGAGATTACTGCTGACCAGCAAGTTGAGTTTGGAACTGAGGAAGAAACTGATAAAGTGTTACATTTGGAGCATCACGTGATATGGAACAGAAAATTGTATTTTCAGGAAGATGGAAAAGAAATACTTTGAGAGATTTGAAAAGTGGTGCTGGAGAAGACTTGAGAAGATCAGGAGAACTGACAATGTGACAAACTAATTAGCCCTAAGAAGAGTGGTTGAGAAGGGAAAAATTTTGAATGAGATTCTTTGGTGCGAGGAAAACTTGATCAAACACATCCTTAGGAGGAACTGTCTTCTGCACGATGCCATAGAAGGAAAGAAGACAATTCTGGGAGCTCAGGGAGGATGCAAAGGACAGGGTGCATTGACGGTCTAAGTTCACTGACAAAAGGAATGGATCTGTCGTAAGACAAAGAACCTAGTAATAATAATAATAATAATAATAATAATAATACATTTGAAACTTTGTGTTTCACTACGGACCACCTATGTGGTTTAGTGATCAAGCTCCTGGTTACAGATCAAGGGGCCCCACCTTTGACTCCCGGTGCTTTTAGATTTTTCTGTGAAGCAGTAGGTCTGGAACGGAGCCAACTCAAGTCACGTGAGAGCAATAATATGAGAACTACGTGGATAAAGAAGTATCAGCTATGGTCTATAAAACTGAGATCAACGAAAGGAGGGTTCGTTGTGCTATTCATATGACAACCTATATCCTCAAATATTGGCACTATTTTTACTAACATGTGGCTGCTGGGTGGTTGCTGCTCGCTTGCGAGCTGACACCAAGGCGTTTATAATTCTAAACAAATTTCATCAATTTCATTTGGTCTGCAGGGAAATAGATTTTATCATAACTTCTATTTTTCTCCACGTTTCAACTTTTGATTGCGTCACCCAAATTATAAGCTTGTTTGTTTGTCTTGTTATGTTTCCATCTCTGCCTCTACAACACATTAATACATTTTTAGTAGAGTGTGTATTAATCCATACACTAAGTAGTGCAATGACGTGTGCCGAAACACCATTCAACACTCAAATTATCAATTACTGTTATTTTCCATTTAAGAGACTTAAGTTCCTTAGCTGTAATTTGATGTAATATTGTGTAATTCTTTCATTTAGCATTCGTAACTAACATCACACATGCCTCTTGAATGAACTCATAAATAATTATTATAATTTTTGAAATAACAAAATTGTATATTGCCTTTTTTTATGATTATTTTTACATCTAATTACCGGTTTGGGCTATAGACTGAGAATAATATGTACTAGTTCCGCTAATGTGTTAAGGATGAAGAAGGTTTAATTTAGAGGAAGCAAATCAACAATCACACGAAGAAAGAGAGTAAAGAACCATTTAGGAATAAAAACTCTCAGTATACCCAACGGGATTCAAAGTCCGATCTCCTCCTCAATAGCAGCCCAGTAAGTTGCCAGATTGACGCGTTTGACCATAAGACCACCATAGTGGGTTATTTGATGATGAATTATGATATTTAGTTCCTTTCAAACCTATTTTTTTACTTCCCGTTTGGGTTATAAGCTTATGTACTAATTACGCCAGTGGTTTAAATATGCATGAGGTTGAGTCTAAGAAAGTGTAACCTCATTTGGGAGGATGGAGAGTGGAAAATAATTTTGTAAAAACCATCCTCAGTATTATTATTATTATTAGCACCGCGTCTTACTACCCGTTCGGGTTATACGCACTTACGCTAATGTGTAATGGTAGGGTGATTGTGAGATGAAATGAAGGACCTACAGTTTAACGTGGAATCCGAACCACGGTGGAGGCCTGGCATTTCCACATTCACAAGATGTCTTGTCAGAGGGGAAGGAAGGATTTGGTAATCAGATAAATCTGTGCCGGGACCGAGGATTGAACCCCGGACCCCCAGCACAGAAGTCTGACACCTTACCCCTAGACCACCAGGTCACCCCATCCTCAGTAGACCTGCACCCGATTGGATTTCGTCATCGGCAGTTCAGTTTATTGTAGGAGTGACACACTATACCATGCGGTCAACAAAACGGGCTATAAGCTTCAATTAGTTGTTAGGGAGAAGAGGGTAGTTTAAAGAAAATATACCCAAGATAGGAGAGAATTGAAAAATCACAGTGAGAAAAATTATTATTTCATGTGAAAAACCATTACATTTGCATCCCTCCTATATTTAAACTTGGACCTTTCCCTCATTGTTAAATTATTATATTGCTAACTTAGCGCCTTAAATCGCTTGAGCCTAAGTCTGGATTGGGAATGCATGCTATATTTTAATATTATTGAATCTGTTGAGTAATAATCCGACACCTTTAACTCACTAATTTTGATTATTTGTTCTACTTGCTAACTTAAAGCACCCCATACATTATCAGTTTGGTCTTCACTTCTGGCTGATCAGTTTTGTCCAGAGATGAGATGATCGAATCCTAGAGTCCTTGAAATCCCTCTAATATATGGTAATAGAGGTTCAAGGTTAGTAAAAATCTCATAATAATATCTCGAATATCTACAAATATGAAGCCCTTGACTGGAAATCACAAATTTATTGGTACAAGTAATTTTATACTGTAGACTAGTGTAATTGGGAAAATAATAAATATCACAAAAAAGGACAGAATTGTATTAATATAATTAGTTAAATCAAAATGGTGTACTTTGTTTTTTAATTACATACTGTATATATATGACAAACAAAATAGCGTTCGTCAGTGATACCTAGCCTTTAACATTTTTTAAAAATTCAATTCTAAATATTATCACTGTAACTAAAACTGTACACTTTAAAATATTCAAGAATTCTAATTTAGATTCAAGATTAAAAAATATTTTACATTCGAATTCGAAATTTGAACTCGATAAATTTTAGATCTAATCCATTCTACTTTTGACTGATACGATAAACTGATTGATTTTGTGTGGTATTTTTATCATTTAGTTTTGAATTGATTGGTCTGACTGAGGATCTTAAAGGAAAACCCGCTTCGGTGGTCGCATGGTCTAAGGCGTCACTCTCGCAATAGAATAAACTGCTAAAGCTGAGGAGATCGTGACTTGATTCTGGTAGGGTGTAACGAGGGTGGTTTTTCTTAAATGGTTTCCCACTCTCTATCTCTATGAAAATGCTAATAAGCCTCCTATAAATTCACCTTTCTCATCTCTAGCCCATTAGCGTAATTAGTACATAAGCGTTTAAACCGCATGATCAGGAAGACGTGCTACTAAAAGATCCTAAAGGAAAGTCCGTCAATTTATCGATCCATCCGACTGAACGGAAGTAAATTTCTAGTGTGTGTGGCTCAACCCAATCTTTTTAGCTCTTGTCTGAAAATGAGGTTATCGTTGAAATGAACAAGATTTAATGCACTTTTTACCCAGTTTATGAGATTAACAGGAGGAAGGGTAAGTTCATGAAATGGCGTCGAAAGTTAGCCTGATTCATGAACTGGGTAGTTTCACTAGGTGGGTGTAACATATACATTTCTTGCTAGTAATCTCCTCTCATGTGAGGTATTCATTCGAAGTATACTGTGATGTAGATTACAAGCACATGTTCATTAATTATTTATGTATGGGTACACTACGTAGGGTCCTGCTTTCTACCCATCGAACTGTCAAACTCAATTCATTTGGAAGGTTTGTCTAGTCATTATAGGTCACTGAGCACCATCGCTTTACTGTAAACAGTTGAAAATAGCATGTTTTGAATGCTTTACTTAGCCTACACACCCATCCAAAATATGTTAGACCGTTTGCAGGGTGGACCAAAAGTTTTATTACAATGATCTAATTAGATTTTATTCGAAATTTGTTGCACATTTATTACATTACACATCCAATTAAGTGATCGAATGGTCTAAGGCACCACTCCCATGTTAGACTGGCCTGGTGATGACGGGGATATTGGGGTTCAGATCCTGGTTGGGTCTACTCAAGGTGTTTTTTTTTCTAAATGGTTTCCCCCTCTCCATCCATACAAATGCGTGTAGATTACCTATAAAATGCCTCCTTACTCATCCCTAAACCCTTAGAATAATGTTCATACATGCGTACAACCCGAAGAGCACGAAAGACGTGTTGATAAATAATTAAATATTACCTTACTACAGAATAATAAAAAAAACAAGAATATAATTTACAATAGCAATTATTTAAAAAGGTATGATTGGACTAAAAAACTTAGAATAGTTTGGATTTATAGCTTGGTGTATCTGATTACCAAACACTTCATTCACCTCTGACAAGACGTGTATTAATCTTAAATTGTGAATGTATGGAATGCCAGGCCTCCACCGTGGTTTGGATCCCACGTTAAACTGTAGGTCCTCCATTTCATCTCACAATCACCCTAACATTACACATTAGCGTGAGTGCGTATAACCCGAACGGGTAGTAAGACGCGGTGCTAATAATAATAATAATAATAATAATAATAATAATAATAATAATAATTCAGCCCGGTGAAGCAATCCTTTACAGTGCGGTCATTTCTTTGTTTTGATTTGAAAATCTGCAAGTACCCTTCTCAATACGGGTAGAATTAGAGGCTATCCCTATGTTTAGATATATTTAGAAATCATGTTGTATGTGACCAGTTTTTTGACATTTGTGTTGGAAGCAACCCCATTAAGTTATGAGTTGTTTTCTTTTTTACGTACCTAACCTATTGATTTACTGCATTTAGTTGCAGACATTTAATATCTGTAAATAATAATTTTTATTCTTATACATAATAAGTCATATGTTCATAATACATAAGCACAAAATTCTAATCTAATTTATTCACGAAGCTTAATGTGTTAAATCATTTTTTTCAAGTTCGTGTTATTTTCGAAGTCCTGGAATATATCAATTATGTTATCCAGTTTTATGTATGTCTTAAGCAGTTTTTCTTTAAGGTTCACCTAATTCCTTAGATTCAACTTGGTCAGGTTAGTAAACGTTAGATTAGAATTAGTTAGGTAAGTTTAGGTTAGTCTAAGCTAGCTTAGTTAGGTTAGGTTATGTTAGCGATTGCTTTGGTTCTTTGGTTTATATGTTATTTTTTATACACAAATAGCTCATTCACTTGGACGAATTTTAAAAAAAATGTGTTTTATCGTTAACAACACGATGCAGATTTCTGTGGTCGCTTCCAACACGGTTCTCTTTGAAACGGTCGCTTCCAATGCGTTACCAACTCTATACCTTTAAAGCCAATAAACAACATTCGTTCATTACATTTGTGTGTGAGTCAAATGGATTGTGAGGGGGGAAGTACCATTTTACTTTTATAGTCCTATTGAGTCTTACTTTCTTTAAAAACAAGCCATAAATAGCCTCTGAAAAAAGCAAATATATACAAGTTGAGGACGAAACAAATAGACGATTAGTAACTTGAAAACTAACATTAATATTATTAGCACCACGTCTTACTACCTATCCGGGTTATACGCACTTACGCTAATGTGTAATGGTAGGGTGATTGTCAGATGAAATGGGGGACCTACAGTTTAACGTGTAATCGTAACCACGGTGGAGGCCTGGTCTTATCAGAGGTGAAGGAAGGGTTTGATAACCAGATAAGTCTGTGCCGGGACCAAGGATTGAACACCGGACTCTAGCACCGAAAACTAACACTTTATTTTTTTTTAAATATTCACTAGCTAGATAAAACCAAACTACATACATTTTTTTCGCTTATTGATTATAATGTCACTCAGGTGAGTTCCTACAGATGTCAGACAAACCCTATAAAGTTGTCTATCACTTTCTTCAGCATAAATCGTCTATTTGTTTACACCCCATCCTATATATACATTTTTCATACATATTTATATGACGGTGATACTGTGTTGCAGTTAAGAGACATTTAACTTATAAAGTTGAACTCTGTATAATGAAGTAATATTTAGCGAATGGGATAGCCTATATTATTAATATTACTATCGCATAACGTCATACGGTAATGTTTGCAAAGATGCCAACTCGTTGACCGCAAGTGTAAATAAACAAGCAGATAGTTGCCATCGTTTTGTTGCCAGCACTTCCTCGGAGAAGCGTCGAGCAAGTCATTGGCCGTCACCTTTGGACCAACGCGGAGACACCCGTTTTTCAAACATTTGCTTTACCCTCCACGTCATACATCGCGCCAGGTCTGCCAACATCAGAGAGAATTAACCTTAGTATCAGTTTTTATGTCGTGGAATTTTTAGTGAAATTTGTATTTCATGATTAACTGAGAGACTTCAAATTGCGATTGAAAATGGTGACATTTAATGTAAACTAAATATACACTTTTTAAATTTAAAAAACGTATGTATGTCTAATTAATTTTATATTTTGACTCTTTTACTATGATGGGTCGCAAGTAGTTCTGCTACCTCACTCCTTCCATAATACTATAGTTACGACAATATTAAGATTTCTCTTTGGATTTATCTATACTAATATTATTAATAATAATAATATAATATTTAGCACCGCGTCTTACTACCCGTTCTGGTTATACTCTTATACTAATATTATAAAGAGGAAAGATTTGATTTTTTGTTTTTTTGTTTGTAATGGATAAACTCAAAAACTTCTGGACCGATTTTAAAAATTCTTTCACCAATATAAAGCTACATTATCAGCGAGTAACATAGGCTATATTTTATTTTGAAAATTTAATTAATTCCTCATAAAAATGTCGGTAGTATATTATATAGTCGGTGGCAAAAAAAGTTGTTAAAGGGAAAGTGGGGTTGGTTAAAGAGTGGGGGGTAGAGGTGAGAAAATAGGAATGAGATTAAAATAGGAGGGAGGATAAAAAGAAGGTGGGGGCTATACAGTGATGGTAGGACTGTATTTAAAAAAAAAGTTAAAACGTTTTGTTTTTATATTAACATGATGAATGACTTGAATCTTTGTTTTACAGGATTATTTACTTAATTTTTTTACGGGTAAGGGGCTAGTAGTTATAATATACCGGTATTCTTTCTATAATTTCGCCATGGATTCGAAGATAAAATTTTCCCTTGGAGAATATGTTAGATCAAAAATAGATTATTACTATATACGTGAAACACCAAAAAATGGCACATATTACTAATGGTGACGTTATCACACCAGGTAAATATCAAGACTTTTATAGTTGCTTTGGTGTAGTGAGAAAATAAAACTTTATACTAAATTTCTAAACTTTGGGTCCGATATCTGCTAATCGTCAAATTTTTGGTTAATATGACAAGACTATGGCACGGTTTAAAATACAATGGTCTGTGCCATTTTCTGGAAATATTTCTTTGTTCTCTAATTTAATTACTCCCTTTCGTCCTCCTACTACAACCACCCTTTATTAAATCAATTAAGAGGGGGAAAAAAAACCACGAAACTTTTAATCTCAAGGTAGAAACGAAAGCTCGCTGCTAGGTCTCAAATATCTTTGAATTTTCTGTTGTGGGCATTTCAACAAATTATTGTATTTGTTAGATGAAGGATAAATCTAGAGCCCTGTATTATCAAAGACTTTCATAGCACAATAAATATGCTTAAAAAGTTGTTTAAAATGAGCTAATAAACATATTAACATATTTTTTCTATTAAAATAACGAAAAGGTTGTTAATGAAAATGAGCATTTTGTAATCTTTCGACTTATTTTTGGCGTGAGTCATATTTTGCAATACCGCATCATAGAATTAAAATATCACTTTAGAGTTGAACGTCCGCGCAGAAATTTCTCGCTACAAAGGCGACCCCCCCCCCGCCAAGGAAAGAATCCAACAGTTGTAGCCTATTATTTATACAATGTTACACACATAAAAAATATAATGATTATATACTAATTTACTTATTCAATTTTGATTTCTAGTAAATTAAAAAAATCAGTTTTAATCTAATTGCTAAGTTTAACTTAAAAAAAATTATTAGTTTAAAATAATATTTTCAACTACGTTTAGAAATCTTAAAAAAAATTGTTTGATTACTAAAATAAAAAAATAAAATCTGGATTTGATTTAAAATCTAAATTTTTCTCAACTTTATTTAAAAACCAAAATTGTTGAATTTTATACTTAGTACAAGTCTTTACAAAAAATAAATATATATTTTAAAAAGTAGTCGTTGGAGAGGCAGTAATTGTGAGAATGTTATATAAGCTATCTGGCATTTATTTTATGAATTTTTTAAGTTTGACATTTTTTTAAAATTCTTATGAGTATATATCTCTTTATCAGGAAACTATAACACGCATTAAAGGCGCACTGCAGACGATACTTGAGAAAGCGATGCTAGCTCGTGAGACGGTTATGTTTGTAGTCTATTAGGTAAATTAGATTAATTAGTTGGCGTTTCCGCTCTACTTCACAGTCGCATAACTTATCAACTTTAATTAATGATTGGGCAGACAAAGGGGATTTATTATTTCCACCGGGAAAAATAATAATTAAAAATATATTCTGGTTTCATAAAAGAGATTGGTTTAACTATGGCAAATAATTGACATATAAATAAATCATTAAGAAAATTCATTTGTCGAATGACTTAAGTCGAGCTTTATTTTGTTTTAACTTAGTCAGGATTTTCTTCGTAATTGTAAACAATATGTTTGGGAATATATTTGAATTATAAAATAATAGGGTTTTTGTTTGTAACATAAACATTTAATTAATTAGTAATCTAAATCAATTCTTGTTTTTTTAAATATTAGCCAGCACCATTATATGAAATAAACACACATTAATTAACGTCCTATGAATGCACGTTTAGCATTTTATATTAGACTAGATAGCTGTTGCCCGCGGCTTTGCTCGCGTGGAAGTTGATTATATACAAATACGAAAATATACATATGTATTTACAGATTAATTTAAAATGTTACGTTGATGACCATAACTTGACCTCAGATCAAAATAATGCAAGTCCGATACAAACTTTCACCCCCCTTTTCATCCCTTATTAAATAAAATTTCCAAAATTCCTGAAACACATATTTATTTGTTTTATGTCAATAATCGAAAAACAAAATTTGTTTATGTAACTTTCAAAATGACGGACTTTCATACATATTATCGTACATATTATCATCCCCTATTTTGACCCTTTGGGGTGGAATTTTCTAAAATCCTTTCTTAGTGGGTGCCTACATAACAAAATGAATATACAGTCCGAATTTCATGCTTGTAGCCTTGATAGTTTGCGCTCGGCGATGATGAATCAGTCAGTCAGTCAGTCAATCAATCAGGACATGTTATTTTATAAGTATAGATAGGTATTGGCATAAGTCCGATAACTCAACTCAGTCCTGGATTCAATAATTATTAACTTCTTTGAAGGTGTTTTATTACTTCCTCTTTACGACTGAATACTATCTAACGAGATAATGTTCAATCTATTCTTTATTTGAATCGCTAGTGTAAAATGCGGATAGCTTGAATTAAAAGTGGCTGTTAGAAATATTGAATCCTCAATAGATGTATTTTTAAATTAAAAATAGAATTTAATAAAAAATATATAATGATAATATTATGTTGTAAGCTTAATATAGCTCTTAGTAGGATTAAAATATTATTTTATTAATTAGTTCAAGGAAATATTATGTATTTAACCAATGCTCGGCCTGAATAAAACACCTTTAGATTCAAAATTAAATAATTCTCCAACTTAAAATGAACTTGGAACTTTTAGTTAATATTTTAATAGCTTATTATATTAAAACCATTAATTTATATCCGTCATGAAGGGAAATCGTTGAGCAGCTGAACCGTAATTATTTGGGTGACATTAAAGGATTGAAAAGCGTCGTTTTTAAAGCGAGATTTTTTTATTAAAAAATGTTTTAATTAAGATTAAACTAATTTAGATGTTAACGGTTTGTTGCTTTAATTTGTTTGGAATTTTAAAATAGCATTTAGAAAATCTCAATTATAAGAAACTTACCTATGTTGGTACATAAATAAAATGTATAGAAACATAAATTAATTACTTAGTATTAGGCTACGATACAAAAAAGTTTGCACCTAACCATTTGTAATTTCGTTTAAAATGTTTGTAAAATTTCAATTATAATTAAAATTGTTAAATGAAGATTATTTTTAGCTCTTGTAATAAAATAATTGCAGTAATATTGGAAAGCGGAATCAGTTTTCCAATATCTATATGTAAAAAACAGTAAACAAAATATATATTTACTTGTGATTTAAATAATTAATAAAACGTGAAAAATCCACATGATGGGCTCACAGATTAAGGTACACAAATTAAGATATATTTCCTCTAATTTGTATCTTCTTCTTCCATATAGCATTAATGTAAATATTCGGATAGGTTAGTTAGACGGTTAAAAATACGAAGTGCACAAAAGTGAATTGAAAAATAGGCCTGTATTGCACAAACATTTTAATTTGTTTTGTTTTGTATATTCTAGGTAAGTTAACTTAAATTTGTAAAATTTTATTAATAGAGAAGCTGTACAGGATGTACCGTAACATGTGGGATCAATTTCATTGGTGTACTGAATACATAAAAATAATTAAAACAGGTAATACAAACAGGTTTGCCATTTTATTTTGTTTTAGGATTATAGTAATGTGTGTACTCCTGTAATGTGGAGTGCTTAACATTATAAGATAGCTCAGTGCTTAGAGAATTGGCATACTAAGGCAAAGGTCCCGGATTCTATTTCCTTATCCAGGTGTCATTTTTCAAATTTCAGAATATGATATTATCTAGATGCGAATAAATCCTCACTTATACAAATATAATAGCTTTGGATAATTGATTATTAATATAGGAAGTGCTTAAAATAACCAGCTTCAGCCTGAATGTAAGCATTACAATACAATGTATATTTTAATTAGTGCAACATTTTGTGACACGACGACTGAAGTCTGGAATTCAGACTAAAGGTGAACATTTTGAGCATTTCCAATAATGTTAAGCTGCTCTACATTACTTTAATATCAAAATGACTAAAACTCGGATACAATCTCAAAATAATTTATATTTATATGAATTTTTTTTTTTTTTATTTCTCGTGACGATACTCTTCTTTATGGTAAGTAGAGTAAATTCTATATGTCAAGAAAATTATCTAAAACATTGATGAATTTAAAGTATTGTACTTTTTAAACTAGAAGAAAACCACAATAATTAATATTATCTATAGCTAAGTGAGATTTATTCTAAATAGTTTAAGTTGATTTAAACAAATCAATCTACTGTGTTAATATTTAATATTTATATTTATGAGCTCATATTATTCAATGACTGGGATAGGAGAAAAAATATTACATTTTTAAACTAAAACAAATCGGAACACGAGTGTAAATGACGTCATAGATATATAGCACGACATAAAAAACAACTTTTGCAGAAATATTAAGATAAAACATTTTCAGCACCGCTTTTTACTACTTGTTCAGATTATACGCATTGATATAAAAATAAAGAGCTTAGATTATATTTGAAATAAATTTTGCTTTTAAAATATTAACAAGGATTATTATTTATTAAAATAGTAAGAATGCTGAGCTTAGATTTAAATTGTATGGGGATAAATTTTATCATTAATATTTATCAGCATATATTTTTAATTTATAAAATAATAACGACACAAGGTAGAGTAAAAGTGTTAATATAGTCCAGGATTCCCATTAAGTTTAATATTATAGTAAAAATGTACTATTTAATATTTTATATAAATAAATATTCGTTAATTTTTCCTCTTTAAATAAATTAAATATATAATGTAATTTCATTAACGATGACAGCTATCACGTTATGTATGAGTTAGTTTCTTTCGATTTCTTTAAAATAAATTAGATTTATCATCTACATATTATACTAAATCCATGTGTTTATGTTCTTCTAGGGATCTTATTCCTTTTACCTATAGCCAAAAGAGTTGAAATTTGGTATGAAGGCTATTTAACATTAAATCTTTAAGAGAAATATAAACTCGAATAAAAATACTAGATACGGGAGCAAAATTGGAGATTAAACGTAAAAAATAAAAGAGTTTTAGATTGATGAAACTTTGAATAGACGTTATAGAGCAGTGTTTTTAAAACTCTCTCCAGTCGCTTATCCCTTTTGGGGTGATTGCCTAACAAACGTACCCCTTTTCATTCTTAGTAGTAAAATAACCGAAAAATATACTTGCTATTCTAAACGGTATTTTCAAATTTTAATAAAAATATTATAGGATATAATAATAGTCGTTCCAAATTTTAGATTACATTTTTGTGTTAAGCTAGTCAAAGCCGTGACAGAGGGAAATAAAGTATTTTTAAAGTCCATGACATAACGTCAAAATATGATCTGATATTTTTTTGCAGATTCATTATTATTAAAATCTATTTAATGATTAATAAAAGTCAGTGGTATATTGCGTACCACCAGAAATCCTTCCCTTACCCTTAGGAGTATATGTTCCATGGTTAGAGAAACATTGTTATAGAGGATGCCATATTTATGATAACATTCTAAAACTTAAGAAATACAAGGCGAATCCCAAATGGTGCACCAAATGTACACATTTAGTCCTAGAGTGTTTAAATTTGGTGTGGACACTATGGTGCATGCTCGCTCTATGAGAAAAATCTTAAGCTTAAAAAATCTAAGATGGCAGACGAAAAGTAATTGAAGGGGCTCAAAATAACCTAAATTTTTTGTATACGTTAGAAAACCTATATATTTTCATTATTTTTCTGGTATGATTACTACCCTAAACCATATTTCCCGATACAAAAATCCCCATCTCTCGTCATCACAAACTAATTATTTCGAATAAACATCTTATGATGATATAACAGTGAACCGTTAAGCTCATTGGCAATTCATGAAACAATTGTTAGTCCTGTTTTTTTAATAGTGTCTATTACTCATGTTATATTTATGCTCCTGCTCCTTTATGAACTGTGATGTTCTTTTACCATTATGTTCCTGTAACAGTGTATATTACTACGTTTTACTTATCTTATTATTGAGCTTAGACCGTGTTAATATATATGAATATACTAAAACTATTGATAATTCGTTGGTTTTTTTCTTGTGGTTGCGGTAATCATCGTTGCATGTTTTTTTAATATTATTTATATTTATATATTGGAGCTGTCTTTTTAACATTTGAGATCGTAAGGTTTTAGATCATTTTCAAATTTATAAGATACCAAATAAAGTAGGTTATATTGATGTTCTCAGCCTTTTTATGATCACATTCAATTGTCTACAAGGGAGATTTCAGTTCCTAGATTATAACATTATTTACCATCCTATTTTTATATAATTTTTAGTTTGTTTTATCTTTATTAGTTTAATTAGTTAATCCTTGTTTAGTTAATATGTTTAGGTAAAATTTGTGTGTATTAATCTATTAAAATGTTAAAGGTAGGTTGGACATATCGTCAATTCAAGTTACCTGTTCCTTAGTTGAAACGTCAACGCCCAAGATGAGGCTGACTAGGCCAACAAAGCTCCAACCAGAGAAGCAAAACTAGAATTATGAGATGAATTGATTGTCACCAAAGAAACAAGTATAAAATAAGGTCTTTAGTCATCATAGTTGTAAATAAAGTGACAAATTAAAAAAAAACTCATTGAAGTTAATTTGAACAACTAGTTTATTGTAAATACAATGGGGCGGAGGGAATATATTAATATATTGAATTTTGACTATCAGAATATACAAATAACTGCTTATTCCATATATTTACTAGGAATTACTTCAGTAGCAGGGTTCAAAACACGATAGGGGGCATTAAAGGTTCTTCTTATTGATATAAAACTTTCCTTCCGTGCAAATGCAGCTACGTTTCATACGAATTCTTCCTTTTACACAGTAACCCCATTTATCTAAATATATTGATATCCCAAAAGACTTGGTAAAAAAAAATTTAATTAATTTTTCAACATTTAAGTGATAAAGGGAGACTTGAAAGGATAGATAAGTAAAAAATACTAATATGTATTTTAAGAATGCTTTTAATCAATTTGTTTTCTCTTTGAGTCTAAAATAAAAAATAAGTCTCTTTACAGCTCATGAATTCTTTAAAAATATTTAATTTATAAATATTCAAAGCACCTTAAAATTAAAACGAAATATTTTCCACCGTCTTAATGTAGTATGTACCACTGCTATTCCTTTTGTTTTGTTCTGTTTCCCATACCGCCTTTCCCCCAGCGCCTTTTTACCATCCTGTTAAATTGTTTCATCTTCAAAAAGTTTCTTTTTTGTTCTCTCTCTCTCTTGGTTGGGATGTATGCCAAAATACGTTTCAACTAAGCTTTTGACTGTTTTGTTCCAAGACGTTTGAGAACGGTGAAACCCTCACTCACGTCTAAGAGCACACACGTTTTAAAAGAAGTAAACAAAACAAAAAGAAGAAAGGAAGGTGAGTATCACGTAAAACCTGGATCGTCTGTCAAATGTGGAAAAGGCAAAAAATTGGTTCAAATACCCCCTTGAAACTTTACATTTCTCTCCGTGCTTCGTGTGTACTGCCCATCCGGGATATCTTTGTGGAGTGAAGATGTGGAAAAAGTATCGATACTTTACTAATATCGATATTCTTCTTTAGATACTATTATTTCTTTAATCGATACTTTTTTCCGATACTTTTACTGATATCAGTTCTCACACTCCGGTATCGGATCGGTATCGAGAGAAACAACTTTCTTGTTATCTTCACTCATACTGGTATTTAATTTTTAGGCCTAAGGTGGTTAAAGAAGGGTACAAAATAGATATAAAAATATATTACTAGTCATATTTAGTAATTAAATAACTTGCCATCAGCCTACATTTTCATAGACATTTTGAAAACTGGTATGGTCAAATCTTTAATAATATCCACCATACAATACTATCTATCAAACTTTACAAGTTTCAACACATAACCTATAAGCGATGGACCTAAATATACTATAATATGGTTAAATCATTATAATTTTCAGTGTTTAAATAAATATGAAAAGAGTTGAAATTACTATTTGATAAAAAAAAATCCAGATTAAAATGTCGATACCATTACTTTCTTTTATCGATACTTTTCTTTCGATACTAGTACAGTATCGATATTTTTCTTCCGATACTTTAAATAAGTACAGTATCGATACTTATCTTTCGATATCAAATCCCTATGTGAAAGGTTAGAATTAAATGGAACATAACCACACCCACTTTGGTGGCCGCATGGTCTAAGATACATCACTCTCGTAGTAGACTAGACTGCCGATGACGGTGAGATATAGGTTGAACCTAGATAGGGTGTACTGAAGGTGGTTTTCCACTTTCCCTCCACGTGAATAAGGTTACAATTCATTTAAATTCAACCTTCCTGATACCTAACCAAATATGCGTGGATGAAGCGTGAGAAACCAATTAGGGGAAAAAAGAACTCGATACGCCTGACCAGGATATGAATTCAAACCTCCCTGTCACAGATACATCAAACCAGGTGAAACTCACCGCTTTTTCTGCATGTTCACTGGGTTGAGAAATATTTTACTTTTAAATAAACCTTATAAACGAGTATAATTTAATACTCACGGTTGTTAAAAATTACGAGAAAAGGTACCGAGCCGATTTTGACAAACGAACATGAGCCAATTTTAAGGTGTGGCAGAAGGGAGTGCAAGTATTTTTCATTTCTAATAGAATCTAATTTTTTTTGGCCAAAATAAATCCAATATTTCTCCAGTAAAACCATAGAGTTTAGTTTTCTGCACATGCTTATATCAACAGACATTGGATATCTGTCAAGGGTGTCATGGAATGTTGTCAAAACTTTTTAAATTATTATTATTATTATTATTAGCACCGCGTCTTACTACCCGTTCGGGTTATACGCTCTTACGCTAATGTGTAATGGTAGGGTGATTATTAGATGAAATGGAGGACCTACAGTTTAACGTGGAATCCGAACCACGGTGGAGGCCTGGTATTCCCCGACTTTTTAAATAAAGAGAAAATGTTTTGACAAAATTCTAGGACACCCTTGAAAGATATTCAAGATCTGTTGATATAAAAATGTGCAGAAAACTAAACTCTATGTTGCTACTGAAGACATATTTGATTTATTTTGCCAAAAAAATGTAATGCTATAAAAACTGAAAAATACTCGCGCTCCCTTCTGCCGCACCTTAACCAACGAATACCCTTTTTAAAATTAAGTCGATATAAATAAGTATCTTCTATACAAAGCCAGATTTTCTTTAAGAATTTGGAGATTTTCTTACATTTACGTATTTATTCATCTTTAAAATTATTCTTTGCTTAAATCGCCCTGGAAAACCTGAAAGTGTATGATTGTATATTGGCAAATAAAATATTTATTTTTGGTTAAAAATAACTAAATTCTTACTTAAGTGGTATGGTTCAACAAATAGACACCAAATAACCCAATGATAGAAGGTTGAAAAAATTGTTTCTTTGTAGCTTTTACATTTTTATACTTACATTTTTGTCTTTGGTAATTATTTTAATTTTCTAAGAAATTAAATGTATTGTTGCACCCTCACAAAATATTTGAGTTGATATGGATATATAAAGCTGGGAGAGGGGTGGTTTTAAAGTTATCATCGTTTTGGGAAGGAAAAAAATCTACGTTTTGCCTACAATACAATAGCGAAAGCTCAAAATCAATATAAAGTTGATATCCTTTGACGAGTAAACCTTTAATTAAAAAGTTGATTGAAGCACAATTCTATTGAGATTTTCCCAATAAAAATGTTAATATAATGTACTGTAAAAACTGTGATTGAAATATTACAGTACGTATCCTTTATCAGTGGTCACGTAGACTAGTGTACCAGTTTCTTCTGGTTTAGTTGTTGGTGACAAGGTCATAGTTCTATTCCAGCTCAGAACGTATTGAAGAAGATTTTCCAAAATAGATTTACCACCCTTTCTCTACGCAAATATAGATACATTACTTCTTGACTATACTTTACTTATACCTACCCAGTGTAAATATGTGGATAGCTTACACCAATAGTAGCCTAAACATTTGTCACATTTTTTTTTTTTTAATCATTCATATATCTATATATCAAAAGGCCTGATATATATATATAAAAATCAGACCTTTTGATCATGGTTGATACAATTTAAAAATTTTTGATATTCCCAGATTTTTTCCGGGTTTACAAACAAAAACCTATGCATTTATTAAGTAATTTATATGTAATGTTGTAATTTAAAAAAATTCTAGGACTTTTCAATCCTTTATTGACACAAGAATTAGTAAAGAGAAGTATCTAAGTGATCGTCTTATAATCTAATCCCATCAATTCTTGACACAAGAATTATTAAATAGAAATAAATAAGTTCTCTTCTTATGAGATAATCAAATGACTGGAGATAAAACTAATTGTTTTACATTAAGCTATGCTCTTTTACTTCATGTTTAAAAAACCAAAGCAAACATATCTGAACGTTCCAGTTGACTTTATTCTCCCCTTTGATTTCCCCATAACTTTTCCCCCGTCACATCAAATTCCCTGACTATTCCAACATTTCCTGTTTTCTAAGTTCATATAGACCCTGCTAGACTTGCCTTTTTTTATTCCTAAATAATAACATACGTCTCATTAATTTGTAGATATGTAATAATTTTCATAAACTGTACAATTTGGTTTGTGCAAATATTTTGATTTATACTATATGGCCAACGCATGGTTTTACAATGAAAGAACCTTAATCGTTTTCAAATTAGAAAGTCATATTTTATACTAAATATTTCAGTTATATAAGAAAAGGTGTATTTATTAAAGTAATTTGACTTGTGGAGTGACGCCTACGCCATTATTTTTTTATCTTGAATACTCTCGGTCGTTATCAACTTAATTGTAAAATTGTTACGCTTTAAAGGTTATCATAACTCATATGTTATCAGTGACATTAACTCAGAATGAAAAGATAACAAATAGAGTATGAAATACACCAAGATTTTATTTATTGCCTGGAATTAGTTTTGTCAGCAACAAGCAAAGTTAGATACCATTAAGAGTGTTTTTATAATAAACTAAGTTTTAAATTTTACAATTTCAATTGTATTTAATTTTTCAAGAGTATTTTTTGCAATTTAAATAGAGTAATTTAGTACTAATATTATTAATGTGGGACTTAAGTGAACGGGAGTTAATGGCAATGTTTAGGCAGATTTTTTTTTATCAAAACATTCTTTTGATCCGAAGTAAATAAAGTATTGCTCCGCTAGAAACTGAGAGCTTAATTTTCTTCACACAATGATATAAAACGTTCTTAAATATAGGGATCCAACACACTAGCTCAGTCGTTAGCATTTCTGTTTACTGAGCTAATGGTCCCGGGTTCGATTCCTAGCATGATCGAAAAGTTTATCGTTGGTGAACTATGGGTTTAGTCTTTCAGATTGATGAATTAACTGCCGGGGACTGGATGCTGTGCCTGTCCTAGTTTTAAGTTTAATTATAAGGCATTTGAAGCTGCGATGGACTTAGCCAGCTGGTAGTGGAAAATCTATAACTTAGTTAAAAACCGTTCTAAACCACAGGCTGGAAAAAGTAATGGATGCAAAGAGCTCTTTTATATTGGCCATTATCATATCGGCACTAAACGAGAAAGATTTTAAATGAAGAGAAAATGTTGTAATTAAATTCTAGAACACCATTGACAGATATTCCAGAAATATTGAGGTCATTATGTGAAGGAAATGCAACTATTATGCTACTACTTGAGAATAATTTTATTTATTTTGAGCAAAAAATCATCTTGCTATAAAAAAACTTCAAAAACCCTGTTCTTTTGTAAAGTACGATTCCAAACCACCTTAAGAGCCAATAATTATTATTCGTTATTTGATCTGTGCTCCATGTATTATCATCCATATGGGCTACTAGGAAATTTACATAATTGGTGGGGTGATGTGGAAGGTAGCAATTATAGGAAGCGTATCCGCATTTGGGTGGAGAGAGAGAGAATTATAATTTCTGTATAACTAAATAGACCCAGGCAAGATTTGAACTTCAACATCTACGTTCCTACCAATATGTATGTGTGTGTGTGTGACTTAGTATCAAGAGAAATTTATAAATAGTGCAACATATTAGAGTTTTTTTATTTATAGTTTGAGTTTTTTTTAAAGAAGTAAATATGCTATGCAATATAAAAAAAGATCTGCCAATATTGAATAATGTAGCTGTAAACAAGTATCCTAGGACCAATAAACAAATGTAATGAAACTGTTCAGCCAATATTGAATAATGTAACTTTGAACAAGTGATAGTGTTCAGCCAATATTGAATAATCCAGCTGTGAATAAGTGTGCCGAAACCATTAGATCCAAACAGTGTAAAGGTTCAGCCAATATTGAATAATATTGTTGTGGACTAGTCTCAAGGGACCACGGGACCAAGCTAGTGAAATCGTTCGGCTAATATCGGATAATCTAGCTGTGAACAAGTGATATTGTTCGACCAATATTGTATAATCTAGCTTTGAACAAGTGATATTGTTCTGCCAATATTGAATAATGTAGCTGTGAACAAGTGATATTGTTCGGCCAATATTGAATAATGTAGCTTTGAACAAGTGATAGTGTTCGGCCAATATTGAATAATCCAGCTGTGAACAAGTGAAAGTGTTCGGCCAATATTGAATAATGTAGCTGTGAACAAGTGAAAGTGTTCATCCAAGATTGAATAATCCAGCTTTGAACAAGTGATATTGTTCGGCCAATATTGAATAATCTAGCTGTGAACAAGTGATCGTGTTCGGCCAATATTGAATAATCCAGCTGTGGACAAGTGAAAGTGTTTGGCCAATATTGAATAATCTAGCTGTGAACAAGTGATAGTGTTCGGCCAATATTGAATAATCTAGCTGTGAACAAGTGATAGTGTTCGGCCAATATTGAATAATCCAGCTGTGGACAAGTGATAGTGTTGGGCCAATATTGAATAATACAGCTGTGAACAAGTGAAAGTGTTCGGCCAATATTGAATAATGTAGCTGTGAACAAGTGAAAGTGTTCATCCAAGATTGAATAATCCAGCTTTGAACAAGTGATATTGTTCGGCCAATATTGAATAATCTAGCTGTGAACAAGTGATAGTGTTCGGCCAATATTGAATAATCCAGCTGTGGACAAGTGAAAGTGTTCATCCAATATTGAATAATACAGCTGTGAACAAGAGAAAGTGTTCGGCCAATATTGAATAATGTATCTGTAAACAAGTGAAAGTGTTCATCCAAGATTGAATAATCCAACTTTGAACAAGTGATATTGTTCGGCCAATATTGAATAATCTAGCTGTGAACAAGTGATAGTGTTCGGCCAATATTGAATAATCCAGCTGTGGACAAGTGAAAGTGTTTGGCCAATATTGAATAATCCAGCTGTGGACAAGTGGTAGTGTTGGGCCAATATTGAATAATACAGCTGTGAACAAGTGATATTGTTCGGCCAATATTGAATAATGTAGCTGTGAACAAGTGATATTGTTCGGCCAATATTGAATAATCCAGCTGTGGACAAGTGAAAGTGTTTGGCCAATATTGAATAATCCAGCTGTGGACAAGTGGTAGTGTTGGGCCAATATTGAATAATACAGCTGTGAACAAGTGATATTGTTCGGCCAATATTGAATAATGTAGCTGTGAACAAGTGATAGTGTTCGGCCAATATTGAATAATCCAGCTGTGGACAAGTGATAGTGTTGGGCCAATATTGAACAATACAGCTGTGAACAAGTGATAGTGTTGGGCCAATATTGAATAATGTAGATGTGGACTAGTCTCAAGGGACCACTCGGAACAAGGTAGTGAAAAGGTGGCAGACACTAGGGAGGCCATAAGAGCAGTAAAACACGCCGAGACACTCGAGGCTAGAAATAGCGTATTTCCACTACAACTAAACAAGACGAAACGAAAGAAGCAAGCCAAGAGAGGGAAGGGTGCTTATAAAAAAACTAGTGTGGGGGAGACGGGTCTCACCACAGCAGCCGACCTGACTTCTTTCAAAACTCCTCTTTAATCTCATGACCTGATTCGCTTGGGGTTTATTTTCTATACTTTTGAGCATATAATTTATGATTATCAACTACGACGTAAGCGTATAACCCTAACGGGCAGGAAGACGTGGTGCTAAATAAAACAAACAAATTACGATGTCCCTTGGTAATTTATTCTTATTCTTTGAAGGAAATATCGTTGATTGTTAATGAACTTTTGGCAAAAGTTGTTTTCATCAACGTGTCATCATATAAGTGAATTATGACATAAGAAAGGAAGAGCCTAAAAATGATGAGAATACAGATCTATTAGGTTACCTATAAATATCGTTAAACATAAAATGTACTGTGGATATATCCTAAGGTATCTATTCGTCCCAATTTTTGAGAACAGTCTTCAGGAGAAAACTTAGTTTTTTTCACCGCATCTATCTACTTATTCGAGTACTATGCATCTGTATTGAACTGTACGAAATTGTACTAATTACGCTAATGTGAAAGGGATTATGAAGGATTAATTTGATAGAAAGTGTACACACATTTGCTTGGAAAGAGAGCAAAAAACCAGTCAGTGAGAACCACCCTCCGTACACCTATCAGCATTTTGAACACCGATTTACTCGCCACCGGCAATCTAGTCTAGAGCGAGAGTGACGCCTTATATCATTCAGCCACCGAAGTGTTTAAGACTTATGTTCAGGACTGATTTTTGTTCCCCGATTTTAGCGGACCCCCAATTTATAAAATAATTATATATATAATTTGAAATTCACATGGATTAAATAAAAATGTTTTGATCAATTCAGTTGCTAGAAAGTTTATATATAAAATCTGGCAAGAGCGCATATCATCATAGAGAGAGAGACAAATATTTTTCACAAATTCTGTATTTTTTTTTCTTTTTACTTTTGGCTCTTGTACGTAGGCTCGTTTAATATTCTCATTTAGTTATACACTGTATGTATATTTATATATATATATATATATATATATATATATATATACAGACATATATATATATATATATATATACAGACATATATATATATATATATATATATACAGACATTTTTATAATATATATATATATATATATAATATATATATATATATATATATATATATATATATATATATAATACAGACATATATATATAACTATAAAACCACATGGCTGACTCACTCACTGACATTAATGTTTTGACACTTTCAGATGATTTAGAAACTTGAAATTTTGCAAAATTATATCTTCTAGTCTATAACCAACGGGAAAATTCCAAAAAGTAAAAAAAAAGTAAGCCCCCCAAAAAAAGTTCAAAATGTTGGAGCAACTTTAACGTCGGTGAGGACCTTTCTTTCTTTGGAGGTCTCTTGTGGCTAAACGGTAAGACCTATATAAAAAAAAGGCTCTGGAATTACATTAGCTTACATCCACTTGCAAAGAAAGCTCACTGGGCAAGTATATATATTTAGCTACAGTTCATTTGAATGTATATAATTATATATTGCTACAGTTAATGTGCATTTTTTATTTCAACATAAATATCTTATTCCTCTACATCCTCGTGTCCTTTAGTCCACAGAAACATGTTAATAAAATATGATATTATTTCCATATAATATGTCAAAGCTATTTAGATTCCAACATTTCGATTTCAATTTCCAACATTTGGTTTAATGCGTAAAACCCGAACAGGTAACAAAACGCAGTGGCTAAAAAAAAAGGATCTTAACTAAGTTATGTTTATTCCAACATATTTACAATGGTAATGTGTTCTTTATAGCCAAAATATTATGATTTCGTAATTTAAACATTAATTTTATAATGTTATTTTACTATTTATTGTAATAAAAATTCATTTTAAATCTTATTAGTTAGTCAAGAGTCATTCAAAACTCTCTCTACTCATTTAATTCAAGTATATCTACTTTTATTATTAGCACCACGTCTTACTACCCGTTCGGGCTATACGCACTTACGCTAATGTGTAATGGTAGAGTGATTGTGAGATGAAATGTAGGACCTACAGTTTAACGTGGTATCCGAACCACGGTGGAGGCCTGGCATTCTATATCTACTTAACTTGGTGCATAACCTTTCAATGACTTTTTCTGAATGAATACTTTTCTCAACTTTTAACTTCATTAATCGTTTTAAAAGCTTCGGTGTTTCGACTCTCATTGCAAACTGAGATGATGTATAAAAACTTTGGCCTAAGATCCGGCTACTACAGTGATAGTCTAAACTTCTAAATCTTTAAAATGATTGACGTGGCTAGCTCTAGAAAAAGTTTTACTTTATTAATTTAATTTGGTAACAAACACAACAAACATAATAATTTCATGAAACTAAGTTGCCTCTTTTTGAAACAAAGCCAACCAAGTTCTAGAGATTAAATTTATTTTCTCGTGAATTGAGTTTAACCAACCTTACGTACTTTTTAAAAAAGGGCTGACGATTCTTTTTTTCTTTTCTAAAAACCTGTAATTTATTGGTGTGAAAGCTTATTGTATGTACTCGGTTCATCAAGCTTTAAAACTGTTCCAATAAATTCGTGTTACTGTCAGATACGAACTTTAAAATTGTAGCTAAATACCGGTCTTTGCCGCACATTTAGTCGTTAAACTTTCACTGTTTCACTGCGCTGTTTATTAATATTCTATCATATTCTCTTTGTTTGAAATTTATTAAAAGGGTAGTCGGTATATATTGGTCATTGATGGTTTAATTTAGTTAGTGATATTTATATTAAAAGTAGTGATGATGACAAATTAGATTTGTATTCTGACAATGAATGCTATTTTGAATTGTAAATTAGGAACGTACCCAGTTTTAAGATTTTGATAGCTATATTTTGAGTTTACAATCTTATTTTGGTAATATTTTTAATGACATAAATTAATATAGAATTGGAAGTATTTAACATAACAATATATTAAATTAAATATATTATAAACATTAAAAAAAAATCACTTGTCTCAGAGAAACAATAAAATAAATGGTACGGTACAACGCACAGACTTTCTCCCGTTTTTATCTTAAGATGGTCATTTATTAAAACTCGTAAAAGTTTTGAAACGTTTTATTTGCCGGATTTATAAAGGTCATTAGGTGTAATTTTAGAGAAAGTTTAGCAGCATTTGCTTAGAATGAGAATAGAAAATAATGTTAAAGGAACACCTCATTACACCAGGCTAGAATAAGAAATTCCTCAACCTCAGCAAACCCGACAATATGAGACTGACGCCTTTTATCCTAGTTATCTACCAGTGCCGCTCAAAATAGAACGAGTATTAACGGATCCTTTTATAACACGTTATTTTTAAAAAACTTTTTCGTACTTTTGAAGAAAATTCACTTTTAGATAAAAAAAAACTTTCTCTTTCGTAGGGTCAGTAAACTCTAACCAGAGTAAGGCCAGCTCCCATTACGGCGTTCCGCCCCATGTTTTATTTTTTTAGGCGTATTTGAAAGGCACCCCTCAAACTGAAGTACAACGCACCCACACCTTATCATAAAAGAGCGGCAGGGATTCGTAAGGGAGAATAAAGGGTGCACGTGGCGCAGCGCCGCGATGCAGTGGGACGCTTCTTGCTGTTTAAATGTTTAAAGATATCTTGGGTATTCCCCAAAGTGGAGGAGAACGGTAGAGTGAAAACATCGCAAAGGGAAAACTTTCCACTTTGTTTTATATTCACGTTATGATGTAGGTACTGTTTGTTTTATATCATCTCTAGGTAAATATATGATAGCGAACACATTCGACCTTTAGGTGTGTCAGTGAAATTGTGTCACCAGTCATTTGGTTAGAGAAGGGACAAGTAGCTAGATAAGACTCATCCTTTATATACACCAGCAACAAAACTCTTGGGAAATTCCAGGAAGATAGATGGAGCTTGAGTAGAATGTATTCGTAGGAAATAAAAATATAAGTCGCGAGAGGAATAATTTATTTAGAGGAAGGATAAGAGAGCAACATTTTGTATTTTTTTTTTTGCTCTCACGTATTAAAACGAATCCTAGCTATACGCATTTTAATTATGTTAATGGAGTAAGGATGAGTGAGGTAGAATTTAAAAGGGAATCTATCTATATTTGCTTGGAGGGAGAAAAACAAACTTCACTTCATCCAACCGGGATTAAAAACATGACTTGGGAGTCCCCGGTAAAATAAATTAGATAAGCCTAACATTTAGTCCACTGATGTAGATTGTATATTTAAAAACAACATAAACAAAACTAGATACTAATCGGGAACTAGATAAAAATTACTCATAAAATATGAATGGTAAGCTCTGTTAAATTTTACTCTAAAATATTTCCACTTTCTGTATCCAAAATATGAAAAAAAATTAGTAGACATAATAAAAATTATAACAGATAAAATGATATAATTTATTATTTAGCACCGCGTCTTACTACCGGTTCTGTTAAAATTAAAGGGTTTTATCACAAGGGCTTCTTAACTTCTTTTTAGCACCACGTCTTACTACCCATTCAGGTTATACGCCTATGTACTAATTGCACTATAGAGTTAGGGATAAGGAAGGCTTAATAGAGAGGAAATGTACCAGCATTTGATTGGAAGTAGAGTGGAAAAATATTTAGGCAAAGCCATCCTCAGTGCACCCGACCAAGATCAAACCCCGATCTCCCCATCTTCGGTAGTCTAGTACAACACGAGATTAGCGCGGTAGACCACGCGATCATCGAAGCGGGTGCTTCTTAACTGATCAATTCATTAGTTATATGAGTATGTAAGTTAAAGAAAATACGCCCATATTTACCTAGAGAGAAGTTGAGAAAATAAATCACTTATGGAAAACAAGAATCTATTTCACTTGGATGAGATATCTTCTTCAACCTCTTTTCATAGACAATCAAATACTTTGAATCACGTGACCAGAGTTGTAATTTAGTTGGATTTTTTCTTAGTAAGATTAGGGATAGCTAAATATTTTGAAAATAATCAAAAAAAGTTGGGGGTTAACTCAAGTAAGATTTAAACTTTTTTTTTTTGTTTCTTAAGGATCTAGATATTTTAGTTAGCTAACTTCAGTCGAATTTTTATTGAAAGGATCTTATTTGACATATAAAAAGTTATTATATCTACTTTCACGTATTTATGTGCCAGGTCATCTTCAGCTTTTATTTTTTATAAATATTATCAATAACTATAGTCCTACTAATAATAATATAGTAAAATTCAACCAGTGTTGGCAAAAAGAAATATGTTTGCATTTTCTGAAAAACATGTTTATGAAAATTGGACTGTACCATTCAAAATTTTATTGATGCTAGGATCAGACAAGGATATCTTGAATAAAAATATTATCTATGGCTTAAAACAAAATGTAATATATTCATCCTAGAATATTATTACTATCATTAATGAAGCTTATAGATGAGTTGGTGTCAAAGGGATGATTAGTGATAATTAAAATGAAAAATAAAATACAAATTCATAACTAATGAAATAAATGATAAAATACAGATAAAAGGCAAGTAAGAATGGCATTATAGGGTGAGGGGGATAAAGAAATAATAAATAAGTGAACAAGGGAAGAGAATATTGTCAAAAGATGAAAGGAAAAGACCATATATCGGTGGGCACGGTGACTAAAAATCAAATTCGTCCAGTCTTATTTCCAGGTGACGGGTGGGTCAAGGTTCGAATCCCGGGCTTGTATGGTGAGGACCATTTTACCTAATTGGTTTCCCCCCTCCCTTCACATAAATGCAGGTATATTTAATTTTATTATAACCTTTATCATCCATTCCCCGTTGACGTAACGAAAAATAGACGCGAATCACACACAAAAACACAACATTATTCCGATTTGGTGAGTCTCTACTGACAAAGTGTGTTTCTAGCGAGTCTGTGACAAACAAGACACCAGAAGGAGACTTCATACACCACAGACTGCTTGACGTCATAATGTAGAGAACAATATACGTATAGTTGAATACAGTCATCTTCTTCTGAAGGCTTGTAGAAAATATCTTTAAAAAAAAACATCTGAGGACAACATTAATAACATTTTACATTTTATGCTCTTTTGTCAGGGCCCGTCCATTAGGGTACAACGTTTCCTAGTGGGTGCATTCTAACAAGTTTACATTATGTATATATATATAATATATAATATATATATATTATATATAAAATATATAAACTAAGTGTTTAAAACATTAATTATTTTAATTTAATAGCTTAATTATTTCGAAATAAAGAAACAACATCACCAAAATATGTAATTGGACACTTAAGAATATATTTTTATTTAAAGATTGATTCATAACTTAAACACTTTTATGGTTTTATAACACCAGAGGTCTTTTGCTGGCGAATCACTTTCATATGTAATCAAAAACTTACTAAAATATTAAGATAAATGTAAGAGAAGAAGCGATAATAATTTTCCACACATTGATTAATGGATTGTGAGAGTAATTTTACTTAAATATTTTTTTTAAATCCTGTAATTTGGTGGCCTATTATTTTTATTTTCCTGTCGCGCAGGGGGTGCGAATATAATTGAGTTGAGTATTTTAAGTCTCTCCTAGAATGCATGAAACCCTTGGAACGGTCCTGTATTCGTTGAAAATTGTTGTTTTTAAGTAAATGCCTCCATTTTTAGGTAAAGAAGCGACAAAGTCTGTATTGTGCTTTGTAATTTTTTTTTACTTTTAATATATATTTAGAACCTATGTTAATATAAAGTTTGATAACAAGTAAATTAATTATTTCAAAAGTTATAAGGATTAACACACAAACAAAAATATACTCAGAACTATCTCAAGGCATTTTTTTTATCATGCGATTTCCCATGTGGTAAATATTTCACACCTTTATTGATCAACAATGATCACTTGTTTTACGTTCAAAATGTAGGCCTAGACTACAAATCATTATCACGTGTTTGCTTGGATGGCTGCATACCAACTGAGACCGGATTAACGGTTGGGTATTTGATATTAGGAATGTCAAACTCAATTCTTAGATACCCTAGATACCTTCGATTATTACTGGTATTGAAAGTAACGATAATCGATCTTAATATTACGATTCTCGATACCTCCGATTTCCTAGATCTTAATAAAAGTACTGACAACTAAGCAAAACGGAAATATTTAGAATGAGTAGTAATCGATTGTTTCTATATTAGTTTATTTGATGTTAACTGCTATATATTTTGGTTCAATTAACGAACCTATTTGGTGAAAATAGGTTTGGTTTTAGTTTTATTTTGCTATCCTCTATAAAGTTGAGTAAAATATGTTTATATATGAGGTTGGAAAAATAATGAAATAAGAACTGTTCAATAATATAAATCAAGAATAAAAAAAATTGAGGTTGAACTTAAGAATAGGAATTGATAAACATAATTTATAAAAACCGGTATCGTGGTATCTCTATTTGATATAAAATGTAAACATATCAAGTGAGTCTAAGACATATATTAACGATGTGCTAAGAATTTCACTATAAAGGTTGGTACACTCTCCATGAAACCTTTAGGTGGTGTTATCAGAAATAGCAGTGACGTAATTACTTTTGATGAGAGATTTCCTCGTGGTGGAAGTGCACAATGTGTTCCTCAGTGTTAACATGGATTTTGGAATAATGAAGAATCAAATAGGAAAAGATTCAATAGTTATTAATGGACGCTAATATAGGTACTATAAAGAGTTAACAGATATATTCTTTAGCACCGCGTCTTACTGCCCGTTCGGGTAATACTGCATTCATGTACTATTTATTATAATTGTTTTGGGGATTAGGAAGGTTACATTTATAGGAAGTGTACCTACATTTGTGTCGAGGTAAAGTAGAAAACCATTCTGGAAAAATCCACCCTCAGTATTCTCCACCTATATTCTAACCTTGATCTCTCTGTCATCGGCAGTCTAGTCTACTGCGAGAGTAGCGTGTTAGACCACGAGACCACCGAAGCGGGTAACTGATGGAATTTAACGTTGGAAATGTATCAAGTGAGCTGTAAGTGTTTTTTTTTAACGTTAAGGATAATACAAATGGTTGAAACTGTTTTTGATCGTGCCCATGGACAAAACCAGAAAGTGTACTAAATTGTTAAAAATTAAACAAAACTTTGAAATGCAAATCAACGGAAAATCCAACTGATAGGCCTTCTAAACTTTTACCTCGAGAACGCCAAAGAAATCATCAAAATGAAACATTAACGAGTTATGATCGTCCGTTGATTCGTAATGCATTCATCGCGATAGGTCATTTGTCGTGCTAAATTACCACGAGATCTTACACAACTTCACGAAGGCTTTGAAAACTCTTTGTAAAAACAAGTAAAGAAGAAACGTTTTTATTAGTTAATGATTGTGAACGTAATATTGTGATATCTTCTTTCGCTATTAATTTAAAGTTCTTATCACAATGTCAGAGTGTGTTTGTTAAAGGGACCTTTAAGAGTGCACCTAAATTGTTCCAACAAGTGTTTACAGCTTACGAAATTATGAACGATAATTATATTCCGTGTTGTTTTTGTTTTCTACCTGCCAAGTCTACCTTATGTTACTCCAAAGCCCTCAAGGCTGTGATATATGAATGTTGTAAACTAAGAGATACGTTATGTCCTCTAAGTGTGTATGCATATTTCGTAAAATCTATTCATATTGCAAATTTTGAAAGTTTGCCCAAAAGTCTCCTTAAAATGTCACAGATTCCACTTAGGTCAAAATTGGTTTAAAAAATTGCAAAACACATTAAAAAATATTCTGAGATTAACAACTTACTAAGGTTAATTTCTGTTTGACATTGAGTTGGTTAGATTATATATTTAAGAAATGTATATGTCGTAGTACGTAGTATGTATGCAAGTATTAAGACTTTATATACAACAACTAAATACACCTATTTATCTATTAAATACATTCTTTATCAATTACTGAATTTTTTAAAGATTTTAGAAAACAAATAAAATTTTAAAATCTTTCAAAGGTGGCAATTACAGGATTAATGTGAGAATGTAGAAAATGCAAATTAAGGGCAGTTTTTTCTTTCTTTTTTTTTGCATTTTATATAGCAAAACGTTTTTGGCTAAAATTAAAAATTATTCCTACAACAGAAATATAGTTTTTAATTTTTTTCACATGATAATACCAACAGTTCTTGAATATTTCATGAGCATAACGGCATTAAATAAGACACTTTTTAAATGAAGAGAAAAAGTTGTCAGTAAATTTCAGGGCAACCTTGACAGGTAATGTTGAGGTCACTATGTAAAGAAAATTAAACTCTATATATCTTCTGGAAACATATTTGATTCATTTTAACAACAACAAAAAAGTTTTGATATAAAAACTGCAAAAAACACTGACCTTTTCGTATGTCTTTTACAATCCCACCGTAAACCATATTATTTTATTAATATGAAAATTTTGTCCCCCATATTTATAAGTCATAAAATCGTAACAGCTAGAACCAAACATAGTTAATGTATACGCCTTTAGATAAAGGTTTCTTGAAGACACGCCAAACAAACATTTAGCTTAGGCGCATGGATTAGTGTCCATTATATCTCTATGACTAAAAGCTGTACTCTTGATATGTGATGGCGTTTCCGTGCCTATGTCTCATTCCTCTTCTTTTGTTTCCGTTCTTAGGAGTGCCATGCTGATGGCAGGTGTGAGAGTAGAAAAGGAGGGGGAAGTAATTTCTTCCCTTGGTGATGCACACGAGATAACATGAAGGTGATCAATGTCTTCCTGATAGTTAACATGTCATTTTGTAATTAGTTTTCTCATCAACTTGAGTTAATCAATATTACGTAAGATATAAGTATCGGTTGGTATGCGTAATTAATGTCAGGTACATCTGGTTTGGTTTTCTGGCTATTCGGTGGTTGGGTTTCGAATACCAGCCTGGAGTACAGAGGATGTCTTTTACTTGATTGTGTCCCACTCTTCCTCCACGCAAGTGCGGGTACATTTATTTTAAATTCTACTTTTCTCATTCCTAGACTATTAAAGTATTTTTTTAGCACCACGT
Source organism: Timema cristinae (assembly GCA_039000515.1). Taxonomy (NCBI): domain Eukaryota; kingdom Metazoa; phylum Arthropoda; class Insecta; order Phasmatodea; family Timematidae; genus Timema; species Timema cristinae. The sequence continues at coordinate 33,431,052 of JBCFYV010000024.1, read as the reverse complement.
CTTACTGCCCATTCGAGTTATTCGCTTATTTGCTAATTACGTGAATTATTATAGAGATTAGGAAGGATATATTTATAGAAAATGTACCCACATTTGTTGTCGAGGGAAAGAGTGTATAGAAAATCATTTTGAAAAAAAAAGACAGATTCGAACCTCAATTTCCCCGTCATCAACAGTCTAATCTACTGCGAAAGTAGCGCATTAGACCACGTGCCTAACAAAGCGGGTCTAAGTGGTAGTGGTGATAAATTATATTCATTGTTCAAGGACTTTTTTTCACTCAATCTAATTAATCATTGATATATCGTATTTTTTTTAACCCCTATTAGCTAAAAAAACGTTTCAGTGCCTCTTATGAGCAAGGAATGTTAGTTTTTAAAAATTGTTTCATATGTACTCAATATGATTTAGTAACAAATTCCTAGTGAAATCCGAAATTGCAATGTCCAGCATGCTTACACGCAAGATGGATGAAAAATTTAGACACCAAAGAGATAAGAGCCAGAGTTTCTCAGAGTAGATTGGTCTTATCCAGGATCATTGGGGGATGGGTGAGGGGGGTGTGGGGGGGGGGGGGGGTAATGCTTCAAACAGCTGAGTCGAGGAAGGAAATACTCATTCAAAAGAATTCAGCCCTACCCTCCTCGGTGGAGTAGTTGGCTAACGCGCTTGTCGTGTTAAGCTCGACTGCTGAGGACAGGGAGATCGAGGTTCGAATCTTGGTCGGGTGAACTGGGGGTGGTTTTTCCTAAATGGTTTTCCACTCTCCCTCCACGAAAATGCGGGTTCACTTCCTCTAATTCAACCTTCCCAATTCCTAATCCAGTAGAGTAATTAGTACTTAAAGCGTATAACCTGAACGGGTAGTAAGACGCGGTGCTAAATATTATTAATATATTAAGAATTCAGCCCTACGAGAATGGTTTGTTCAAACACAGAACAAAAGAGAACTATTCAATAATCTATAAGTGTATGTTTATTTAATCAAATCGTTCCAAAAGACGAGATGTAATAAAAAGGATAGACTTATATAAATCTCCTTATTTCTTGTAATAAGTGATTATCCTGTCGGTTGAGTTTCAAGTCATAGTGTCCATGAATCTCTGTTTACCAGTCCAGGAGCTTAATCATGTTGTTTACAAGACAGTAAAAGTTTGCTAACAGCAGTACGGATTCCTTTTATATTTGTACATTAAGACGAGGCGGAAGATAACGGTAAGTTGGACATTTTTTATGACTAAAATTGTTTTTTAGCTGAGTAATAAAAAAATGCTTAGGTAGCCGTTTTTCAGCTTAATTTTATTATTATTATTATTATTATTATTAGCACCGCGTCTTACTACCCGTTCGGGTTATACGCACTTACGCTAATGTGTAATGGTAGGGTGATTGTGAGATGAAATGAAGGACCTACAGTTTAACGTGGAATCCGAACCACGGTGGCGACCTGGCATTCCACACATTCACAAGATGTCTTGTCAGAGGTGTAGGAAGGGTTTGGAAATCAGATAAATCTGTGCCGGGACCGAGGATCGAACCCCGGCCGCCAGCACAGAAGTCTGACACCTTACCCCTAGACCACCAGGTCCCCTTCAGCTTAATTTTAAACTCATAGTTATCTCAGCAGTTCATGAAAATATATCATAAACATCACTTAATATGAATATAATCTTTTAATTATATTTAAAATATTCTATCTAAAATATTCTAAGAATCAAATAGCCACAGCTATTATTTATGCTTTTAGTGAGGGTTACTCTACCTAGAAATCATATTCTGAAAATTTAAAAATGTTCTGGACACGGGAATCAAGCCGGGACCTTTTGATTAGTACGTACGGGTTCGATTCCCTTGTCCAGGTGTAATTTTTCAATTTTCAGAAGTTAAAATGTTATGCATAAATGCCATTATACTCAAGATAGATATTCAAGATCACTTCCTCCTCAATGAAAGGCGGCCACTCTGGTCAGCGAGAAAGTATCAATCGCTGTCAGATCACATGGTTTAAAATAAAATGGTATGTGTGGTTTTCTGGTACCTTTTCTGTTTAAGCTTATTCTCCCTTTCACCCTCCCATACAACCATCCTTTTTCATGTCAATAAGAAAGAGGGGAAAGAAAGCTTTGAAGATTCTTATTTTAAAGTAAAGAGTAAAACTCGATGCTAGTACTTAAATAGATTTAAATTTTATTTTGTGGGTCTATCAACAAACTACTGTAATTGTTAGAGGAAGGTTTGATCTAGAGCTCTTATAGCCTTTCATAGCACCACAAATATTCTTAAAATATCATTGAAAATGAGCTAATTTCACATTTTTTTTATTTATAAAACTCAAAATATGGATTTGTTAAGGAAAAAGAGCTTTGTTTGAATACTTCGACTTTGTTTAGGAAGAGTCAAAAGACCACACGGCAATTTTTCACTTGCCAAGGCGGCCCACTTAAGTCGATTAGGAAGAAACTTCTGGTTAAGGTTAGTATTTTTGCAGTTTTTATATATAAAAAAATCTTTTTTGAGCACAATAAATACAATAATGCTTTAGTATGTACATTTGGTTTCATTTTATACATATTTTAATAGCAACAATTCTTGAATATTTGTCATAAAAATAGAACATACGTCTATTTATAAACATTTCGAATGAAGATAAAAAGTTCTTATCAAATTCCAGGATACCCATGAAAAAATATTATTTTGAGATTGCTTTAATACACAAAATAAAAAAAGGAATTTCATGGTTATCATTAATGTTGCCAGTTGTTAGATTCTTGCTCCCTGAGTTGTATCAGGATAAGGAATTTAATAGGAATGTAAAGAGAAGTAGAATTCCGTAAAAAAAAATCCTTCCGCCAATGGAGAGTATTAAAAAAAACTCGCGCTGTGATTCTTCACATCTTCGCATGAGAGAACTTCACCAGGGATAGGTTTCCAGTAAGCGTGGAGGATAAAGAGAGTTGGCAAGGTTTTTTTTTTAATCGATCGTAGGGGCGTTGAGGGTTGTGTGGTATAGTGAGGAAAGGGGCGGTCTTGAAGACTACGTTCGGAAGCGCGTCGTCGGCAGACTTCACTTTCTCAGGTGGGTTGATTACCATCATTATGAACACCAAGTTTATAAAAAAAAAGGGAAAAACCTTTCGCTGAGAATTTAGGTGCATGGCTTAGTTGCCTTCGTTAAATATGTGTAATATCCGTTAACAGGTTATTGAAGTACGAATTTATATACTTTTGCCAATTTTAGTTTAGTAAAATTAATATATAACATTAAAAAAAATTTGGATAAAGATATTTACTATACATTTTAATAAATTGATAAGAAATAAAACACGGATATTTTACATAAGTAAGAACTTGTTGGATTTGATTAGAGAGCTAGTGAACCGTAAAAAGTAGTCAATGTTGGTATAAGATGGCTAGTTGTTTACGACCTCTACAAAACAATGATTGTAAATAAATTTGGATGAATTTATATTAGAAATAAATAAAAACAGATTATGGACAACGAGAAAATTAAAATGTTAAGGTATGATAAAAACATTACATTAAAATAAACAAAATAAACAAAATATTTTTCTGAATAGTAATTCTGTTACAGATTTTTAGTAAACGAGGTCTAAAATTTAAAATAAATGATTTAATGGAGAAAGCATACATTTTTACAATTAATTGTAAATTAGTGATGAAGTTTGTGAGATAGAAATGATGTATAAGTTACCGATATAACCTTTCAAGTATCATATCCATAAATTAAAAAATGACACCAAGACAAGTGAATCAAACCCAGTACCCTTGGCTTTTGCATTAATATCCAAGGAGTTCGGGTTTGATTCCCATGTCATATTTCAAATGATCGACCCTGTGGTGTAGTGGTCAGGGACCCTGGGCTCGATTCCCGGCTGGTACTTTGGGTATTCCTACCGAAAGGGGAATTACCTTGACGGTCATCAGGGTTTGGTTAGTTAGGCTTAAAATTGGTGGTAAGTGTTTACACTAGTTCCATAACCCCATACTCACTATCACCATCATCTAATTTCATCGGGACTTGGAAAGAGCATCCACAGAAAGAATGTACGATTACACCCAATATCATTGGTAAGGGAACTGCAGGTCTTGTGGAGAAAAGCTTTATCTTCCCTCTGTCTCTCGGTTAACTGTTGCCAAATCTCATCGCTCTCAGTTATGTCGGAAGATGGTGTGGGGTAGGTAGGTAGTGAGCATGAATTTGTATGCAAACATTATGTTAGTCAACCTCACTCCATCTAATGTGTTATTTCATATCATCTCATTATTTATTTATAGGTTAAATATAGTTGTTTAGTTTTGATGCATGTACAGATTTTCAACAAAGGAATAATGTCAACTCTTTTTATTGTAAACCAAAATATTGTTCAAATTTCCACACACAAAAAAAGAAAGATTTTGGCGACTTTTTGACAGCATTAAATTAGGAAACGTGATTTTCGGATTGGTTATATTAGTTAATTTATAAAGATTTTATAATATTTTAATTTCCTTTTGAAATTCACAACACATCAAACACAACACTATAGTACAGATATGAATTGAAAAAATGGGTGTGTGTACTTATGTACGCGCGTGAGTAGTTATACTTCTTTGGAATCATTAAAAAATAAAAAATAATTTAATAATATTTAGTATTAATTATTTTAAATAATAATATTTTAATTTATATCAATAAATAATACATACGGATAGTTGACCTCAATTATATTGGAGCACTTGAAAAAGTTTATAAGCACAATTTTTTTCACTAATATTTACGAATAGTAAATAATATTAATCAAAATATTCAATTTAAATCACTACTGAATATAATTTATTAGCACACATATAATTCGCACTTGTATGAAACTAAAACACGTGTTGTGAATGTAGAAACTAGAAACATGTGGATAAATATTATATATATGAAAACAGTGATCAGAGGCGACGAGCGTACCAACATGCGCGACTAACAGAGGTTCTATTTCTATTTTGTTGGTAGCTTTTTTTTCGAGACTTAATGAGCGGTTTAACTTCAACCTGTTACTTTTGTGTTACAGTGATGCGCGCGCATCTTAAAATTTCACTCTCATCATTTTTTCATAACGCGCCTAAAGAAGTATAACTTCAACAAGAATATTTTTCAAAAATAAGCCGGATGGATAGTCCTGTACTTTTGAATCTGTACGATCAAGGTTCCAACAGTCAACTATTATTGTAATATTAGTATAATTTTTACTTTTTTTTGCCCCTTATATCTTCGATTAAATAATTTTAACCCTACTTAAATTCATCCTCCTTATCCTGTTAATATGAGTTTGGAGGTTATAGGTCTAATCTTGATAACACTAACACGAAAGGTAAATGTGAAAATTTATTTCTTTAAAAAGTACTTTTCTAAGGAAACGAAATAAAAATGCTTTCATAGTGGTCAAACGAATTCAAACATTTTCACATAAAATATTTTCCAAATGTCTTGAAGTCAAACTCAACAACCGCACGCTAAGCCCATTTCCTTCGTTTCTTCGCTGATATTTTACATGAACCGTCAAGAAAACATGCCAACCCTATCTTATCAAACCCATTTAAAGGGGAAAATAACTGGCGAGGTGAAAGTAATGTGGCATTCTTTGTCCGTCCATGGGGCTTTGTAGTTCGGGAGATCGGATATGAAATAAATTTGTGCGATTGATATCATAACGTTGAAGATTATAAAACTAGTGTCATTTAGTTTAGAGGTTTAGTGTTACTTGAGCCAATAAATAATTAAGTTGGTTTGTGAGATATGAGCTGATTTATCATGAAAGTATGATATATAAATAATGTAATAATAAAATAATAAGGTCATGTTGGAAGGTTCAAAATTATTATGTGTTTCTTGCCGCATTTAAGCTAGTTACTCGTACACTATATTAATACATTAGTAAGGGTTATCCTAATATAATAAATTATTAGATATGTGTATTTAAAGAAAAGTATGAATACGTTTCTTATTTTTGATATAGGATTGAAAAGTATTAATAAGTATTGATATTGGATTAAAAAGTATTAAAAGGTATTGATATTGGATTAAAAAGTATCAATAGGTATTTATATTGGATTAAAAAGTATTAATAGGTATTGATATTGGATTAAAAAGTATTAATAGGTATTTATATTGGATTAAAAAGTGTTAATAGGTATTTATATTGGATTAAAAATTATTAATAGGTATTGATATTGGAATAAAAAGTATTAATAGGTATTGCTATTGGATTAAAAAGTATTAATAGGTAGTGATATTGGATTGAAAAGTATTAATAGGTATTGGTATTGGATTAAAAAGTATTAATAGGTATTGATATTGGATTGAAAGGTATTAATAGGTATTGGTATTGCTATTGCTAAAAAGGAAGCAGTCAATTTTATATGAACATAATATTTGAGTATGAGTAAGTGAGTAAAAGTCTCTAATAAAAATAGTATTTATATGGACAGGAACATTTCAATACTTATATAATACCTTTTTTTTTCTACATCACTACAAATGGGATTTTATTTTAACTGGGCTTGAAAATAGGTCTCTACTGTGTGTTAAAGACTTAATAGTTTCTCTATGATTTTGGTATGGTGTTCCCAGAAAAATAATATAATATATATTAAAATAACTGGAAGTATTATAAAAATAACCATTACTAAGCATTATTTTACATTGCCTTTAGTCTAAGAGGCCGTTTCGGTGCTAGTGGGTGATTTAGAATATTTATTAAAATAATTTAATGTATTTTTAGTGGGTGACCTGGTGGTCTAGGGGTAAGGTGTCGGACTTCTATGCTGGCAGCCGGGGTACAATCCTCGGTCCCGGCACAGATTTATCTGATTGCCAAACCCTTCCTTCACCTCTGACAAGACATCTTGTGAATGTGGGGAATGCCAGGCCTCCACCGTGGTTCGGATTCCACGTTAAACTGTAGGTCCTCAATTTCATCTCACAATCACCCTACCATTACACATTAGCGTAAGTGCGTATAACCCGAATGGGTAGTAAGACGCGGTACTACTAATAATGTATTTTTAAAAGGAGAATACAAGAGTTTTTAAGAAGTTTTTAAAAGTGCTACCTAGAATAAAATATTGTTAAAATCAAACAAAATGGTTCAATTTAAAGACAATACAGAGAATTGTGTTTTATAGGAACATGTGTGTGTATATATATTATATATTATAATACTAAGATAATATATTTGGATTTCATTTAATATATATTACTACAATGGTTTTCAACGTCAGTTAAAAAAACATTTCCCAGCATTGTATATATTTTCTAACAAACCGTTTTACTACCCGTTCAAGTTATACGCCTATGTTTTAATTACGCTAATGTATTAGGAATTAGGAAGGTTGACTTTATAGGAAGTGTACCAACACTTACGTGAAGGGAGAGTGGAAAATAATTTAGGAAAAAATCACCCTCAGTACATCCGAATGGGACCTAACCCCAATCTCCCCGTTTTCGGCAGCCTAGTTAATTTACAGAATAGTGCCTTTGACCATGAGACCACCAAAAAAGATAATGTATAATAAAATGAAATGTTAAAACGAATCTTATATTTTGAAACTTGTCATATATTTATTAAACTATTCAAAGCCTTTAGTTTATAATTTTAAACGTATATACTATTTGTAATGTGGTATAATAACTCCACTGTAATTGAATCCATGGTTTATAAAATGTGTGAAAATCAAATCAACAATACTAGAATCCAATATTCCGCACACTGCACAGAATTTGCCCTAATTAGAGGTGATTCTTGCGTTGCTATGTGACCCGGCACACACTTGTGCGTGACATATTGCCGCGGGTGGACACGTGCAGGCGAGGATATGAGAGACCCAAGGTATTCATGAGAAGCAATCTGGGATTCTGGTGAAAATGAAACTTTTATACAACGCAAATACTTTTTTATTACAACCATCAGTGATATTATTTTATTATATTTTTTTAGTAAAATGTTAGAAATATTTATATTAGCAACCAAAATTGACGGTTATACTCTTCAGTGACCACATTGTCTAAGGCGCTTCTCTCGCAGTAAACTAAGCTCTAGATGACGGGGAAATTGAGGTTCAAATCTTGATCGGTTGTACTGAGGGTGGTTTTTCTTAAACTGTATTTCCACTCTCCTTACATGCGAATGCCGATACACTTCCTATAAATTTAAACCTCCTAATCCCTTAAACCATTAGCAAAATTATTACATTAGTGTATAACCCGAACGGGTAGTAAGACGCAGCGCTAAAAAAAATAATCAACAGTTGTAGATCACATGACTTGACACATAAAATGGATGAGGACAAAGTCGCAATGAGGAGATGGTGCTGAATACAAGAGGGATTGAGGACGGTTGGCAAATCTAGGAAGAGTTGTTGTAGAAATGGTGTGGAGGAAATTATATACCATACATAAATAAACTAAAAGAGAAAGGAGGAATGGTTCGAGAACGCGGCAAATGGAGGATGTTTCAACAGACAGGCTAGTGTCTACCTGAGAGTAGAAGAAGTAAGTTTAGTAAATTTAATAAACGTCGAAAATGTTTCTTCCTGTATAATCTGACTTAAGGTTATATTTGTTTATAATAGGACTGTTAGTTTGTATTAATATATGCTTTGGTGGCCGCATGGTCTAAGGCAGGGGTTCCCAATTATTTTTTATGGAGGTCCGCTTTAAAACTCTACATAATTCCGTGGTCCGGTAAAACTTTAACAGTAACTAAAGTTCAAGTCCTAAAGAACTATACTGATTCAAAAGCGTGATTTTTTCTCCTTTGAGTTATTTTACTAATTTATTATTGCTGGCCTTCCATGTCTACCACCCGCCCACCACCGAAATATAATCACTTCTTTTGTTTATCACTATCTCATCAAGTTCCTTAAAAAATGTCTCCGCGGTCCGCATTTGGTGATCACTGGTCTAGCATGAAACTTTCACAGTAGACTAGACTGCCGATGACGGGGATATCGGGGCTTTAATTCCGGTCTGATATACTGAGGATATTTATCTCTAAAAGTTTTTCCTTTCTCATTCCACGCAAATGTGGGTACACTTACCACCTTCTTAATCCCGAACAACTTAGCGTAGTTAGTACATATGCGTATAACCCGGACGGGTAGTAATACGCGGTGCTAATTTGTTTTGATGATTACAGTTGGAGGTAACTCATGTTTCATATAGGATATATTTTATTCATAAATAAGCTATAAACCTGCATCGTTGGTTGAATAGTCTAACGCGTCACTGTGGTGATATACTGAATTTATCGTGACCAGGAGACCAGGGTTCGCAACCAGGCTGAATCTACTAAGGTGTTTTTCTATGGTTTTCCAAAATCCCTCCAAACAAATGCAAGTCCAGTTCTTTTACAATCTTACCTTCTATACCCGGTCACACAATGGGAGGGGGAAAAAAAAGTTGTATTAAGTTTTGAAAGTTAAAATAAACTAAAGTAAACATTATATTATAACTTTTTTAATACTTTGGACAAGAGAGTGTTTACTGATCTAAGTATCCCCTGTTCGAGTCTCGGGCGGTTCGGAAAAGGTATTATTGTTAAAATGTATATTTCCTCTTTATCAGTGATGAACTATTCAAAGGGGGAGGGGGAAGGGACTGGGTGTTATATATGGTCTAGAATTAAGTTAGTGTATATATAAAACGTGTGTTAATATAAGCAAGTAGTTGAGGAAAAGTTCATTAGATAACCTACAAAAAGAAACAATTTATATATCAACCTTATGTTTGTGTTCTTTAACCTTTCCCTCTTCTAATCATAAGAGATTCATAAAGATCGCTTAATTATTAACAGTGATTCGTACCTGGCAGGCCGAAAAATCCTTTAAGGCGTGGAGCTTTAATTATTTGTATCCCTTTCACACCTCTTACATTATCTATTATATTATTATTATATAGCACCGCGTCTTACTACCCGTTTCGGGTTATACGCACTTACGCTAATGTGTAATGGTAGGGTGATTGTGAGATGAAATGAAGGACCTACAGTTTAACGTGGAATCCGAACCACGGTGGAGACCTGGCATTCCACACATTCACAAGATGTCTTGTCAGAGGTGAAGGAAGGTTTGGTAATCAGATAAATCTGTGCCGGGACGAGGATTGAACCCCGGCCGCCAGCATAGAAGTCTGACCTTACCCCTAGACCACCAGGTCACCCACACCTCTTACACTTTATCCCTTTGTACCACGGTTCACTTTGAAATAATGATTCACACACTTTGGTGGCCGCACGATCTAAGACGTCACTCTCGCAAAAGACTAGACTGCCTATGACGGGGAGATGAGGGTTCAATACCGGTCAGGTGTACTGAGGTTGGTTGATCACACATATGTATCTGACGATTTCCTCACGTCCATCACAGACTCTGCCTTAAAATATAAGTGAATAGTGGCCATTAAAATGGAGTGACTCCTGGATAGCTCAACGATTTGAGTATTGGCGTATTAAAGCAGAAGGTCCTGGGCTCGATTCCCGTGTCCGGGGACAATTTTTTTAATTTAAAGAATATTAGGGCCTATATTTAGATGCGGCTACAACAGTTATTAACAATAATAGCTTGGCTATTCAAACCATCATTGTTATTTCCTAAATAATTTTCACTCTACCTACACGCTAATTCCCGTATACTTCCTCTAGATTCAACCTTCGTCATCCCTAATACATTGGGTAATCAGCACACGAGCGTATAGCTTGAACAGGTGGTAAGACACGGTTTAGAAAAAATCTGGGTAACAGTGAATAGTTGAATAGGGGAAGATGCCGACACGACAGTCTGTCGTGTTACTGAGCAGAAGACGCTTATAAAACTTTCATTAGTGTCACCTACTTTTTTTTATTTTAACCTGAACTGAGTTGAACCTCCTAGCAGAGTAGTCTTTGACCAGACCATTAATTAAAATTCTAACAATCGATTCAAGTATGGTGCGACACCCGTCTAAAATACAATCCTTCTCCCAGGCAATAACGGAGCGAAAGCTTTTTTTCGGGATCAAGTAACGTCCACCTAACGACAATGATGTAAAGTGTGTGAACAGAATTCACTTAGTGTAAATGTAAGGTTTGTACTTGAGACAAGACACAAAACAATGAGTTTGGATTGTTTGAAAATAAAATGATCGCACAATACTCGAGTTTTTAGGACTGAGCAAGGGGGACGACTCGTTAAACGAGAAATTGTTGTACAGACATTTAGCTCTAACGAAATATTTAATTTTACGAAGCGTTATTTCAAAATGTTGTTAGATATCAACAGTGTCCCCCCCCACCCCCCCTATTATAAACCCTAAAGTTTGGGTTTTATTGATAGAAACAAATGTGTTAAAATATTCAATTACCTTTTAAGAATATTTGTGAAGCTATACGACTAAGCTTGATGAAAAAGCGCTCTAGATTTAGCCTTCCTCTATCAAATGCAATAATTTTTGATAGGCTCACGATAGAAAATTTTAATATATTTGAGAAATATCAGAGAGATTTCTTCTTTTCCTTGAGGTATTAAGTTTCGTTAATTTCTCTATCCTCGTTCTTAATTTTTTTTTTTAGCACCACGTCTTACTACTCGTCCAAGTTGTACGTTTATGTACTAATTACGTTAATGGCTGAGTGTTAAGGCAGGTTATATTTATTAGAATTGCACCCACATTTTTGCGGAAAACTGTTTTTTGAAAACCCCCCTCACTCCACGGACTGAGATTCGAACTTTAATCTCCCCACCATCAGCAGTTTAGTCTACTGCAATAGTAGTGTATTAGTATTTTATTATTTGGATGACTAGGTGTGGTTGTAGGGGAAAGGCGATAGGGATTGGAAGCTTGGACATAAAATAAAAGTAGTTTCAGAAAATTACACAAATAATTGTGTTTTAATCCATGTGGCCTGACAGTAATTGATGATTTCTTACTGACCCAGAGGCAGCCGCCTTAAGATAAATTTATACTAGAGTGATAGAGAATACTGTACATCATATTACGTAGAGTATAGAGATTGTAACATATAAAGTTACAACTGGACAACAAGCATACTACCCGCTCCCATAAATTCAACTCAATTAGGATCCCTACAATAGTATTTTTCTCTGTTGTAGTTCTTGTAGGCTAAGAAGACATAATAGAAACAATGCTGGACAATATATTTATTACTCAATCCAATGCTAAGTATTAATTTGTTCTGTACTTACAATACTAATCTGCTCACAATAGAATCCTGCAAGGCTGGCCGGCACCTGGATCCTAGACTGGCGAGTGGGTCAAGGGAGATCCAGTGGGTCAACAAAGCGACTCGGCACTCCGACTGTACTAGCGTGAAATGAACCGAGAACTATCAACATCAACTAGAAGACAATTATGTATCCGACCCCTGACGGAGACTAGAGGAACCTCCTTCAAAACATCGGGTGATTGGATATATTCACGGATATTCCGATGGAGCAAGCGGAATCAACAATGGTGTACGTGACTGTTTGAAGGCATCGTTGAGTCATTATGTGCGCGTCTGGTGTACTCCCCCCTTCTTTCCGGAACAACGAAATCCCTATATAATGGCTGTGCAAGCTTGCCATAATCGACTAACCTACGATCAACGATCGACGACAGACAATTGTCATGGATCTGGACAATGGCTGGAAAAGACTTGTAAAAATGTATCAAAATCGTCGCTTAGACGGGTGGAGTTATGAACTCTAACTTATTTATAAACTTTAAACTTTTTGTATATAATATCCAGTTTCAAAATCTAACGTCATTTATATTTTGATCGTCAAACTATGTCTAAACATTCTATCTTAGATAGGTCGCCGCTCGGGCGCTGTAACATTTGTTTATATTTTTATTCTCGTAAATATCCTCAGTTATGTGCTGATTAGAAGTTTGACTTGTTAATATTATATTGTTTGGAATCGTAGAGTAATTTTTTTTATCGAAGTAACTTTTCATATTTAAAATTATGGTTTGAATTAGCGTAACGTGATGTAACTTTTTATTGGAATTTATATTAGGATAACTTTAATCTTTTGTAACGTAAGTTCTGTTTGAACAGCTAATGTTTTGTTATTTGATGGAACGGTTAGTTCCATATTCTAAGTCAGTTCTGATAGTCCCGTGGGAGATTGGCTTATGTCTGGTAGTCAAACCCTCACGTTGTGTAGACTCTGTTGTATAGTCGTCATATTTAAATCTTTATATTTATATCGTTTTCTGTGAATTACGAAACCTTTGGAACCATATCAAGGTGCCCATTAGGCCCTTATAATTTTTGTATCGCATTTAACAAATATTCGCTTTGTTATTGTCTCTTATAGATTGGACTATCAATATTATGATGGATTTCATGTTTCCTTTTGTTTATAAGATGCGCAACTTCAATGATATAAAGTTGTTGACTTCGACATAATTTCCAACTGTACTCCTAATGATATGAGACCAATTTTTGTTATCTGCGCTATTATCATTTAATTGAATAAACTGCTCTTTTTGTTGAATCTATATATTTTTTATAATTTCCATTTTTTGTATGTTAAGTAGATCCTCTCCCTTTTATCCCTTTTATGGTCGGGGGGTGCAGGATACAGAGAGGGTGTACAATACAAGCGGGCATCAGCGAATGGAGCATTTATATTTGGGTGCGACCAGGATCGAACACCAATCTACAGTGCTCGCTCAGATTCGGTTCACACTCGCTGATAATCTGCCCATTGTCGGTCTTTAAGCGAATCATTAATAGGAATTCGTGCTCTACCTTGTCCTATATTTGTTCCAATGTAAACAGTCTTGCCATTTTGGATGTCGCTCGCATATTTTATTTTTGTGTGCCTAGAGTCCAGATTTCTCAAAAAATTTAGTTGAGGTACTTCCTGAATTGAATGTTTATTTCATCACACGATAATTTTTATGAACAAGAGAGAAATAGCCTTCCAGTTTTTGCCGGGAAATATATTTTCATATACCTTCTAGGTTTCTTTTACAGGCCATAATCAACATGAGACCGAGACGGCTTTACTTCTCCTCCGAAAAAAGTTGTGCTACGTATTTTTTATTGTTCAAGACAAAACCGATCGACTCCAGTCGTGTTTGAACCCAAGAACATCGGGTTCTGGTCCGAGCGCTTTCCACCAAGATCACCGATGTTGAGTATATTCTAGATTAGGGTTCATAGTTGTTTTATTTCTCTTTTCTGGTACAGTTGTGTGTATATTATTACTATCATTATTATTAATATCATCATCATTATTATTATTACTATTATTAGCACCGCTCTTGCTATCCGTTCGGGTTATACGCTAATGTGATGGTAGGATGATTGTGAGATGAAATGGAGGACCTACAGCTTAACGTGGAGTCCGAACCACGGTGGAGGCCTGGCATTCCCCACATTCACAAGTTGTGATTAATACACGTATTGTCAGAGGTGAAGGAAGGGTTTGTTAATCAGCAATCGTGCCGGGACCGAGGATTGAACCCCAGACCCCAGCACAGAAGTCCGACACTTTACCCCTAGACCACCAGGTCACCTATCAGTTGTGTATAATGAAGTGGTCTGATAAAAGTAAATTAGTCATAGTTGAGGAGTACCGTGCACACAAATATATTCTTCACAATTTTTCGCATGAATACAAGTGCCCCCGCTATACAAGCTAATTTTATCTGATTTTCATCAACACTATTTTTTAAAAGTTCACTACTTAAACTGTATTTATAGCCTATTAGCAGAAGTAACAAGTGTTCCCTGAGTAATCATGGAAACAAATTTCTTTGCTTCGAACAACATAAGAATGAAATTAATTTTCAAAGAACTGAATTAAATAGTATATATATTTGATTAGGCCTATAGCTCAGAAATTGTTATTATTTAAAAAAAAGTATATTTCAAATAGAATATTTTTATCTTTAATAGTACTACCATTTTACAATGATAAGTTTTTTTCGTATCCTAAGTAGTAGCTGAGAAATGATGAAAATGGGAAAATTCCCCTATATAAGGTACACTCAATTCTTTTTCATGAAAAAATGAGACCATCTGATTTATAATGATAAGCAATGTCTAGGTATAAAATTTATTCAAAATCATTAGAGCGTATTTCTAGAAAAATTATCATGTTTCTTTTTTTTACTCTTCAGTAAACAACACTAAAATTTATGGTTGGATATATAATTTCAAAAACTCCTCGAGGAGACCCTATGAAAACCAGATACTAAGTTTTAGCCCAACCGGTAAAATAGTTTCAGCTCTAGCTCGAGGTATAGAGCGGACAGACAGACAGAAGGCATCACAGAAACAACTTTTTTGTTTGTTTAAGTGCGTCATGAAACGTTGACATTTTAAAAACACTCGAGTTTGATTTTTTTTGACGATCACAATAATTTCTCTTCGAGGTGTCAAAATAACGTAAAAAGAAGATAATTAAAAAATACGAGTCCTCAATAATCCAAGGTACAGTGGAATGGGTGTATCTTTTGCGAGCATCGTCGTTAACACTAATCCTCAAGTTGTTTTTCTTTGATACAAAAGCCCATCGAATAAGTTCCCGTCATAAAGTTAAGTGCAATTTTATGGCTCTCATTAAAAAAAAAGTGTGAATAATATTTGCGTTAAGTCATCCTTGCGTTACGTTAGTTTAAGTGAACATTAAGTTGATTTTGATCCATTTATAAAATTAAAAAATTTCAACGCACCCTAGTGGTTATGTGGACCAAGGTGTCAGTCTCATCTTGTCTGCCAATGAAAGGCAGGTAGGTATTCTAATCCCGGCCGGGTGTACTGAATTTTTTTTTCTCTAAAATTATTTTCCAATATTCTTTCATGCAGATGTTAGTACACTTCCTTTAAATTCTACCTTATTTATGACTAACCTTATTAGTTAAAATAAGTGGATAGGCCGGACTTGCAGTAAACGCAAACCACGGCAAGAAAAAAAGTTTTAGTTGAAAAAATACATTACATAATATTAAACTAAGTTGTTTGAATGTTGAAATAACATGAAATGTTCCCTTATAAATTTACAATAATTTATTAAAAATTGAGATAGAGTCCATCAACGGTAAGAGAGTACATTAGGTAAATGACAGCTAACAGAAGACTATTTACTGCAAACATTGGCTGAAAGTATTATCTGAAGCGATTGATACACTTTGTATCGATAATATAATATTACCAACCACATAAAAGTTATTTTCGACTTAGATAATATTACTAACTTTCAGCCCATATTAATAAATAACTTTTTGACCCTCTATGGTGG
Organism: Timema cristinae; assembly: GCA_039000515.1. NCBI lineage: Eukaryota > Metazoa > Arthropoda > Insecta > Phasmatodea > Timematidae > Timema > Timema cristinae. The sequence continues at coordinate 33,414,768 of JBCFYV010000024.1, read as the reverse complement.
CCGTGTGGTCTGACGAGCTACTCTCGCAGTAGGGTAGACCGCATATGACAGGGAGATTGAGGTTCAAATATAGGTCGGGTGTAGAGAGAGTGGATTTTACAAAATGGGTTTTCAATCTCTCTCCACGCAAATGCGGGTACACGTTATTTTAATATAACCTTTCTAATACCTAAAATCATTAGCGTAATTAGTTCATAATCGTATTTCCGGAACGGATATTAAGACGTGGTGTTAGGAAAAAAAAATTGTTATTGAATTAACTTCTTTCCTCTCTCTTGATTCGATGTTACTTTATTAATTTATTTCCTTTGAATTTGTCCGATATTTACAATTATTTTAAGGACTGTATGTTCTATACTTTTTTTCTTAGTGGATATTTTAAAATTTAATTTTTAGTCGATGTATTAACGTTACCTAAGTATGTTCATGTATTTGTTTTATATAGAAACACTCCATAGCATTAGCCCGCAATCGATCTATACCGACCGAGCGGCCACCGCCACCACTAGCACTAGCGTTAATGGTGCTAACATTTTTTAATAGATGGTGTCATGTGGTCAACACAACGAAACCTCCAGCCGTGACTCTCAGTTTTATAGACTAGAGCTACTACTTTTTCATTTTAGTAGCTCATCATTTGTCCCCACTTGGCCGAGTTGAACCCATTAAATACGCACTGCTTCACAAAAAAAATCTGGAACACGGTGATCGAAACCAAGACCTCTGGATCTTTAACCAGCGGCAGTAACCACTAAACCACATAGGTAGTCTTATATCAGATAAAAATATGTAAAATAAAAACTCCATTTAACAACCAAATTATACTTTAATTGACACATTAACCATATACTTACGTCAAAACATTCCCCATTTCAATAATTATTAATATGTCGTCTAAAGTTAACTTTGAAGTGAAGGGTAACACCTGCGGTGACATTTCAGGAATGAACTTTGATTAAATTTGTCACAGAACCAATTCACTTTACTCGTCGAGAATTTTGTTCGAGGTATTCAACCTCTATCAAATCGTGTGTCACTCACTTCCGTTGATCAAATGCGTTGAGGTTTTGATGGGTCGGTCGTGTGGTTGAGCGACAATGTAGGGAAGGAAGTAATCTCATCTCGTCTCTTTCTATCTGATTAGGTGTGACGACACATACGACAAGTGGAGAACAGTGACACCTTGGTTTTGATTATACACTTGACATTCACCCTTGATTTTAATAAAATGAGTTTGCATTTAAGATAAATTAATTTACTGCGATTGTCTGTTAGACCCCTACTATTTACATAACCTGTACACATAACCAGAACAGTTACTTACTTGTTCTATGGATTATTATTATTATATTATTATTATTATTATTATTATTATTATTAGCACCGCGTCTTACTACCCGTTCGGGTTATACACACTTACGCTAATGTAATGGTAGGTGATAGTGAGATGAAATGAACTATGCATTATTAACTTGAAAGTTCATTGCTGCACTTACAAAAGTACGCTATTCATCCCTATCTTGAGTTAGTTTTATCCAGTCCACATCATTACACCCTATCGCTTACAGGTACATTCTAATTTTTACCTCCCATCTGCGTCTAGGTCTTCTCAAAGGTGTCTTTCAATCAGGTTTGTCAGTCAATACTTTAAACACGATCACAAAACATTGTTAGGATAATCAAATCTCACAAGTTACGGTGGGAAGGACATGCAGTGCAAATGGAATTATCTATAACCATGTACAGGGTAGTGATTGGCAAACTCAATGGGAAGACCTAGACGCAGATGGGAGGATAATATTAGCATGGACCTGAACGAGATAGGATGTAGTGAGGCGGACTGGTTAGAACTAATTTGAGATAAGTTTAGGGTATAATGAGAGTGCTTGGATAGAACTAACTTGAAATAAGTATAGGGAGTAATGAGAGTTCCTGGATAGAACTAACTTGTGATAAATATACGGTATAATTAGAGTGCCTGGTTAGAACTATCTTGTGATAAACATAGGGTATAATGAGAGTGATTGGATGTAACTAACTTGAGATAAGTTTAGGGTGAAATGAGAGTGCCTGGATAGAACTAACTTGAGATAAGTTTAGGGTGTAATGAGAGTGACTGGTTATAACTAACTTGAGATAAGTTTAGGGTGTAATGAGATTGACTGGTTATAACTAACTTGAGATAAGTTTAGGGTGTAATGAGAGTGACTGGTTATAACTAACTTGAGATAAGTTTAGGGTGTAGTGAATTGGACTGGATATAAATATATGTGGCTTACTTTTGTAAGTACGGCAATAATCTTAACGATTTCCTAATGCCACATAGTAGGTAAGTAAAATATTTGCTAACCTATCCATCAACTAACATTCTGCCATAATATAAATTGGGACTCATAAACTGAAAATTGAAAAATGACACATGGACACGGGAATTGAACGCGGGATCTTTGGTTTAATACGCCAGTGCCCTGACCACTGAGCTATCTAGGAATCGTCCCGTAGCCAGGGTCATTCTTCACGCATTGGCGTACTAAGCCAGATGTCCCGGGTTCAATTCCCGTGTTCAGGTTGTCATTTTTCAATTTTCAGAATTTGATATCTAGATGATGAATTACTCACTAAAAATCATAAATAATAGCTTCGACTATTTGATTTTCACTCATAAACTAATTAAAAAAATGTATCGTAATATTATGTTTCAAAATTCTACGTCCCATTAGTACAAATTTGAAAGTAGACTTATTATGAGAATCTATATTTTTTTGCATCAAATATTACACTAATATACTAAAAATAAAGAAGGTAGTGCTTTACCCGCAAATACGTGTAGGAAAACACGAAACTATTTAGGAAGAAACAGTATACAAGTGACCTAATTTTGACCCAGACATCCCAATCTCCAGAAAACTAAACCAGACTAGTCCAACATTTAGTTCGCGTGTCCACTCATGCGGATTGATCAATTTCATTGACTTAAAGTTTTATCTCAAGATTAATAAATTAGATTATTCATTCTGATATACTTTTGATTAACGGTGTTTTGATGATCTTTTATACAGAACTACAATAAATCTCAAATATACATTTAAATGTATACATATTTTTTACCGCTTGGAAACCTATCTCCCACCTCTAAGGAGAAATTGATCCAACTTTCATATAAGGTATCATTATTAATATATATTTGATAAATATTTAATGTTTAAATCTAATAATTTTTATTTATAGCTTACCTATAATGTAATATATTAATTAGCAGGAAGAGCATTATATTAGCTATTTTATAGTTTAATGCAATCGTTTTAAATTGTTCAATCACGTTTAAGCTTTATTTCAATTCTCCCTCATCTAAACTTTTGGATCAAATTATATGGTAACTAAATAAGCTATAGTAATTATATGAATATTTATATTTAATTCCATATAAAATTACTACATTTTATTCTGTTTACCAAATTTATATATATTATTTTTCAAAATAATATAGGAGATTTAATCATGGAATTGTATGAATTTTCTTTGTCTCTTAAATCCCTCGTACGTTCTAATGGTAATTTTGCTGTCCTCGGGTTGAGCTTTAGCACAACATATCTGGGCACTTTGGGTGGTCGGGCTCAATACAAGCTGAACAGAGTTGATCAATGAAATACGAGTGTATTGACAGAAGTCTTGACGGGGCCGAAAAGTCCGCCTTACCAACTTGTGACGGTTAGAGTGAATCGTGTTGGTTTAGGGCGAGCTCAAGCGGTCAATTTCCGATATCACATTACTTTAACACATTTTTATGAACTGTCATATAATATGGGGATTGATTGGAGATTAAATATGTGGATTTTTTCAGTGATCAATGAAACATAATTATAATATTTTACCAATTTTTTAACTTAATTTTTATTTTAATCAATAGCTGTGAATTTTTTTTAAAGCACCACGTTAGAAAAAGTTGGGTAACGTTAGAATGGACCTGAAAGAGATAGGGTGTAATGAGGTAGATTGGATAGAACTAGCTCAAGATAGGGACAGGGTGTAACGAGGTAGACTAGATAGAACTAGCTCAAGATAGGGAGGGAGTAATGAGGTGGACTGGATAGAACCAGCTCAAGATAGTGAGATTTTAATGAGGTGGACTTGATAGAACCAGCTCAAGCTAGGAAGGGAATAATGAGGCAGACTGGATAGAACTAGCTAAAGCTAGGGATATGGTGTAATGATGTGGACAGGATAGAACTAGCTCAAGATAGGGAGGGAGTAATGATGTGGACTTGATAGAACTAGCTCAAGATAGGAATAGGTGGCATAATTTTATAAGTATGGCAATGAACTTTCAAGTTCTTAATGACATATGAAGGGTTTACTTACTTACTCTAAGGTGGTTTGACCGAAATGGGGTATGAGGTAATTTACTCTTTATGTATTTACTCATCCGATTACCCAAATTATATGATTCCTCTCACCTTTATAAAGTGTTTGGTGTTTTGTGTGAAGTCTAGGGTAATCTGGTTGTAATGGAAATAAATAAACTGTTTTGTTTATATAAAGAACAAGATGATTACACAACCCAAAAAGTAGAATCATGCGTAATAATAAATTCAATAATTTCAACACCTAAGCCGTTTCATCAGATGTTAAGAAAGATTATGAATAATTAGACACATAGCTACATTATTTTGAATCTTTTACTAAACATATTTAAATTTTTCAAGTGGTACGTAGATTGTTGGGCCCATGGACAAAATGGCGTGAAAATCTAAACCGTAACAGGAAGGAAGATATTTGAGCTACGATCGGGTTTTTTCTACATGGTTTCACAATCTTCCTCCACGAAAATGAGGCTACACATCCCATAAATCCAAACTTTCCTATCCATAACACATTACCGTAATTAGTACATATGGTTAGAGTATCGATATTTTTTTAAATTTCTAATTAACTTTGTGGCAACGCAAACTTTTATTGATTTAGAAAGAAGTTGACTGTCAATCCGGTGATTGATATATATCTGTGCAACCAGCACTAAATAATATAGTTAAATATAAATTTGACTGAAAAGGTTTATATTTTTTAAACCTTTCTACAAATCAGAATCTTACTGTAATTTACTTGCGACGAACAGATTTCAGCGTCCCGAATTTCCTCAGTTAAAACTCTGTGCTCCGTGTCTAGAGAAGTGTTTAAGAGATCTCGCGCCCACACCACAACACACACACACACGAACACACATACCCCACCTGTCTTCATGCGTGTTGACGACGGGCGGGAGATAAAAATGGACCACTACTGGAGACGCAAACGGTCGTACTCGGGCTAAGAATAGCCAAAGATCCAGCCGCTTGGAATACACCAAACTCGTGTGGTGCAATGCAGACGAATTCCACACTTAGGCCTACAGTCCTGTAGGGAGAACTACGGATGTGAAAATGTCAAACACTTTTTTTTTATGAGAGATCTTACAATACTACAAGGGACGTACTGTAAATGGGTGTGTCTTATGGTAGTGGGTTAAAATCGCCCCTCAGGAATAGCGTTAATAATTTATTTTTATTTCCCTCCTCAAGGGCCACACTGCAAAACACTGTCCGCATACAAATGTCTGCAAACAAATTCCCGTGCACAAGTATCCGTTAGCAAATGTACTTGTGTTTGCGAGAGACTCATACAAATATCGTGGGAAATTATTATTATTATTATTATTTATTTATCACCGCGTCTTACTACCCATTCGGGTTATACGCACTTACGCTAATGTGTAATGGTAGGGTGATTGTGATATGAAATGGAGGACCTACAGTTTAACGTGGGATCCGAACCACGGTGGAGGCCTGGCATTCCCCACATTCACAAGTTGTGATTAATACACGTCTTATCAGAGGTGAAGGAATGGTTTGGTAATCAGATAAATCTGTACCGGGACCAAGGATTGAACCCCGGACCCCAGCACAGAAGTCTTGACACCACCAGGAAACCTCGGGGGGAAATAGAATGTCACCGGCGTGGGACGTCCATACTCACTGAAGAAACATAGTTAGTTGAAATATATCTGAACTGAAATAGCAGATGCGATCTGTACCAGTTACGTAGATTTAACGATTTTATCCTTTTCTCAACATCCGATGGACTTACAAGGTAGATCTTTGAAATACTTTCATATTCATCGACTTTCTTTGTTCTACGCTTGTAATCAATGCACTGCAAGACACATAAACATAAGAATGATGTGCAAATCAAGGACAAAAACTTAAAAAAAAATAATCACATGACATAGAGGAATTCAAAACAAGGAGAAATTCGTCAAAAGTTGGTCGCTGACACAAACTGAACAATGAATATACCTCTGGCCACACGGCCCTCCACAATGGCGGCAAATCTATGTGTTTTTTCCATTCTCAACGGAATAAAATGCAGGCAGACATTTGCCCACAAACATTTATCTCTGTATGCGGAAAAATGCCAAAAATAGTTCCCTGACATTATTCAAACAGTTGTTTTTATATATCTGCCGGCGTGTTCATGGACTAATGTATGTCAGTGTAGACTAGGCTTTTTAACTTATGAAAGCTGTAATACCTACATCCGCAATTAGGGTTTAAAAATAACTTTTATGTTACTCTAATACTAAACAAATATTTTATCACCACCTCTTACTACCTGTTCAAACTGTATCCATATTACTAATTAAACTAATGAGTTAGGGATGAAGTAAGGTCGAATTTAGAGGTAGAATGGAAAACCATTTTGAAAAACACTCTGGCCAAGTACAATCGACCAGGATTAGAACCTTGATCTCATTGCTATGGACAGTCTAGTCCAACACGAGAGTGACGCCTTACACCATGTGGCTACCGAAGCAGGTAACAAAATAAATTCCTTGCCACTTCCTGCTGGGAAACTTCACCACCACAAATAGAACACCAAATTTACCCTCTTCCTAAATAAAATGTAAATTACCAACAATCAAAGGTAATCAAAATTAAGCTTAATAATTTAGGGGTATTCCTTAAATAACTAAATAAGTTTAGTCTTTATTTTAGGGTAAAATTCAAGTTCAGGAGCAATAATAAATCCATTGATAAATGGCCGCTTTGGTGGCCGCATGGTTCTTAGGTGTCATTCTCGCAATATACTGGATTTTCGCTGACAAAGGGATCGGGGCTCGATTCCCGACTGAAAGTAGCATTTTATAAATTATTTTCCACTTTTCTTCCACGCAAATACGGGTACAATTTCTTTATATTCAACCTTTTTCATCCCTAACACATTAGTGTAATTAATAAACAAGCTTGTGAATGTGGGGAATGCCAGGCCTCCACAGTGGTTCGGATTCCACGTTAAACTGTAGGTCCTTCATTTCATCTCACAATCACCCTACCATTACACATTAGCATAAGTGCGTATAACCCGAACGGGTAGTAAGACGCAGTGCTAATAATAATAATAATAAACATGGGAAGAGACTATTGAAAATACCTAAACGCAGATGCAAGAACAACATTATAATGGTCCTGAAGAGATAGAGTTTAATGAGGTGGACTAGATAGAACTAGCTCAAGATAGGAATAGAGTGTGATAAGGTGGACTGGATAGAACTAGCTCAAGATAGGAGTAGAGTGTGATAAGGAGGACTGGATAGAACTAGCTCAAGATAGGAATAGAGTGTGATAAGGTGGACTGGATAGAACTAGCTCAAGATAGGAATAGAGTGTGATAAGGTGGACTGGATAGAACTAGCTCAAGATAGAGATAGGGTGTGATGAGGGGGACTGGATAGAACTAGCTCAAGATAGGAATAGAGTGTGATAAGGAGGACTGGATAGAACTAGCTCAAGATAGGAATAGAGTGTGATTAAGGTGGACTGGATAGAACTAGCTCAAGATAGGAATAGAGTGTGATAAGGTGGACTGGATAGAACTAGCTCAAGATAGAGATAGGGTGTGATGAGGGGGACTGGATAGAACTAGCTCAAGATAGGAATAGAGTGTGATAAGGTGGACTGGATAAACTAGCTCAAGATAGAGATAGGGTGTGATAAGGTGGACTGGATAGAACTAGCTCAAGATAGGAATAGAGTGTGATAAGGTGGACTGGATAGAACTAGCTCAAGATAGAGATAGGGTGTGATGAGGGGGACTGGATAGAACTAGCTCAAGATAGGAATAGAGTGTGATAAGGAGGACTGGATAGAACTAGCTCAAGATAGGAATAGAGTGTGATAAGGTGGACTGGATAGAACTAGCTCAAGATAGGAATAGAGTGTGATAAGGTGGACTGGATAGAACTAGCTCAAGATAGGAATAGAGTGTGATAAGGTGGACTGGATAGAACTAGCTCAAGATAAAGATAGGGTGTGATGAGAGGGACTGGATAGAACTAGCTCAAGATAGAGATAGGGTGTGATGAGGGGGACTGGATAGAACTAGCTCAAGATAGTGATAGGGTGTGATGAGGGGGACTGGATAAAACTAGTTCAAAATAGAGATAGGTGACGTACTTTTGTAAGTGCGGCAATGAACTTTCGAGTTCCTAATGCCATAGAGTAGGTAATGAAATACATAAGTGAGTAGCCCGAACGGGTAGTAAGATGCGCTGCTTAAATTATTATATTATATCACTGGTAATAAAGTTGGGTTAATATTTTATTTTTAAGTAGCCGGAATAAAGTAGTAATTATATAAACAATTATTTTTGGTGAACATAGACTTTGTGAGATGATCTTGGCTAGGCCAGTCTATTGTAGGAGGACTTTGGTTCAATTCCTGGTGTTGATAACGAAGATCTTAGTACAAGTTTGTCCTGATATTTATTAGTAGTATTATATAGCATCGTATATATTGATTTACTTTGGAGGATGGTATTGTAGGAAACACTAGTTGAGGGAAGTAGGGCCTATTTAAGCTTTTTTTTATAGCAAACTTTTTTTTTGCCAAAATAAATAAAATAATGCTCTAGTAGAAACATATAGATTAAAATTCTTCACATTGTGACTTCAAAAGTTGTTGAATATCTGTCATGAGCATACCGGAATAAGTCAAAAGTTGTTGAATATCTGTCATGAGCATACCGGAATAAGTCAATAGTGGTTGAATATCTGTCAAGAGCATACCGGAATAAGTCAAAAGTGGTTGAATATCTGTCATGAGCATACCGGAATAAGTCAAAAGTTGTTGAATATCTGTCATGAGCATACCGGAATAAGTCAAAAGTGGTTGAATATCTGTCATGAGCATACCGGAATAAGTCAAAAGTGGTTGAATATCTGTCATGAGCATACCGGAATAAGTCAAAAGTGGTTGAATATCTGTCATGAGCATACCGGAATAAGTTGACACACTTTTTAAATGACGAGAAAAAGTTATCAATAAATTCTAGAACACCCTCGACATAAATTCAATAATTATTGCGGTCATCATGTGAATAAAGTTAAATTCTATATTTCTACGGGAGAATTATTTGATTTCTTTTGACCAAAAGAAGTTGTGATATAAAAACAGCAAAAAAAAAAAAAACTGCTCTTTTCTCGCATTCCCTTCGACTCAGCATTAATGTATCGACGTTATTATTCTCTACTTTCTTCCAGTTTGAAATTCCAGGTGCAATTTTGATGTGTATAGTGGTAAACCTTTCGAATATTAAGACGTAAGGACAATTTATTCTATCCATTCGATTGACATTCAGTGCTCTATATGATAGTTTAATTAATATGTTTTAGGTTTTTGTTGAACTGACTTGTGATATGTTTATAGAATGTGTTCTGATATGTCTGTTTAGGAAGTGCTCATTAATTCAAAGAAACAGTTGAAGAGTAGGCCTGACGAAGTTATCAAACGCAAATAAACCTGACCTTTAGACGTGAGACGGAAGGACCTGAATCTGTAAGAGTCCTCATCCTCAATACAAATAGAACTGACCTTTAGACGTGAGGCTGAAGGACCTGAATCTGTAAGAGTCCTCATTATCCTCAATACAAATAGAACTGACCTTTAGACGTGAGACTGAAGGACCTGAATCTGTAAGAGTACTCATTATCCTCAATACAAATAGAACTGACCTTTAGAGGCGAGACTGAAAGACCTGAGTCTGTAAGAGTCCTCATTATCCTCAATACAAATAGAACTGACCTTTAGACATGAGACTGAAGGACCTGAATCTGTAAGAGTCCTCATTATCCTCAATACAAATAGAACTGACCTTTAGACGTGAGACTGAAGGACCTGAATCTGTAAGAGTCCTCATTATCCTCAATACAAATAGAACTGACCTTTAGACGTGAGACTGAAAGACCTGAGTCTGTAAGAGTCCTCATTATCCTCAATACAAATAGAATTGACCTTTAGACGTGAGGTTGAAGGACCTGGATCTGTAAGAGTCATCATTATCCTCAATACAAATAGAACTGACCTTTAGACGTGAGACTGAAGGACCTGAGTCTGTAAGAGTCCTCATTATCCTCAATACAAATAGAACTGACCTTTAGACGTGAGACTGAAGGACCTGAATCTGTAAGAGTCCTCATTATCCTCAATACAAATAAACCTGACCTTTAGACGTGAGACTGAAGGACCTGAATCTGTAAGAGTCCTCATTATCCTCAATACAAATAAACCTGACCTTTAGACGTGAGACTGAAGGACCTGAATCTGTAAGAGTCCTCATTATCCTCAATACAAATAAACCTGACCTTTAGACGTGAGACGGAAGGACCTGAATCTGTAAGAGTCCTCATTATCCTCAATACAAATAGAACTTACCTTTAGACGTGAGGCTGAAGGACCTGAGTCTGTAAGAGTCCTCATTATCCTCAATACAAATAGAACTGACCTTTAGACGTGAGACTGAAGGACCTGAATCTGTAAGAGTACTCATTATCCTCAATACAAATAGAACTGACCTTTAGACGTGAGACGGAAGGACCTGAATCTGTAAGAGTCCTCATTATCCTCAATACAAATAAACCTGACCCTTAGACGTGAGACGGAAGGACCTGAATCTGTAAGAGTCCTCATTATTCTCAATACAAATAGAACTGACCTTTAGACGTGAGGCTGAAGGACCTGAGTCTGTAAGAGTCCTCATTATCCTCAATACAAATAGAACTGACCTTTAGACGTGAGACTGAAGGACCTGAATCTGTAAGAGTCCTCATTATCCTCAATACAAATAGAACTGACCTATAGACGTGAGACGGAAGGACCTGAGTCTGTAAGAGTCCTCATTATCCTCAATACAAATAGAACTGACCTTTAGACGTGAGACTGAAGGACCTGAGTCTGTAAGAGTCCTCATTATCCTCAATACAAATAGAACTGACCTTTAGACGTGAGACGGAAGGACCTGAATCTGTAAGAGTCCTCATTATCCTCAATACAAATAAACCTGACCTTTAGACGTGAGACTGAAGGACCTGAATCCGTAAGAGTCCTCATTATCCTCAATACAAATAGAACTTACCTTTAGACGTGAGGCTGAAGGACCTGAGTCTGTAAGAGTCCTCATTATCCTCAATACAAATAGAACTGACCTTTAGACGTGAGACTGAAGGACCTGAGTCTGTAAGAATCCTCATCCTCATCCTCCCCCCCGTGATCCGCCCTGTCAGGCACGTCCAGGAAGGCCGCCGATTTGCGGGGCTGAGACGAGACAGAGCTGGCGTTCCTCACGGACCTTCTGGTGCTCCCCTGTCGACGCCGCTCCCCAGGGGAAGTCTCCGGCGTCGCAATCACGGGTATATCACACAGTCTGGGCTCACTCGTGCCGGCCCGCATCGTGGTGGACGTACTGGTGTGACCGACGCCGGACGCGCGACGCCTACCCCAGTTACCCTGGCGCTCTGAGAGCGTGCCGCCGGGCGGCGCCGCCTCGAGCTCGTCGGCGTCGCGGTGTTGCTGGCACTCGCGGCATCGTGACCTGTCGTCGCCATGCTCGCTAGTCGCACTGCCCGCTTTTGGCGGAGAGAACACGTGTTGAAGGGGGGGAGAGAATGGTGCGCGGTCGCTCTCTTGTTCTGGTAAACAATGTTTCCCTCCTTCATCCCCTCTTACCTGCCCAGGAAGCGCGCGCTTATGTGCGTGCGAGCAACAGGCTGCAGGGCTGCCACATTTCCGCCCTACAAATACCAACTTCAAAAAGGGCGGACTAAATATATGAAAAAATCCTCCTTGATTAGCTGTCACAACCACTTTATAGTACTATATTTATTAGGGAGAATATATTATAAAATACAAACGTATTTATATAGTGGCCAACATTGTTAACATTCTACTTTTTATTTTCTCGTTATCTTACAGGTAGAAAAAGTATTGTGATCGTTAAAAAAAAATCTTACTCAAGATTTTGATGAATTTCAACGTTTCATAACCCCCCGAATCCGAAAAAAAGTGTTTTTTTTGCATTGCTGTCTGTCTGCCTAATTGTTTAAAAATAAAATTATAAAATTTAAAACTGTGAGTCAGAAAACGTTTTACGTAAGTACAGCGCAATTTATGCTTGGGCTTGATAATGTATATTATTTCGTTTCACATATATTACGAGTTTTGAGTAAATATATCCATTTTTAAACAATGGATTGAGAAGGTCCATGTGGAGTTCCGTACCATTTATTTTTTTAAGTTCACGATAATATTGACAGTTGCATATCACATGACCTCACGTATGAATAAGTGAAAGTGATTTGTAATAACTTTTACAACTGTCTAGTTGTTAACACTTTCTTTGAAAATGGGACTATAGTAGATTATTATACCGTGTGTTCATTTGAAAACTTTCCACCTAAATATCTCGAAAGCAACGCATTGTTGAAAACAAAAGTTAGTTAGTTTTTGAAGGGGGATGTAAAGTGGTGAGGTTGGTATGACCTTGGATGACGGTTCTTAGGTCATGTTAAAGTCATTGTGATTTTTTATAAGTGAGACTCCCCTATTTTTATTGCATATTCTTGTAACTTAAATCGTGGTACTTTTAAAATGGTAGTGTCATTCTCTTTTAAAGTAGAATATCACGAGGCACTAGTCTTGCAAGTTTCAACATTGCCGGCGCCGTGTGCGGCATTAGAATTATTCATACATACCACGGTATGTGTGTACGTTTATGTGAATTTGTAAAATAATAAACAAAATAAATAGCTACTAATTTATTTTTATCTATTCAGCACCCGTCTTACTACCCGTCCGGGTTATACGTTTATGTACTAATTACGCGAATGGGGAAGTTTGAATTTAGAGGCCATTAACCCGCGTTTGCGAGAGGGAGAGTGGAAAAACATTTAGGAAAAACCACCCCCAGATCAACTCTAAACTAGAGCGTTAGCTAACTACGCCATCGAAATAGGTACTGATTAACCCACTGGTTTTTATTTTCAGTTTAAAGTAGGTTTTCAAAATGCTCTCCAGTTTGAACTAAACATTGATATAGCCTATTTTTGAATTAGCTTCTGACTTTTGGTGAATTTGCTTTTGTAATAGTTCCACTCGCCATTGATATTCTATCTTTTTTTTTAACTCTTTGGTATTTGTTTGACACCACCGTTTTGAAAATGCCACGACGTGAATGCCAGGCCTCCAGCGTGGTTCGGATCCCACGTTAAACTGTAAGTCCTCCGTTTCATCTCCCAATCACCCTACTATTTCGCATTAGCGTAAGTGCGTATAACCCAAGCGGTTAGTAAGACGCGGTGCTAATAATTAATAATAATAATATATATATAATATTTTGTAAAAAACTTTTTGGAGCCAAATATATAAAATGTTGCTTTCAATAAATACGATTAGTTTAATTTTATACACATAGTAGGCCCTGTGCTCAACAGTTTTTGAATATATTTCATGGTAGACCCTATTAGAGGCATTTGACTATAAACATCCTGTTAAAATCCGAGATCCTCATTCATGACAAACATTCAAGTACGGTTGAAATTACTTTATGTAAAAAATTAAACTAAACATATCCATTGTAGTTTTATTTTCAATTTGTTCACAAAATGCTATCTATTATAAAAACTTTAAAAATAGAACCGTTCGATTTAATTTCCTCCCCATCTTAAGTCTTAATTTTACTAATCTAATAACATCGGGTTCGATTACCGGCATGGAAGTAGAATATATTGTTTTTTTGAAATGTGCTTTTTCTCCTTTTTTAGTAATGGATTTATGCCTGAAGAACTGCTCGGTGTGTTTTAAAGTTTAGTTAGTCTATAAGTAATGTGATGATTTAACGTTAAAATCCTAGTGATATAAAATTACCAACATTTAAAATTACATTTATGAAAGAGCTGACCCCATTGCTAAAAATAAAAAACTGCAGGCACTGAAGATTGAACTTGGGACCCTGGATAAGTATCCATGACCTTTGATCACTAGACCACAGAGGTGGATGTTTGTATATTTTTCTATTTTTGGGATTAAGACTCCTGTTTTTTTTCCTCACCCTTCCCACCTTGCTCACTCTTGGAGGCAACAAGGACCTACTGGACCACTTAGGCCTATTGACTATAGTTTGGTGGGCTAAGATTTCCCGCCATTATTATTTATTGTTTTCGGGCCAAGCGTCACTGGCGCAGATTTTAGCACTTCCGGTTTTTAGTCAGTTGTGAGTCGAGACTCGTTAGAGCAGGAATTGAGTTTAGGGTTCTACGAATCTCACTTGGAAGTGGTTTCAGACTCTTATACAGCTGACAGATAACGAGCTGACGGCTTTGAAATGTTACCAGACCAAATTATGTATCCCTACGTCGAACCATATGATCTGCAACATCATGTGTTTAGCAGCTGTCACTTCTGACAGTCAAAATTTAAGTACATATCTAAATGTTGACTGACAGAAGTCAGCACCAAAGAAACCACGGGGCTACTGTACGTATGTAGTGACGTCATGAAGAGCACTCCAAGACACGACCAATCAGACAAGTAAGGTGAAGGTGAGTTTGCCTCTACCCCTATCCCGAATTCCATACAGTCCTATTGTCCATGTTCGTAACACTTGTCCTCCATATATATATTAGTCTATCATTAATTGTGAATTACGCTACAGCGGCCATATTAATAAATATATAACACTTTATTTATGCTCAAGTTTATAATTTCCAAGGAAAAACCTATCTTAACTGCTCTCGCGGCTATGGTTTCTAAGGTCTATTATATCAATACTCTATTACTTAAGTCAACATTTATTTTGTTAAATGTACAATTTTGGCTGTACTTATATTTTTGGGTACTGATTCTGAAATTGAAGTTAGAATTTTTCCATTGACACTCCATATTTTTGTAACAGACCTACCTTCCCTAACAGGACTATGCATAACTCAATATCACGCTGTTAGTGGACTAATGCAAGTTTAGTGGTATTATTAGCTTATTAACATGCTAATTGTGTTGACACACATTTTTCACTTGTATTAGTATAACTTCTAAAAATATGGCTAAAACTGAAGTTGTTGTGTTAACTGATCTTTCTATTGGTGCAATTTTTTTTATTACTGCGTCTCATTTCTCGTTCGGGTTATTTATACGTATATATTAATTACGCTTATGTGTTAGGATCTAGAAAGATGAATATAAAATAAGAATGGGTGGTCAAATAAATTAAAAATTTTCAGTAAACGCAATTTATCATAATTAGATGACCTGTTTAAAAAAATGTTTTATACAAACAACATAAAAAAGTTAGTGATTAGTATATTTCATATTTCTTAATTCCTTAATAGTTTAAAATTTATTTCAGTTGATCCCAAATAATTATTTTATTATTTTTCTTGATTTGTTAACTCACTTAACATAAATGAAAAATAAAATTAAACTCAAATAAGATCAATAAATGCTAATACAACGCTCAGTTGGGCATTTTTTTAAATAGTCCTAACGCAGGTTTTTTAAGCCCTGTTTTAAATTTGGGCATACTATTAACAAAATATCTAGTTAAATGCTAGTTTGCTAGGCCTAAAATATTCCTTAAAAAAATAATTCATTAATTTGTAGATTGGTTTAAATATAAACTATCTGATTTGCTATGCGATAATAATATTATGTTATGTATCTACTCAAGATTTTAAAGCATTACTACAAAGTGTTTGAAGTGTGTGGGCTGAACATTATTAATTAATACTTATAAAGATTGTTTAAAGTGTCAAATACGTAGATTGGAAATCGTGCCAAAGATTTTGCATGAAAACCGCCAGCCATTAATACCTTACTTGCCGATAACGCAAATATTATTTTGTGGAACTAATCACGGCACTATGTTGTATTATATTTTGTGATTGTATATTAAAAAATCTATACATGCCACGTTGATTGGTAGGAAATAATAGTTTGATAAAAATATTGATAACATTTGTTTTCCGATATTAAATAATCTCTCACAAGGCACATTTGCAATATTTACGTAGGCCTAACAACTTCTAGAGAATATGTACACCTGATATAATTTTACAATATCCTCTAGTGCAATATTCCTCGCATTCTTATTTTTATTAATTCTGTGCTTAAAACTGCACAAAAACTCATTTTTTTCATAACATTCCACAAATAAGTGTCCCCCGCACAACCAATTCTTTAGTTGCCGCCATTTTGAATTGTCTACTCGCATTAGTAAAGTTGGAAGGTGACCAACTTTTTCACTTAGCAAGTAGACTTGTTTGTTAGTAGCTTGCTTGTCTGTTTACACAGTGCAAGCTGTGCGCGCGCAGCCACATTAGTGTACTTGCATTAGTCAACTAATACCGTGTCAACAGGCCTTTATGAACATTTTAAAATATCATTCCACAGGCAGATTTTGATTTATTTACTATTCTCACGATTGGGACAACAAAGGTAATTCATTAGTTAATCTCTATTAGTCATTTATTGCTCACAAATTTTAGATTATGAGGAATTTTAAATTGTATAATTCATAAATAAATGAATCTTATAAGTTCAATCTAGTCAAGAGACAGCTTAATCAGCTTTCATAAAGTAGTAATCAGGTAAAAACATGTGTGTTATATGGTATATGCTGATTTTGGTGTGAAGAAAAGTTTAAAAATTCAGAAATATCAATTTGATAACACATGTATATATCTAAATTGACCGCCTCAGATAACATAACTTCATGCATGAATATATTAAAATTGTTTTATTAACTACCAAATACTTTTCTTCCTGATAAAATAAACCTGGAAGCTGCAAGTTTTAGTATCAGTTTCCTGTTTATTTTTTTGTACACTGAGTGTGAAAATATTATAAAAATAAATATAGCTTGTAGTCATGTTATAATCAAATAAGTTTTTTGTTATATTTGAAGTGCGTTAACTTTAAAGACTCACAGAAGAAACATAACTTTACATATTAGAAATTTGTGTGAACCTTTTTGTTTAAGATAGGTGATCAGGGCAAATCTTCGCCCCTTATAACCACCGTGCTTCATATATAGCACCTTTGAGGGGTTGGCCGAAAGGATCCAGTCACATGACATTTGCGGTTCCTATGATTTGAGAGAACCGTAGGACCACCCCATGGATTGCTATTTTTTGCATGAAAAAACCCCATGGAATAATGGTTAAAAGGTTAGACTTAATGTTATATATATCCTGATACTCCCTTGGATATAAACCCTGCACCCTACAGTCCAGAGCTTTACTTTCATGTACTGCCACAAACATGAAGCTTCGATCCCGAAGATGTTGAGTCCCCGGACTGACATAATTTATGAAGAGAGAAAAAAGACCCAGATTTTTTGGAAGGTAAGACTTCTACTTAACTTCACTTAATTATTCAGAGCTAAATGACCTGGTTCGTGATATGTTTTATCAAAAAGTAAAGCCGAGATATTGGCTTCAAGATTCTAAGGATGCATTCTTTTACAGCAATATACAAAAAAAAAACTGTTCTTTTCATCAATGGAATGATGTGGACTCTTTACTTCTGGCCTTGGGACAGAATAAAAATCCTGAAGAATGGTGACTTTTAATAAATTCTTCAAAGCTTAGTTTGAAAGAGTCCTATTTCACAATGAAAATAGGTATACATTGATTCTCTTGCTTATGTCGTTCAAATAAAGGAATCATATTAACATATGCACTTATGCTGATCAAAATACAGTATGTACGAAAAATAGTCTTAGAATATTAGTGGAGATCTCAAAGTGATAGCTCTTTTACTCGGATCACTTCTGAAGTTTATCTTCCACCGCTACATATAAAGCTGTTTTGATGAGCTTTTATGTCATAATGGCCAAGGTTTTCTTTGCCTGAAAGAAAAGGTTCCTGGAAAAAGTTTGTGAAGATCAAGTAGAGAATATTTGTTGGTCTATAAATAAGGTCACAAATAAACAATACTTAATTTTAAGAAAATTCAAACGAAGTTAAGGCGGCTGCATGGGGATCCTTTAAAAAAAATGGTAAATAATTTCCTGTAAAACTATAAAGCATATAACTACAGAAAACTTGTGACCTCATAGAGAACTACAGAAAATTGGAATGTCTCTTAAAATACATTTCTTGAACTCAACAGGCAGTACAGAGAACAGTTCCACCAGTAAAAATCTAGCATTAAACACGCTACAAAAAAAAAAAAAAAAAAAAAAAATGGAGCCCAAAAATGATAGCCGACTAATGCTTGACTCCCAAGGGGGAAGTTTCTCAAATCAAGTATAGAATAACCACAAGAAGTACATTTTAATTCCTTATACAGTACAAATAGCAAACTTAATTACAAAAAGGGTTGATAGCTCAAAAACTAGGCTAGATAGAATAAAATGACTAACAAATATGAATTCAGAGCCAATAATACTATAACAACACCTTTTCATTTCCATATAACAAAAAAAAAAGTTTAAATTTGCTTTTCAGTGGATGATTATCAGTGAGAAAGTTGAGATATAATTTTGGCCAGGTGTATTAAGAGTGGTTTTCCCATAACTCTCAAAGTAAGTGAGAGTGCATATCCTCTAATTAACCTTCTCAGATATTAAGCAGCCACTATTTAAATAACAAAGCTCCTTAAAATTTGCACATATACAGAAAATGTTTTTTTGTG
Source organism: Timema cristinae (assembly GCA_039000515.1). Lineage (NCBI taxonomy): Eukaryota > Metazoa > Arthropoda > Insecta > Phasmatodea > Timematidae > Timema > Timema cristinae. Next base: position 33,395,772 of record JBCFYV010000024.1, on the reverse strand, counting down.
GATTAATAAAATACAACAAATATTAATTTTTCAGAGTACACTCTTTATTATAGGTATAATACAATAAAATACAATACATACTTGTTTTTGAGGTGACAGTATCCTGAAGAATCAGAGAAACAAAAAACATAGCTTAGCAATCTTGAAAAGTTTATGTCAGGACAATTTAATTTTCAAAATTTTATCCATATTACCAACTAATAATTTTGTTCACATTTATTTATTTATAAATACTAATGTCAAATAATAGCTAAGCTATCCACCATAAAGGAGCATGATGAGGGACAGCGTCGTGAACCCTTTGTCGACGTCGGAAGGTGGCAGAGGAGTCAAATCGGGGGAGTTGTGACCCCCCCCCCTCCTAGTATTGTAAGACTGAGGGGGAGGTCAGATAGCGGGTGATGCCGGCTTAAGGCCGAGATACACGAAATAGGGTGGGTCGCCTGGCTGTTCTCAACGGTGTAAAGGAACCCGTCTAGTATTATACAACTGACCAGGTTTTATGTGCTGTGTGTGTGTGTGTGTGGTGTGGTGGGGGCCTAATTCCCCCTCGCCTTAAATTTAGTGTTGTGCCCTAATTTGGGATGAACAAATATAAAAACATTTTCATAGTATCATAAATATTTGTAATCTTCGAGAACCCCAATAGATTGGTGAAAGTTAAAGTTTCTTTATGTTTATAATTAATGCCTTTTTAAATGTATTATGTGAAAAAATAATAAAATTCCTTGTTACAGTGAAAGTGATAATATATTTTAAAAAGTGGCACCTATAAAGTGACAAGTCACAAGCCAGGGTGGTTGGGATAAGATTAACAATAATTAGGTTATTATTTTTGTCACAAGCATACATTATAGTTTTCTAGTGGAACAGTCTATAAATATTTATCTTTTGAATTTAATATAAAGTCTTTGTGTTGGCAATGTACCACCAGAAAACACAGCTAAAGCAGGCTTCAGGTACCACTAGTCCCCTTTCCCCTCAACAAGTCTTAGCGATAACAATTAAATACTTCAGGATACTCCCATGGAAAGGTATAAAATTATAACGGTTCATACATTTGCTATTAATTTTTTTTTGACGACACATAATGTGTCATGCAAAAGTCAAGCATAACATTATAGTGAGGACCAAATAAAAATACTTTCAAGCATTGATAATGTGGTGGTGGTAATTTGTAAAGAGACTAGAAACTAGCAAGATTTTATAAAACGTGAAATAAAAAGAGAATTTATGAAAATAGATACTATTTACCTTCAATGCTGTAGTCGTAAATTTAGCAGTGATGCGACGCAAGGCTGTAGCCTCCCCAACCGCCATAGGCAAACAAATTTCACAAATATAAATGACTCTAGAAGCTCTTTGGAGCATTTTGTAATGATTAATAAGGCAGAAACATACTTCCCCGATTCCAAAATTTTGCATAGAGCACAGTAAATGTCAACAGAATTTATTGATTCATAGTATAAAAAAAGTTTGAACATATATTTATATAAATCAATTAGTTAACTTAAAATTGTATTGCATAAGAATTTTCCTAAAAAAATTATTTTGAATATTTTCCCATGAAAAGCTGTTCCCCTAGACCCCTGTTTACCTTTTTTTAAATAAATAAATTGATCATCATTAAAAGCCACTCCCGAATTTATTTTACTTTATAATAAAGTATATACTGCACATTCAATTGTGTGTCTTGCCTCTTTAAGAAACTTTATCACTACCTGTGGTGTATTACCCGTCTTTCTGTCTTTAAATCACATACCGTGGTGTATTACCCCAGTATTTCTGTCTTTATCACTACCGTGGTTTATTACCCAGTCTTTCTGTCTTTATCACTACCGTGGTGTATTACCCAGTCTCTCTGTCTTTATCACTACCGTGGTTTATTACCCAGTCTTTCTGTCTTTATCACTACCGTGGTTTATACCCAGTCTTTCTGTCTTTATCACTACCGTGGTGTATTATCCAGTCTTTCTGTCTTTATCACTACCGTGGTTTATTACCCAGTCTTTCTGTCTTTATCACTACCGTGGTGTATTACCCAGTCTCTCTGTCTTTATCACTACCGTGGTTTATTACCCAGTCTCTCTGTCTTTATCACTACCATGGTTTATTACCCAGTCTTTCTGTCTTTATCACTACCGTGGTGTATTACCCAGTCTTTGTCTTTATCACTACCGTGGTGTATTATCCAGTCTTTCTGTCTTTATCACTACCTGGTGTATTACCCAGTCTTTCTGTCTTTATCACTACCGTGGTGTATTACCCAGTCTCTCAGTCTTTATTTCATTCTATCGGAACTCATCAGGAAGGAGTATGAAACACATAACACAACTTCCTAAAAGAAGAAACCAAACAACACAAAAGGGAGAGGAAGGGAATTGGTAAATAATGATAGAACACTTAGATAGGAAATATAAAAGGAAAAAATAACATAAGAATAAACACAGGAAATAGATAATGAATTTAAATATATAATATATATATGCTAAGTAGAGATACTGAAGTGTCTTTGAAATAAGTGACAAAGTAACCACTAACAGTAACACTAAAGGTGACCAAAAAGGGAATATAAATGACAAGAATATGTGCATATACTTTCAGGAAAATTATTTACCTATTAAATAGGCCAATTAAGATCCAATGTTCAAATTGAATTTTTTTTAAAATATCACAATGTTAAACTGTTTTAAATTTTAAAGTTTATAATTAAAGGATTCTCTATAAGGAAAACCTCTTTTTGCTTTATGAGGTAATTATATTATATTTGGAAGTTGAATAGAAACATATAAACGGGACGAGTACAATATGGCTTTTACAAGGAAAATAAAAACATAGTTCACCCTTTATATTGCTGACATTGGAAAAGAAAGTAACAGTTGCCTCTTAAAGAAAATTGATCGTCACCGCCCAATCCCCTGACCTAGGTTTCATTCTATCGGAACTCATCAGGGAGGAGTGTGAAACACGCAACTCAACTTCTTAAAAGAGGAAACCAAAAAGACACACTGTAAAAGCCAAATTATGTTCATCCCTTTTATATGTTTCTATTCCTCTTTCCTATATCTTTTTCCAAATATAATAAATCAAAGATAGGAATTATAGATGTTTTATGTTTTTAAATTTTATTTTGAATGTTGTTTGCTTTATCTATGGATTTCTCTCTCCTTTTTTAAGAACACTAAACAAATATTTGTCTGGAAATACTTTTGCGTAACGTTATGTAGGCCACACCAATCTTTCATTTGCTACTGTAAACAATTAATTTGCAGTTCTTTATTTTTCAATTTCTTAACTTGTTCACTTTTATCTTATTACATTTTGTGTAGAGATATCTCTCTTACATTTTGTATAAAAAATCCCCTTGTAATTTTTAACATATTCATTTTCTTTCCAATTTTTATAATTTATTTGATACCATGTAGTTTCTGTGTGTAATTTTATATTATTATGATAGCTTAAAAATTAATTTATAGTTAAAATCTATACTACATTATAAGTCTTCCTAAACAAAAGGGCTTGAAACTAGAAAAGGTAAGCTTTAATTTGTGTAAAAAGTGACTAATTTTCATTCAGACCACAAGGAAAGACTCTTTTCACTTTTTGAGGTATGTTATCATGTTATATATTAACTATTTAGATATGAATATTTATCTGACACCTTAGCTTAGTCAAGAGCATGTCTGTCTACTGAGCTAAGGGTCCCAGGTTTGATTCCTGGCATGGATGAAAAATTAACACTGGTGAAATGTGGGTTTACTCTTTCATAGTGATAAATTAACGGCTGGGGACTGGATGTTGTGCATGTCCTAGCTTAAGTTAGACTACAAGGTATATGAAGCTATGACAGAACTAGCAAACCGGTAGCGGGAAATATATGGCTTGAATAAAAAAACTGACCCGGACCACAGGCTGGAAAAAAGTAATGTATGTAAAGTAAAGATATGAATATTTTAATTCTGAGATGAATGGCCTCATTAAACAGTGAAGTTTCTTTAATAAGTTATCAAAACGTTGATCAGTTGAGCAAATATCTTTTATGATTCATATTTTAAAGACACATTTTCTTGTATACAATTTAAACACACGTCAAGTTTGGATTACATTTGATAAACATTCACAAATGTACTTTTAGTATATTTCTAGAAGGAAAACCTCATTTCACTTTATGAGGTAATTGTATTATATTTGGAAGAAGATACAGGAAAGGCAGATACAAACAGCTAGGAAATGTGGCTATTTCTATCCACATTTCTTGTCTCGTCTTTCAAACATAAATATATTTTTAGAGTATTATAAATAAGTTCAATATATTTCTTAATCCCATTTACAATTTTTTTTTCCCCCACATTTTATTACCTGTTTTTGTCTCAACATAAGACTGTCATAATTGTACACATGTGAAATTCTTAATCCAATAAAAACTTGCATCAGGATAGTTGACAATTCATAAAGATACAACTATTTCATGTGTGGTACATTCTCAGAAGACATATGCTAACCACTGTCATAAAGCGCTCCCAAGCACTCTTCAAATCTGCTTCTCTGAAATTAGATTATAAACAAAACACTTCAGTGCAACTTCATAAGATAAAATATTTAAAGAAACAATAGAGATAGTATTCTAAAAATACATTTAATTTAAATTATCTATAGTTACACTGGCGGTCTAATAATATTATGGCCATAAATATAAATTTTTTTTAGCATTGCGTCTTACTACTGGTTTGAGTTTTAGGGATAAGGAAGGTTTATATTTTATAGGAAATGTACCCACATTTGCATGGAGGGAGAGTGAAAAACCTTTATTAAAAAATACCTTCAATACACCTGACTGAGATTCGAACCTCGATCTCCCCATCACGACAGTTTAATCTATTGCAAGTGTAGCGTGTTAAACCATGCAGTCACTGAAGCGGGTTTTAAGCCATACTAAGGTAACCTAAGAGACACACGCTCACTCTGGTTTGATCAACCAGTCAAATACAAATAGTTCACAATAATATATTAAATTGGTTATTATAGCCAGCTTAACTTATGTATAGTTATACAAAAGTAACTAGCGAAAAAGTTGAAAGGTAAAGGGCATTACGACAGGACTGGCGTATGATCCTGGCCTCAGTTTGAAGTGTTAGGTCACCTTTGTCAATGAGTAAGAGGGACTGGTTGCTAAAAAAATGACTGACTTGGGATAGCTACTCTGTTAGAACTTAAAATAGATTCACAACTGCAACATCACATCATGAACTATTGTTAATAATAAAATTCCCAAAACTTCAGGTCTGACTATTGCCTCCCTCCAAATAGGCCATACAGACAAATATCCAAAATATGGGGAGAGGGTAGTGACAATACAAAATTTTATACATAAAATAAATACCTTAACCAATTTTTAAAACCTTTTATGAATTGGAATAAAAAAACACACGTATACAGTTAGAATTTTTATAGTTTCAGGTTTCATATAATTTGAGGTAAGAACATGCCCGGTCCAACTTTAATTTTTTTTTTCTGCTGCTACCTGATTCTTTTTAACCACTCGGTTTCTTAGTGATATTGTTTGCTTGCTAATGATTTATTTATGTGCTTGTCTGTTTGGAATTTATATAATTTTGTACTATCAATCCTGTTTATTATTTCAATTTAAAAAAATTGTTTTCTGTATTGTAATTTAATAGTATGTGGTTGGTCAAGTCCTAACTCAAACTATTGAAACTATACAGCGTTTGAAATATTATCTAAAATGTGCCGACCATGATAGCTAAAATAAGACTCAAGAGCAAGAGTTAGGCTATAGTAAATTTAAAGAAGTACCTCAAGACATCCATCTCGAGTGCGCACTGCATGTAGGCAGTGAGGAAGTTACGAAGGTCAGTGTGTGACCAGGTCACTTGTCTCCATGGCTCCAAACAGCGCTCCACCAGCTCCAAGAACAAGAAACGCATCTCCCTTGTGCGGTGCAAGTTGCATGCCACACCCACCAGCGCGCGCGAGTATGACCGGAAGTTGTTCTCTAACTCTTGGTATGACCTCTCCAAAAGCTGTGGTTTAAGTCGCTGACACACAAGACTACAAAATTGTGCATTCACATTGTCATTTAAGAGTTTCATTTTCAATATGTATATGAAGTATTTCATAAATTTAATATTTTATTCTTCTAATTAACTCAGAATTGATGTTCGTGGGTTCAACTCATTTTTCTTGAGCGATAAAAATCTGTAGTATGTAAAAGAACCTCGGAAGGTATGTGAAATTACCTTTCACGATAAAATTGGTAGGCTCTTTCGCTCTCGCTCATATAAATTCTCGTGTAAGCTACTGATATAATCAATTGGTTCAGAAATTGCACATTAAGTACCTTAAATGAAAAATTAATAATTTATATATCGCAATAGCTATAAAATACTAATTCTACATCCATGGGTACTTCTTTTAGAATAGTAGGCCTACTAACTGAAGTCATATGACTCCATTTATTTACTTATAGGAGTTGTAACATTAATTATTTTTTCTAAGAGCAGCCTAAATAGATTTTAAACAACTAGGCCTATGTTTAATTTTTAGTTTTTTAAAACTAGGCAATTACAGAATATTTCTAAAACAATTTTGTTTCCTTGAAATACAAGGTCATTAGGTGAAAACCTCATTTCTCTAAAATATAGGTTAACATAATTTCTCAAATTCAAACCTAGTACAAAAGGTGCTCTTGTTACTACCATTTTGGAGCTTTTATATATTTTCCATCAGTTGTGATTAAAGTGATGCTTTTACAGACATATTAGTAGGAGAGGTATAAGTGCCTAAACTTACTGTTTATGTTCCTTTTCCTTGTCAAGCAGGATACGAACATCCCTGAGATCCAACAGGAACTCCCTGTCGAGATCCGTGTCATCAAACTCTGGACTGTTCTCACCGTAGGTCCAACCACTCATCATGGCCCGAGCGCAGTTGTAGAAGTCTGGGAATGTTAGGTAATGAAGTTTGCGTTTGCTTGTTTCAAACCGCATGCATGCAATGAAGACCACTGCCCCATAACGCCTAGCAACAAAATGGAAACATTAGAAAAAATTTGTAGTATCGGTTTTATTTCAGGTTGCGAAGAGAAAGAAAAAGGAAAAATAAGTGCAAGATAAAACAAATAACTTCTAGAAAATTTAAAGAAAGACTCTAGAAATATTACAAACCATGACGTTAATTTTATTGCTCTAACAGTGAGTCCCCAAATTCATACGCGTTATATATTAATAAAAATAGTTCATTCATTGTCCTTTACATGAGAAAACCACATATTAAGTGCTCAATTAATTTAACAAGCACATATATTTTGTACTTTCTTACTAAAACTACGATAAAGAGGAATGAATAGAATGCAATCTTATTATTGTTTAACTGTTTTTTTATTTACTTTTTCCTTCCTCCTGAATATGTGATACCATTCTAACCTTTATTATTTTATACAAAACATGGGTTTAGTTTGTATATGGTTTAATAAATTCTTGTACACCCAAAATATAATTAGTTATATAGGGCGAGGCAGAAACAATTAGACCACCTATACTGAGGAAAGTGATGGACATGCTGAGGTTTGCCTGACCATCGATGGAGCTCACTTGAGTGACATCTTCAAAATGTGAAAAAGTGTAGTATGTACTTTGTTTTTATTTAGCTATTGAATATTTACTTTTCAATTAAAGTGTTAGTTTTCAAATTATTAACTGTCTAATTGTTTTGCTCTCACCCTGTATGTTTGAATACCAATTTTTAATTAAAATGTATCACTAACTAATATCTTAAATCTCATATTAATTATATTAATTAGAACACAATATATCTTAAAAGTACATTTTAAATAATTCAAAACTTAGAATATAAATTAATAATAACTTATGTTTGTTAAAGTATAGTTACACTTCGGTAGATACATTTTATAACCATTCATTTTCTTTGGTTCCGGATCTCACTATCTGCAGATTGAATACCAATATTAATAATTATATTTATTTCAAGTAAAATATAATTAACAAAGGAACAACTTACTTGGCCAAATCTTCTGAAAGCAAGAAGTTGTTACGAATGTTTTGGACCACTGATCCCTGCATTTCTTCCACCACCTTAAAAACTCTCTTGACGTTATCAAATTGTCGCCTGGGTACCAAATAAAATATGTTAAATCAACGGCAAACATGAATTAAGTGAATAAAATAAAGCATGCTTACTTTGAACCATTAAGATACTCTGTTCACTTTTTACTCAAGACATGATTACCTGCAAGATTTGAGCAGTATGCCTGTTTTCTCACCGACTTCATCCAGATCTTTACGGTGACGAGAAGAAAGCTTTTTACCAAGCAATTCTCGGATAACTGCGTTGTCAAATTCATAATACCTTGTGAGAAAAAACAAAATTATAAATACAGTTAAGTTTTAATATAAATATATATACCTGCCTCGGTGGCTTAGTTGGCTAACACGCTTGTCGTGTTGAGCTCGACTACTGAGGACGGGGAGATCGAGGTTCGAATCTCGGTCGGGTGAACTGGGGGTGGTATTTCCTAAATGGTTTTCCACTCTCCCTCCACGCAAATGCGGGTTCACTTCCTCTAATTCAACCTTCCCAATTCCTAATCCATTAGCGTAATTAGTACTTAAAAGCGTTTAACCCGAACGGGTAGTAAGACACGGTGCTAAATATTATTATTAATATAATATAGGCCTTGATTAAAAACTAGATCTATAGTCAGAATGCTGACCAAGCTGGCACCTTCCAGAATCACTTTAATTAAGTCCTACCTCATAAAGCAACAATTTTTGACGAAGCATAAATGCACATTTTTCTCAAAGTAGTGCTAAGACAGGAGGTGGAATGGACAAAAGAAGACATGTGATTGGAAAAATGTGCTACTATTGCAAATTTGATCTTACAATATTCATAGAAATCGACTTAAGTGAGCAGCTGAAATTCATATACAGCAGCAATCAACAATGCAAGATCATACAAAAAAACTTTGAAATTAGGCCTTTTTGCCTGATGTTTGTCAATGCATAATCAGATATTGAGAGGAAACTGCAGGCTGCAGATTTAAGTTCTTTGGTAGCACTCCAAATGCTGCCTCACATGCAGAGGTGAAGTTTTCCGACGAATGTGCAATCTATTACAGTTCATGTGCCAGAAATGTTTACTTCTAGACTAAAGAGAATTCTCATTTCAAGCGTGAGTTACAAAGGAATGTACCACACATATTTCACAAGGGTTAGACCTATGAGGGCTTCTTGCCCAACCTGTATAATATATAGTCAATATAAGATATGTTCTTGTTTTCACATGGTAAAATATAGGGGGCCTACTGCATGTTATACAATTTTTGTTTTAAAATGACAGCAATAAAAGAGGCAATGGATGGATGAACGATACATTCTGAATGTAGGCCCTACAAAGTAATGGCATATAGCTATTCCCCTTATTTTAATATGGAAGGTAGTTTCAAATTGGCTATTCCCTGGAAAGGGGGGAGAACACGATTTTTAGAAAAAATATACCCAACACTTGGATGGGATTCAACACATCAGGTTAGTGGCAAGCAAATTAGCACTAGAATAACTCTGCCTTTTTTTTACCGGGTTAAGACTTAGGCCTATACTAAAGGTTGGATATCAAATACTAATGAAAAAGGCAAATTTTGTAAATGCAAAGTGTGAATAATTAATGTTAGCCTACTTCTCGATAAGAAGTTTTCTTGTTTGAGGTTCTATCTGAAAGGCTAATTGCTCCTCAAGTTTGGGTGGATTGTGAAGAAGTCGCTCCAATAAGCTGTAGGTGCGATAGTGATCCAAGACATCTGAAGCCACAAGCTCCAAACTTGCGCCAGTTTGTTGTGTTACACCTCTCTGGTGCAAGATCTGCACTGCGTCACATGCTAACAAAAATATACATGCAGTTATAAATTTTAATATACAAAAGCTAAAGTAGTATTTGAAGTATGAAGCAAGAGTACAAGACATTAAAATGTCTTATTAAAAAAGATTTTTTTTCTACTTTAAAATATTGAATCTTGTATGGTTCATAAGTTTTCAACTTTTGTTAAGGAGTCATCCTTGTTTATTATTATTATTATTATTATTATTATTATTATTTTAGCACCACGTCTTACTACCCATTCGGGTTGTACGCACTTACGTTAATGTGTAATGGTAGGGTGATTGTGAGATGAAATGGAGGACCTACAGTTTAACGTGGAATCTGAACCACGGTGGAGGCCTGGCATTCCCCACATTCACAAGATGTCTTGTCAGAGGTGAAGGAAGGGTTTGGTAATCAGATAAATGTGTGCCGGGACCGAGGATTGAACCCCGGCCGCCAGCACAGAAGTCTGACACCTTACCCCTAGACCGCCAGGTCACCGTCATCCTTGTAGATCGAGATTAATCTGGTTTTCACAACTTTGCAAACTAACTTAAAAAAAAAGGTAGCTTATGGAATAAATTACATAATGCTTTTAAATAAATATATACATACAATCGATATTATAAACATTATTGAACCACAGATCACAATATAATGTTTGTAAATCTTTACATTCTTGGGTGATTTTGACGAATTTGATTTAGATTGTTGGCCTATTTAAACTTTTAAAACGTTACAAATATTAAATTGTTTGATTCTAAGACTTATAGAATAAACACTAATAATAAATAAATAATAATAAAATAGAAATATATTATAATGTAACAAAGAAAATAATTTTTAAATGTTCAGTATTAAGTGTACTATAACCGATTATGTAGATAGGGCTATAGCCTACAGTAAAAACTGTCCAAGTGTTTGCAGCATCAACTTTGTGAAATTATTAATTTTTCTTATTTAAATACAAACTATGTCTGAAACTGTTTTGTTTTTTTATTCTAAGGTAATACTTGTTAAATGGGATCCTTTATAGAATTCAGGTTTAGTAACCCAGCATATTAATTAAGCTACTCTATGGTAAAATATGGTTTTTGTTTGTCAAACTTACAAGAACATCCGTCAACCCATAGTTGATATACTTCTGGATCAACTAGAGTATAATTACTGATGAAAACATCAACTTCAGCAAACATAACATACGATTGTTAATATTTTGATTTCCAGAAGAAGACGTGTGAGATAAATAGTTACTTTGACAAGTTGTGCATGTTTGACAAAAAAACATTTTATGGACAATATACAAATATCCCGTAGATATTTTGAAACTCAAAATAGATAGATATTGCATTTATTTCTATTAATTTTTTTTAAAATAAGTATTAACAACATGCTATTATAGCAAGTGCATACAGTAGTTAATGTAATTATTGATGTATTATTATGTGAAATAGGACAATTAACATCAAGGTTATTAAGGTATCGGCGTGACTGGTGGTTAATGAATAATTGTCAGGTTTACCCTGGCTAAACTGTTCTTTACTCCTCACTATTCATTTTACTAACAACACACACACAATAGAAAAAAAAGGAAGATGTTTATAAATCGGATTTAAAGGACATTCTATATTAATTGGAGGAATACACTTATTAGTCCAGTGGCATCAATGCAGGTGTCATCTCGCAAGAACCGACGAGGCACCAGTGTGTTGGGTAAATATCTATATGGTATAAGTAAAGTGGTGAATGGAACACTAGACAAAAAATAAAACAAATAAATAAAGCCTTCCCTTCACAAATTCTCAGAGTACAAATAAATAGCTTGGACTAGAAAGTTAGTTGCATAAGTATGTACATTTTATTTTAATTCAAGTATCTAATAATAAAAAAAACCAAGATGGATGACGTGACAGGGTCTTCTAATATTCCAACCATTCTGGAGACGTTTTAGGGTGACATCTGTGTTCAAATATAAGCGTTATTATATATTTTAGATAGTACTGTTAGATATCTCAACACTAGATAAAATATTTTAAAATATCTGGATGGAAAGTATTTGCTAACCAAATAACGAAGATAACGTTATTAAATGCTGAATTACCTTCACAACTCTTTAAGATAACACAGTGTTTTCCTCACAAGATAACGGCTTATTTTTACTTTGTATGGCAACACTAACAGTGATACACAGTAGTGTGGATAGTTTAACATAAAATAAAAATAAATTAATAATGCATTATGGAAAGTGCTAAACAAAAAACAAAAAATATTTGGGGAATACTGTACACTGTCGACCTCGATATTATACCAAAAGTTATAGGTAAGAAAATAATTTTTTGGAGTATTACTCTCAAATTTATTATTCGCTATGATGCTTTAATATAAATACTACTTACGTAGGTTAATCTGGAAGATAGTTACCGTATTGTGTTTATTTTTACGATTAACTAACTTTTGAAATAAATTAAATTTGAAAAATGTGTGAAACCAATATTCTAGAAATAAATAGCCAACATTTTAACCATAGATACGTATAGTACCGGTATTTAAATGTTGATACATGGCAAACAATTATTAATAAAACATTTTTTGCATAATAATAATTTGTTTTATATTCTTTAAATTTGTTTGTTTCAATTTTGCGCTAACAATTTATTAATACCTCAAGGTTGAATGAAATAAGCACTTAATTAAACACAATTAAAACTTAATATTGGTTTTATATAACTTAGCATTTTCATATTTCCTTGTCGATACTTCATTACTATTAAGACTTTGGACATCCATAGGATATATGAAAACATATTTTATTCTTAATTTAATTTTTGTTTAATGTTGCTGTGCTTACAACTCTATTGAGTTGTATGCGTCCAACGGCAATACTCGTCTAGGCTATTTACATTTTGTATTTATCAATAAAAGGACACAAGATAGAGAGTATGAATTAAGAAAAAATTCATCAGTATTGGTTGAGGAAAGTTTTAAAAATCGTTAATGGTACAACCAAAACTAGGTACATCACTCAACTGGAATTTAAATCCCGGTTGTAAACAATTGTATATAACTTATATGAGATTAAAAAGGATATTAATATACTAGGCCATTAATAATACAGTTTAGGGCCAAATATATTAAAATGTTCTCCTTTTTTAATGCAGTAACAACCACAATAAAATATTGTACACGACCCATTTGTATGTTTGAGAAAATTCTCAGACATTTGAACTAATGAACCGATTTCAACCAAACTTGTTGCATACATAAAATACCCCATAGCAATCTGCGGTATAAATATATTTGTATTGCTTCTCTAAGTGGACGCCTTGTTAGTATTTTTTTTAAATTTGACGTTAAAGGTGTTCAAACGCACAGAAAAAACAATAATAAAGCTTTATTATCAGTGTTTAATTAATCAACCATATAACTTTTTTTAAATTAAAAAAAAATTATTTTTACTGACAAATCTACGAAATGTTGAACACATTGAAACTAAACATTAAAGTCCCTTGGCCCTGTCGATTGCAAGTCTAAAACCCATTTTTTGGGATGGTGGGCGGGAGGGTGAAAGGCATGGCGTAGATTTACAACCGACCCAAGTATCGTTCCGCGCCAACAAAAACAGATAGAACACGAAAACCGTAGATGGCGATAGCTACCGGACAGGTCTTGCGGAAAAATTATACGTTTGGAAATATCAGTTTTCTAGAGAGCGAGTAAAATTTTTATCTTAATATTTTCCACACCCCTTCTAAGATAATGGATCGATGTTTATAATAATTGTTACAAAGCCGGCAGTTTTTTATTGAAAAATGTCAATTTTATCGAAATTTGATCACTGTTAAAATTATTGAGGAGGTGTTTATATTCCGAAAAGAAAATTGCAAAACAATAACAATTCTTGACGATAACCGTTTCATCCCGCATTTCCACGCCAAATGAAAAGGGCCAATAGCCTTAATAGGTCTTGAACAAATTTGGTGCATAAGAAATTTGCTTTATGTAGCAATATAATCTAGCCTACTTATTTTGTTCCTTGAGCTAGTAAATAATTGGCCTAAGTGACAAAAATATATATATTTTTAAAAAGGACGATTTTATTTATGATTGATGCTCAAAAATTATTAAACACTGCTTTAAAAAAATGGTATGATATGGACTTTTCAATCAATTAAGTGTTAATGGTTATCTGAAACACAGGATAAAATAAGTAAATAATTATGATTATCAATTTTTAAAACTATCCAATCTGTGCTAATTTGGGTTGAGGTCTATTTTAATTTAAAATTTGACGAAATACTTTCATTTAATTTGAAAGTTCCAACATATATTGCTCTATTCTTTACGAAAAATTTAATTTATCTTAATAAGAGTCCAAGCTGTACGAATATTAACACGCAGCTGTACTATTTTAAAGCTCTAAACATGAAATAAATGGTTATTTATTTCAAGCTTATGTTCATTGGTACCGGAGACAACCTAGCGCCAGCGTGTTCATCTGGCTTGATAGATTCTTACCCTCGATTAGTAAGTAATAAACGCTGTCCTGAAAATTTAGTAAATATGATCTAATATAACCTGATAAGTTGGAACTATCTCTTCAGGTTGTACACAAATATACTAATTATACTAATGTATTAAAGATGAGGAAGGTTGAATTTAGAGGCAGTGTGCCTGCATTTGTTTAAAGAGAGATATTATGAAAAACCTCATCCAACTGGGATTTGAACCCATCTCACCGTTATTCGCAGTCATAGTGTATTGCAAGAGAGGGACTACTTATAGCAGTGGTTCTCAAACAATATTAACCTTCGGGACCCTTTACACACCTAAAAAAATTGCGGAGATCCAAAGGATTTTGTTTGGGTAGGTTCTATCTATTGATGTTTACTCCATTAGAATTTAAAACTTTGATAACTCTTTTATTATATATATATTATACACATACACATACACACACTGAGTAAAATCCAGATTGAGCTCCGGTAATCCAAAAACTCTTTTCGGAAAAAAACAAGTCAAATGAAATATATTTTATTGGTTAATAAGCTCAAAGTTAAGGAGAATTGTAGGAAACCGTGATCAATGATAATAAATACTTAATAATTTCATATTGCAGTCAGGTGACATGGTGGTCTAGGGGTAAGGTGTCGGACATCTGTGCTGGGGTCCGGGATTCAATCCCGGCACAAATTTATCTGATTGCCAAACCCTTCCTTCAGATCTGACAAGGAGTGTATTAATCACAGCTTGTGAATGTGGGGAATGCCAGGCCTCCACCGTGGTTCGGATTCCACGTTAAACTGTAGGTCCTCCGTTTCATCTCACAATCACCCTACCATTACACATTAACGTAAGTGCGTACAACCCAAACGGGCAGTAAGACGCGGTGATAATAGTACTACTACTACTAATAATAATAATAAATAGCGTGATAAATAAATAAAACAATTCTTTTAACCTAACATAATATGTTTTACTATCCAAAATAATTTTTTATATAACATAAGTGATATTTTTTTTCCAAAACAATTTTTTTTAGTGAGAACTAGTGGCATTGTTTAACATTATTGCAAATCTTTTTAATATCTGGCTAATGGAAGACAGCTGGAATTGCATGTCTTCTTCTGAATTAATTATGTTGCAACTTGCAATATTTGGTTTGGGCTTAAGTGTATTTCAAAAATGCAGCTCAAAAAATATTATAAATTCTGGTGGAGCCCCCCCGAAGGGTTTGTGGGGAACCCCAGGAGAAGTCAGGAAGAATTACCATTTGAGAAAGGTATCAAGAAGCGCGTGTTTTAATTTCTAATCCATTAAATCTAGTTAAGTATTATTTTTGTGTTAAGACTTAAGACTTTATAGATACATACATTCTGGTCTGGTGTCGTGATGGCTGCCCGTAAGAAAATGGTAATTTAAGAGTTCATCTCAACTCACGGATAACACTTAACTTAGGTAGGTGAGAGAGATCGAACCAGCTGAGCCATGGTATTGAGATTTTTATGTTCTGATATATAAAACAGTGTCATTGAGACCAGTGAATCAACTTAACCATATTTTTAAATATACAACGAAATTGAAAGAGAATTAATTCAAAAAATATATATATTTTTAACAAATATCAATATCTCGCTTATAACGTTTATTATCTGTGATGTCACAGTGAAAAAAGAAGAATTTTCCATGTGTTTTTTATTTAGCACCGCATCTTACTACCTGTTCGGGTTATACGCTTAAGTACTAATTACGTTAATGGATTAGGTATTGGGAAGGTTGAATTTAGAGGAAATAAACCTGCATTTGTGTGGAGGGAGAGGGCAAAACCATTTAAGTAAAACCACCCCCAGTTCACCCGACCGAGATTCGAACCTCGATCTCCCCGTCCTCAGTGGTCTAACTCAACACGACTGGCGCGTTAGCTAACTACGCCACCGAGGCGCGTTGATTTCCCATGTTAAGGTATTTGTGTTTTATTTGACAAGTTTTGATGGTATAACATTGAAATATAAATACTTAACTAATAATAGAAATAACCTTATATTGTCCACACAAAAAAAGCTGTTGGATCTAAGAGTTTTTTTGGTAAACTTAGTTTTTAAATTTATCCACAGCTTAGGCTATTTGGTTTATTCACAAAAATGGATTGTAGGATTTTTTTGCTTGGCTGGAGATTAAAAATGTTCTTGAAGGTATATGTTTAAGGAAACAAGAGAAAGGTAATTTGGAAAGGGAAGTGTTATCACTATTATCAGCACATAGACAATAGACCTTGCAGGGTAAACTGCTCATTTTCTTAGCTTTATTTCTAATTTGTACACTGGTGTTTAAGTGTGATAGTGTTTTAAAGAACAGGCTTGCGTGGAAGTTAACATGCAACCACCCGCCTCGGTGGCGTAGTTGGCTAACACACTTGTCGTGTTGAGCTCGACTGCTGAGGACGGGGAGATCGAGGTTCGAATCTGGTCGGGTGAACTGGGGGTGGTTTTTCCTAAATGGTTTTCCACTCTCCCTCCACGCAAATTCGGGTTCACTTCCTCTAATTCAACCTTCCCAATTCTTAATCCATTAGCGTAATTAGTACTTAAAGCGTATAACCCGAACGGGTAGTAAGACGCGGTGCTAAATATTAAACATTCAACCCGCTATTCAAAATAGCTTCAAACTCACTAAGGGCTGGTCTCATGACTCCTGGATAAATATTAATTTGGTAGATAAATATCTCTATCTCGTGAATAAGTTAAAAGTGCGTTTTATGATTGCCATATAGCATTTATCTGCCAAATAAAGTACCGGGCTCGAACTATATAGAAAGTTAAAACATTTCATTCACACTTTTATATAAACTGACAAACTATTTGTAGAATTAGGTTTATATAAGAACAAATTATAAAAATGGGAGTACAATAAATGAAATTTTGTAAACGTTGTACCCAACATTTGCCCACATTTTGGTAGACACCAAAATTAATACTTGCAAGACATCTTAGGTTCTGTGCCCACGTGACGGCATCTGTTTCCTCGCACTCGTTTAGCCGCCATTATTTAACAAATGTTGAGTGTTGTAGCCACTCGCTAGGTTGTAACGCTATCAGCAGGGCTTATACGCATGCGCGCACCAGTAAAAACAGTATCAACCTTGCGTGTTTTGAATAAAAATATATGTATCCTCAAGATAATTATCTGGCAGATAAATTCAGTTCATAAGACGCGTAAAACATTGAAGTGGCTGATAACTTTTATCTGGCAGATAACTTTAACCTCCCAATAGCAATATTTAACCGGTAGTCATAAGACCGGCCCTAAATGGTCAAGGTCGCTAAAAAGGTCGTGAGATAGGCTTTTAAGACGTAGCTTTTCTTGTAGAAATCTTTTTGTAGGTCTAGTTCGAAAATATTTCGTGAGTTATAAGGAATACGCATACAGAATGCACCAGTATCAATGCGCGTGGGTGGGAATGTGTTATTCTAATCTTTTCGGGTTTCCCGGTGGTGGGTAGTTTGTGGATCGTGTTCCAGACTGGTGTACTGTAATGGGTTTTAATAAATAATTTCTTTCTCTCTCTTCTATCCAAACATTGAGATTGCTTTGATGGATAGTAAAATGAGTAGCTCGTAAAAAATCTTAATACGTGTTAAACATTTTTTAATTTAAAGTGAGAACAATTCTATAGTAAAGTTTCACTCAAAGATGAAAATGTCATTAGAAGGGATCAAATTAATTGAAATAATATCATAATGGAATCGATTTAAACCAACGGATTATTGGTATGTACGTGGATAATATTTCCACCTCATTTATGGTGAGTTGATGGTGATGAGAAGGTTGGGGTTCTGATCCCTGCTAAATCTAATAAGAGTGTTTTCCCATAAATGTTTCTCATTCTGTCTTCATGCATATTAGGTTGAGTTTCCTCTAAAATTATACCTTCCTCATTTGTAGCCCATTAGAACAACTAAAATACGTATATTAGGAACGGGTAGTAAGACACTGTAGAGCAAAAATAGGTAAAATATCTAAAACTAAAACTTATCAACAAGGAAAATATTAAACATGTATTTGCATTGGGAATTTAGGTGAAATGAAAGTGATTGTGAATTTGGTCAGTATTTTTGGCCGTATTTATGATTTAAAAAAAATTGATTTAGCCTAAACAAAAAAAATATTATATTCTCTAAATTGAAAAAAATGAGACCTGGACACGGGAATTCAACCCGGGACCTTTGAATGTTTACAACAATACCAAAGTCAAAGGTCCCGGTCTTGACTCTCGTGTCCAAGTGTCTTTTTCAATTTAAAGAATATAATATTTATACGCGGCTATAGTCGTAACTAACAGATATAATAACTTAGCTTTTTAATCCATCAAAATAAAATATTGCATAAATAGATAAATTAATATTAATTTTATACATGGTGCAAATTCAACAGTTTTAGAATGTCTCTTACGGGCATTGCGGTATTTGACCAGAATTTCTTAACTGTATTTAAAAAGTTTTTGTCTAAATGTCTCTATGACCTTTCAAATATTCAAGAAATGTTGATATTACAATATGTAGAACATTAAACTAAATATATTCACTGACAATATTTGGTTATTTTGGTAAAAACAAAAGCTCTTCGTCATAAAAACTGCAAAAATACGGAACTTAATTGGTATTTCCTTCAACCTCATTTGAGTATAAAATGTTTTTAACTTACTCTTTACCCGCATCGATGGTAGCAGGGTCTAATACGTCATATTCGAGTTAGGCTAGGTAACCAGATGATCAGGATTCGAAGCTAGACGGGAACTACTGACAATATTTATTCCTAAATGTTTTAACACTTTCCCTTCACACAAATTCAGGTACATTACCCTTACAATGTTACAGTAACATCCCTATCCCATTAATATTGTTAGTGGTTTATAAATCTGAACGGGTAGTAAGATGCGTTGAAAAACCCATTTTACTGAAAAATAAACTAATACATCAGTATTTTTAGCACCGCCTCTTGCTATTCTTTCGGGTTATACGCTTATATACTAATTAGGCTAATGGCTTTAGGGATTAAGAAGGCTATATTTATATGAAGTGTACCCGCATTTGCGTGGAGCGAGAGTGGAAAACAATTTGTGAGTAAAACCACCTCATTACACCCAAACGAGGTTAAAGCCTCGATCTTCAGCAATATAGTTTTTTTTGGGGGGGAGGGGGGAAGGGGGGGGCACAGCGTGTTAATACCCTTTCGTATTACACACGTAAATCTAGTTAACTGCACCTTAAACCATGTGAACACCGAAGCGGGTGACGTTCGGGGCTCAAATCACAGTCGCCTTTACTGAAAGTAGTTTTGACTAAATGGCTTTCCACTCTCCCTCCACGCAAGTCTAGGTAATCTTCTTCTAAATTTAACATCTATAATCTTAGACGTCGTGACAATATAAAAATCAACAGCGAAATATTTCCTTCTAATGTTCTACGGAAGAGTTTTTGTTTGTTTCCTCTCAGGTCTAATGAAGGACGTATACACGGTGGGTAGAGATGGTTGCGACATCCTAGTCCCTTACGATCATGCTGACGTCAGCAGGAAGCATTTACAATCACCAAGAGAGAGAGCCTCGTGTACCTGGAGGACTCTAGTACCTTCGGGACCTTCATCAATGGCGCCAGAAGCGGTAAAGGGAAGAAAGCCACTCTCAAGCACAATGACAGGATTTCTTTGGTCCGACCCGAACACAAAGGTACATGGGATACGCAAAAGTTCGATAAAAAAAAAATCAGGGGACACGATTCAGAGAATGTACGACCTTTTATTCTATCCGTTAATGTTATTTCAATAGAGCGCTCCATCCAATGGCTGATGCTTCCTTATATATATATATAATGCTTTATTTTGTAAAGCAGAAAACGTACTATACCTTGCTTTTACTTAAACCAACACACACCGGTGAACACACGGAGAAAGACGTCAGACTCATATTGTCAGTTTGGTGGTGGTGGTGAGAGGTTTGTAGTTTAAATCTAAACCGGGTGCTTTTATTCATAAATAATTCCCCTCTCTCATTTCACTTAAGTTTTGTATATTTCCCCTAAAATCTATCTTACTCGTCCATATTCCATTAGTGTAAAAATATATGGGAGATAGCATAATATAATTTGAACAGAATTTTTTTTTTCAAATGTGTTCTGTTCTAATTTGAAGAAGCTCATGAAAAAGTGTACACTCCAATTTTAATAGGAAGAGCCTTTTAGTAAATACTAAATTTTTCTTGTGCTCAACATTGATAACATCTTACTATACTAGTAGTGTTCTTTTATAGTTTTTTAAAATCATTTCTATCAAAAGAAACTGCTATAGATAGGACCTGACGTATGAGTGTGAGAAAGTAATTCTAGTAGCTTATTTTAGCTGCTAGACATGATTTTTCATTTGAAAATTGGACAGTATCTACTAAATAAATGTCTTATTTGTTTGACCAATAAAGGCTTTTTTTATTAAAAAGTGTAAAATCTGGACCTTTTAAATTGCGTTTCTTTCCATCACACTTTAGTATGTTTAATTAAATCTTATAACAACCTAAGCTATAATATTTAAAAAATGTTGTATGTGCCCTTAGTTTACCCTGAAAGGTAATATACAGAAGAGTCGAACCCTGATTTCATTAATCCAAATACTAATATATAAATTTCTTTCGAATCTCGAGTCCAAATTATAAACTTAAAATATTTAAAAATGTATAATTTTGGTTAAAGTGGAAATACTTAAAACTTAATAAAGTAAAAAAGTTGTTTAAGGCACTTTAACACTGGCAAATGCTAATTTGTTTGTCTTACTTATGACGTCATTAATAACGAAGAAAACACTTTTCCAGCCAATTAACTATAGACTATTACTCAGTACAATTTTGCATTTTTTTTTTTTGTGATTTTGTTAATTTCCAAACTACACAAATCTATATAATTCTTTTTACCAACGGCTCAAAATTGTTATATCATCTCAAGGTATTCATAGTGTATTCTAGATAATTTAAGATTTTTAAGATTTTTTAAGATATCTATCAAAAAGACTGCTGTGCATAACATGGCTTGAGGTATGACTGTATGAGAGTAGTTTTAATAATTTTTGTAACTATCAACTTTCTACCAGAATCCTATATTATATAAAAAAATAAAAAAATGTAACGACGAAAATCACCTTTGTGACAGGTTTTGTTTACATGGACAAGTCTCAAAGAGATGCAATGAATTTCCCAAAAGACATAAGGGCAAGTATGCCATTTCTCGCGTCCTGGGGAAAGGAGCTTTTGGATTGGTGCATTTAGTGTTTGAAAGGGTAAGAAGACTTATTCCAATCATATCATAATTACTTATTTCTTACTTACTCTATGGCATTTGTATCTTGGCTGTTGAAGAAATAAATGTCATTTTCAGAAATCGTGACTTCTCCCCCAAAAAATTTTGAAATTTATAATTTTTGAGCAGATCCCCGTTGTATAAGCTTCAATTAAAACTATTTATAGTAACATTGATGAGATAGAATTTTGATAATCATCTCCAAAAGACATAACTTTATGTATAATATATACCTATTTATAAATTAGTGGTTTCCAAAATATGGTTCGCGACCCCGTGGGGATCAGGGATCACTACGTGTTTAGAGTGGGGTTACAATGCTTGATGAGGCTATTGCATTTTATCTACTTTTAAAATTATTTTAATTATTATCTAAATGTTTAAAATTTAAATAGATGTATAAGCGATAAAAAGATAAGAAAAGTTAAGTTACTGCTTAGGTAACTTTTGATTATTCAACTCCTAATTTGTGTTTCTGACTCAGTTTAGTGTAGAAATCTTGTGTTCAGACGAGTAGCGCTGCTAGTATAACTTCCAAAATACCCGTCAGGTTCGTTGATTCTCTTTTGTGACATCTTATTATTTATTTATTATTATTTATTATTTAGCACCGCGTCTTACTACCCACTTATGTACTAATTACGCTAATGGTTTCAGGAACTAGTAAGGCTATATTTAATAGAAGTGTGCCCTCATTTGCATGGAGGGAGAGAGGGTGTAAAACCAACTAGGGAAAATTACCCTCATTACACCCACCGAGATTCTAACCTAGATCTCCCCGTCATCGGAAGTCTAGTTTACCACGAGAGTAGCACGTTAGAACATTCAGTCACCGTAAAAATATTACCTTACGTGTTCCATTTTGTGATTGATAAAAATAACAGTTTACATTACTTTTGTATAAATTGACTGTTTCCTGTTAAAAACCACAACTACATATTTCATATTTTTTTTCAACAGTTACCCCAGTAGTAACTCTTGATACTTCCACGGATGTATATCTATATACGTACAATGAAATCTAAAGTGTTAATACTCGTGTCATTGTTTACAGAAAACTTCACGAAGGTTCGCAATGAAAGCGATAAAGAAGATGGCAAACACTAAATACATCGAGACGGAAGTGAAGATATTGAGAGAACTAGACCACGTACGTACAGCAGAATAAATAAAGTTTTATTTAATTTTCTTTTAGCACCACGTCTTAATACCCGTTCGGGTAGTACGCTTACGTACTAATTACACTGTGGGATTAGAGATTATAAAGGTTACATTTAGAGTAAGTGTACCCGCATTTGCGTGGAAGGAAGAGCGGAAAACTATTTGGAAAAAACAACCAAAGTACACCCGACCGAGATTCGAACATTGATCTCCCCGTCATCGGCAGTCTAGTCTACTGCAAGAGTAGCGGTTAGACCATGCGGCCGCCGAAGCGGGTCGATTTTAATTTTATTTAGCACCACGTTTTACTAGCCGTTTTGTCCATACGAAGGCCTATATGTACCAACTACGCTTAAGTTTTAGGGATGGTAAGGGTTTAATTTAGAGGAAATCAACCCAAATTTGCGTGAATGGAGAGTGGAAAATTATTTATGGAAAACCACTAGACAAGAGGTCAGAAATAGTTTTTTTTATATCGCAGGGCTATTTGGCTCAACAAATAATTTTGTGCCGGTTAAAAATATCAGCAACAAATTTTAACTTTATATATTTGTCATTAATCTATTTTTACTAACACAATTATTGTTTGTTTGCTAAATATTTTGGGGCTAGATAAAATCAGCCCTCGGGCCGTAGTTTGCCAACCACTACCTCAAATCATGTGGCCACCGAAGCAGGTTACTTGAAACAGTATTTAACAATATTAAAAATGAATATTAAGTTTCATGTTCTGGACAAAATCTTAAGCTTCAATACCTTCAACCGTTACCAATAACCTTAGAAATACCTCAATGGTTCGAACCCTTATGAGGTAACTCTTCTTATAAAAACAAAAAAATCTTTGTTTTGGCTAGGATTTTTGTTTTGTTTAATTTACTGAAGAATACATACATTAATATAAAAATAAGATAGTCACAAACACCGATATTATTAAGGTCATAAAATATAATTTTACATTGACTGAAAGCAGATGAAGCATGAGTTATTTGGAGTTCACCATAAATGACATCTCAAGCAGTAATAACTTCGATTTCTCTAAGACTCCAATAAGCCATACATTCCAGAAGGGGGGAGTTTGAACCTCATACCATCCTTCAGTTATGGTTTTAACTGTCTCGAAACTATCTCTTACTAAGACCCGTATAAAATTGCCCTTTTAATATATTTCTATCGATAACTATAATTCATTACATGGAAATAAGCTAAAGTTTCATTAACTAAAAAAAGGAAGATCTGATACGATATGCTAGAGTACTCAATTTTGACAAGGAAGCGAGCCGGTTCACTTTCTCAAGAGTATGTTTTAAAAAGGAAAATAGTTCCCTTGATTGGGGAAGAATGCATTGACTTTAAAGGGACGTTTCGCCTAGTCCTTTTATCTGTTAGGTACCTTCATGAATATTTCATACAATACATTAACTTAATATAACGTTAAGGTGGGCGTGTAAAAAACGCGAGAAAATATCAGTATTTGTGCAGTTTTTATAGCAAAACCAGTAGAAGCATAGAGTTTAATTATTTAGCATGATGATATCAACAGTTGTTAAATATCTGTCATGAGCATATCAACATTAAATGAGAATATTTTTTTTAAATGAAGAGAAAACGTTATTACAATTATAATACACCCTTGGCAGGTATTCAAGAGCTTTTGAGATTACCTTGGGAAGAAAATGAAACTGTATGACTATACTGAATAAACGTATTATTTACTTTGGCAAACAAAGTTTTGATATAAAAACCGTAAACATCTTATTCCACCTTAGTAAATAAAGTGTTTTGGCTTAAAATTAGTTTCATAACTATTATGTTATTGGATTTCACGCTTAAGCCACGTTTTCCGGGATATATAGCCAAATTTTGACTATGCTCACAATATACGTCATGTAACCACGAAGTCAAATCCCTAACTAAACCCTATAAACAATCCCTAGCGACCCTTCTTAAAGCCTAGTTATCACAGTTGACAGGAACATTTCCACTGTCTCATTAGTTTGTAGCAAATATTACATGATGTATACAGAAGTTATACAAACTAAATGACGCAGAGGAAAATATTTAACAATGTTAAACAGTATTTCTTACAAAAAAAATAAATAAAAACACCAAAAAACATATCATGTTGAATAAAAAAGGGCTTACCAAATATTTGGCGTCACTAAACTCACATAGGACATATGAGCGGATAAGTGAAAATAAGCCCACAAGTAAATAATTCACATTCTTATCTGTTTTAATGTCCGTAACATTTTCTGATTGTTAAGCCAGCGTCGGACAAAACATAATTGTAGTATATAAAATACTGTGTTGGACAGAACCAAATTGTAGTATATAATATACATGCAACATATAACAATCTATATATTCCCGCGTCAGGGGTTAGTCTACATGTGGCTCGCAATATACTATATTTCCGGTGACAGGATGGTTGAAATTTGAGTCTCAGACGAGTGAACCGAAAGTGGTTCGAATGTGTGATATATCATACCCACAATCTCAACGTCTTATCGTGGGTACATTTCCAGTAAATAACTTTTCTTAATCCCTAGCTCATATTTTAAAAAGGTTAAAAACCATATAGATCAACTTAATCGAAAAAAAAATAAAAAAAAATCTGATATCAGTTTTGTTGTCCTTAACGGTTTTAGCTCAAAACAATTTACTAATT
The DNA here is from genome assembly GCA_039000515.1 of Timema cristinae. Lineage (NCBI taxonomy): Eukaryota > Metazoa > Arthropoda > Insecta > Phasmatodea > Timematidae > Timema > Timema cristinae. The sequence continues at coordinate 33,370,212 of JBCFYV010000024.1, read as the reverse complement.
AAAAATTAAAAATAGTTATTTGGGTAGAAAGCTTAATGGATGTATGACGTTTCTGTTCTTCTCGCCCCGCGTTGGGCGCCAATTATAATTATTATTATTATTAGCACCGCGTCTTACTACCCGTTCGGGTTATACGCACTTACGCTAATGTGTAATGGTAGGGTGATTGTGAAATGAAATGAAGGACCTACAGTTTAACGTGGAATCCGAACCAAAGTGGCGACCTGGCATTCTACACATTCACAAGATGTCTTGTCAGAGGTGTAGGAAGGGTTTGTAAATCAGATAAATCTGTGCCGGGACCGAGGATCGAACCCCGGCCGCCAGCATAGAAGTCTGACACCGTACCCCTAGACCACCAGGTCACCGCCAATTATAACGTTCTTGCTTTTTTCTCTCTACGTTGTGCACCAATTATGTCGTTATGGTTTTTCTCGCACCGTGATGGGCGCCAATTATGAAGTTTCGGACTTACGGATACCTGTCTTGGGTCACAATTGATGAGATATTACCGTTTAATTAGCTGATAATTGCCCCGTGGTCAAGCACTAATTAAAGAGTTTACTGATGATTAGAATATTGTATCAATTAATACAGACTTTTTATGTTGACATGTTTTTATTTCTAAATCTCGGTTTATTTCAAGAGAAAATAGATCATGTCGTCGACGAACTATTTACGCGACCTATAGCACGATTGTAGGGATCGCGGACAGGAGCTGCAGTCCCGAGTACTTCAAGGACTGGACGCCTAGTGCCTTTCATTGCACCATTCATTCTTTGTATATATCCATTACTCATGGAAACTTCGAGAAGGTCGTGTTATAAAAAATTAAAATACAAGACAAAAACATCTCGGTGTTACTAGGAGGTTAGAGAGCCGGAAATTGACTCAAGTTACTTTTTAAAATCTCTATTCGATCATTCGAGAAGAGGAAGTTATTATTTAAAAATCTTATATTGTCAACTTGACTTGACTGGTACACTCTGACGTCACTTACAGTAGCGTGTACCTTCTTGGAAGAAAAAGTGCTTCAAGCGCCATGTAATAGATTATAATTTAAATGAAATAAGATACGTTTATAAAATTAGGGCGATATTATTGTCAATGCTCTCACATATTCTTTAGGGGCAAATCAATAACATTACAGATGTTAACATATTATTATAAAATAATCTTGGCTCAAAACTAAAATAAAAATATATTTTGCTTATTGATTTGAATAATCAACAGTCCTTTGGTTTTTATATTTCAGACAAAATCAGTGTTTTAGTGTAAAATTCATATGTCAACATCCCCAAAATAAAATGCGTGGCTTTAAATAGTGTATTTAGTTTGTTGAGATTCTCTCTACTTTTAAACAATCAGAGCCGCCCTTAGCAGACGTGGGGCCCTGCACAAACTTTGTTTCTGGAATCCCTAGTTGGGATCCCTAGTTATCATTTAAGATTATTAATGTATTTTTTTTAAAGCTGTAGGGTTAAGAGGTATTTTTAAATATATTCTCAGACTCAAACAGTCCTTGTAAGTTTTTGAGTAAATAATGATTAACAAAACATGTGAACTGTTGTTGGTTTGACCAGCCATGTGTGGTCCATATGGAGGTTCTGCAAGAGAATGACCGCATGGTGTATATTGTGCTGGAGCTGATGGAAGGAGGGGATTTGTTTGGGATGTTAACCCCTTACAACAAACTGAATGAATCAACCAGCAAGCTCATGTTCTACCAGGTAGTTCTAGCTGTCCAGTACTTGCATCAGAGAGCCATTACCCACAGAGACCTCAAGGTAACTAGCTCGTTCTACCAGGTAGTTCTAGCTGTCCAGTACTTGCATCAGAGAGCCATTACCCACAGAGACCTCAAGGTAACTAGCTCGTTCTACCAGGTAGTTCTAGCTGTCCAGTACTTGCATCAGAGAGCCATTACCCACAGAGACCTCAAGGTAACTAGCTCATTCTACCAGGTAGTTCTAGCTGTCCAGTTCTTTCATCAGAGAGCCATTACCCACAGAGACCTCAAGGTAACTAGCTCGTTCTACCAGGTAGTTCTAGATGTCCAGTACTTGCATCAGAGAGCCATTACCCACAGAGACCTCAAGGTAACTAGCTCGTTCTACCAGGTAGTTCTAGATGTCCAGTACTTGCATCAGAGAGCCATTACCCACAGAGACCTCAAGGTAACTAGCTCGTTCTACCAGGTAGTTCTAGATGTCCAGTACTTGCATCAGAGAGCCATTACCCACAGAGACCTCAAGGTAACTAGCTCATTCTACCAGGTAGTTCTAGCTGTCCAGTACTTGCATCAGAGAGCCATTACCCACAGAGACCTCAAGGTAACTAGCTCGTTCTACCAGGTAGTTCTAGCTGTCCAGTACTTGCATCAGAGAGCCATTACCCACAGAGACCTCAAGGTAACTAGCTCATTCTACCAGGTAGTTCTAGCTGTCCAGTACTTGCATCAGAGAGCCATTACCCACAGAGACCATAAAGTAAACAACTAACAGACACCTTGAAGATTGTCTGAATTATGGAATATTTTTCATTCGATAATTAAGAATTTAACGTTTATTTTAATTCTATATTTTTTAAATGAAAACCTATACATACATCTAAGATATAATGGATAGTTATCAAGATATTCTAATGTCGACTTTATATTTATAGAATCGAAAGGCTACCGTTGAGAACAGTCACTAAAAGATTCACACGTGATATGTCAATGGCCAGATACAGTTCCGTTTTCAAAGGAAAGGCCTCATATGAAAAGCCAACTGGAAAAGTTACTCTATTTATTCTCACGTATTCGTACCTCAAGTCACGTGATCTGCAGTTTTCCCTTCTGATAGATATTTTAAATACCTATAACACTAATAATTGTTATTGATATTGATATTGATGGCCAAAAATCTGTTAGTATTTTCTTAATGGTCCCTTTATATTAAAATTGAACTATTTACTGAATTAAATTATATAGTTTTACGGGTTATTCTATTTGGTTGTGAATTATGGTATCTTATCTTGCATTACTAAAATATATTTAGGGTATTGTACAACAAGGTGAATAGTAAGACATTTATTCTAAAAAGGGATTAAACTACTGGGGAGTTTGGGAGGTTACATAATGATGTGATGAGTACAGAGTGTGCAACTCAAGAGAATAAAGTCTCGTAGAGTGCGGTGGTCAGGACATACAGTGCGAATAGAACTAGCTCAAGATAGTGATGGGGTGTAATGAGGTGGATTGAATAGAACTAGCTCAAGATAGTGATGGGGTGTAATGAGGTGGACTGAATATAAATAGTTCAAGATAGTGATGGGGTGTAATGAGTTGAATTGAATAGAACTAGCTCAAGATAGTGATGGGGTGTAATGAGGTGGATTGGATAGAACTAGCTAAAGATAGTGATGGGGTGTAGTGAGGTGGACTGAATAGAATTTGCTCAAGATAGTGATGGGGTGTAATGAGCTGGACTGAATATAACTAGCTCAAGATAGTGACGGGGTGTAGTGAGGTGAACTGAATAGAATTTGCTCAAGATAGTGATGGGGTGTAATGAGCTGGACTGAATATAACTAGCTCAAGATAGTGACGGGGTGTAATGAGTTAGACTGAATAGAAATAGTTCAAGATAGTGATGGGGTGTAATGAGTTGAATTGAATAGAACTAGCTCAAGATAGTGATGGGGTGTAATGAGGTGGATTGAATAGAACTAGCTCAAGATAGTGATGGGGTATAATGAGTTAGACTGAATAGAAATAGTTCAAGATAGTGATGGGGTGTAATGAATTGAATTGAATAGAACTAGCTCAAGATAGTGATGGGGTGTAATGAGGTGGATTGAATAGAACTAGCTCAAGATAGTGATGGGGTGTAATGAGGTGATCTGGACAGAACTAACTCAAGATAGGTACAGGTGGTGTCCTTTCGTAGGCGCAGCAATGGATCTTCGAATTCCTAATGCCATAAAGTAAGTAAATAAGAAAATGTAAAATCAATGGTGCTGCAATTAACAGACCATTCGAAACATTTGTATATATATATATTTTTTTTTTCAGCCTCAAAATATTTTGCTGGCTTCAAGGAAACCAGAGACTCTATACAAGGTTGCAGATTTTGGCGTGTCCAAGAATGAAGAAGACCAGAGTGTTCTCAAGACGTATATAGGAACCCCACATTTCATGGCGCCGGAGATTCTGAGTCAGGCGACGCTCACTTACACCAAGCAGGTGGACGTGTGGGCGCTCGGCGTCTTGCTCTATCTTTGGTGAATATATATGTCACATATCATGAAGACTTGTTTCATATAGGAAAAACAGTTTTTATTTACTGTAAATTAATCACTTTTTATAGTTAAATAGAAGTGTGATTCCTTTTACAACACTTTTTATACGCTAATAAAATAGATTACCATGACAACTTTTTTTTACCCGCCTTGGTGGCGTAGTTGGCTAACGAGCTAGTCGTATTGAGCCTGACTGCCGAGGACGGGGAGATTGAGGTTCGAATCTCGGTCGGGTGAACTGGGGTAGTTTTCCCTAAATGGTTTTACCCTATACCTCCACGCAAATGCGGGCTCACTTCCTTTAATTCAACCTTCCCAATTCCTAATCCATTAGCGTAGTTAGTAATTAAGCGTATAACCCAAACGGGTAGTAAGACGCGGTGCTAAATAATAATAATAATAATAATAACTTTTTTTACAGCATACATTTATGGACACTATTATTATGCATTTTGTCATATTTTGAGGTGGATTAAATATCCCATCTATTATAGTTGTTAATTACAGCTATAGATATACCTAAATATCATATTATTTAAATTTAAAAATTACATCTGAACATGGGAATCAATCCTGGGACCTTAGGCGGAAATTGTCGGCCACAAATTAGAGCATTGGTGTACTCGGTTTAAGGTCTTGGTTTTAATTTCCGTGTCCAGATGTCATTTTTAAATTTAAAGAATATATATATATTTATTAGCACCACGTCTTACTACATGATCAGGTTATACGCTTATATTCTAATTAGGATAATGAGTCAGGGATGAGGAAGGTTTAATTTTAAATATAGAGGAAGTGTACCCTCATTTTCATGGAAGGGAGAATGGAAAACCATTTTGGAAAAAACACCCTCAGTATACCCAGCCAGAATTCAAACCCCGATCTACTTGTCATCGGCAGTCTAGTCGATTAAGAGAGGGATGCCTTAGAACATGCGGCCAACGGAAAATGTTTCCCTAAATTGTTCCCTACTCTCTGCCCACCAATGCGGGTATTTTTAAAATATATGGATACAATAATTTTTCCTCATATCTATACCGTCAATGTAGTTAAAGGTGAAAAGCCCGGGTGGGTAGCAGGACCTGATACAATAAATAAATAATATCCACTTCGTTGACCTCATGGTCTAACGCGCTACTCTCGCAGTAGATTAGACTGCCGATAACGGGGAGGTCAAGGGTTTTAATCTCGGTCGGGTGTAAAAAGGACTGTTTTTATTTTTTTCAAAAATGGTTTCCCATTATACCTCCACGCAAATAGTGGCATACCTCCAATAAATATAATCTTCCTAATCCCTAAAACCGTTAGTGTAATTAGTAAATAAGCGTATAACCAATATGTTTAATAAGACGCGGTGCTAAATAAAAAAAATTACAAAAATTACAAATTATTTGATTGTAGCCTTTTCTCATCGTTTCCTTTTCGAGACGCTGGCTCTGTCGTGAAGGGCGACTGCATGTTCCCAGAGACTAAGAAGAGCGTTTTGTCATCCGCTGTCGAGTTGATCACGGCGTTGTTGGTCAAGAACCCAGAGAGGAGATTAAAGGTGGATGAAATACTGGATCATACCTGGTTAATGGTAAGCTAAAGGCTAATCCACACATTACACTTTGGTTGGACAATGCAGTTTTATTCCAACAAATCGGAACGATAAGATTTAAAAGGCAAACATTTAAATAAAATAGACCAAACTGGCTCACTTAAAAATGGTGTCGAAGAAAATTTTTACGTGTTGGTGTTAAAATAATTTGTGAACATTTTAATTGTAGTGTGTCAGGAAATTAAAATAAACCTAAGGAAATGCCTTATCTCTTAATACTCTGTTTTTGTACACTTTTGTTAATCCAAATACATTCATGGTTTTTGTAAAAATCGAGAAATAATGGAGATTTTACTTCTTTACGCGAATATAAAATATATATGGTAATCCAAATTAATCATAATATTCTTATTGTCTTTAAAAACATTTTTCTGGCACAAAATCAAGCTCTGTTTACAAAAAATACATCGACGCCACTTAGATAAAACCTTTCAATGTTTAATATTCGTGTTTAGACGCGTTAAACAGGGCCGGTCTAAGTCATGTGCAACCACATACACAAAAAATTCAGGGGCGCGTCAAAATGGCCCAAAAATAATTTTTTTTTGTTTTTATTGAGGAAAATATAAATATAACTTAAGAATCTTTAGAATATTTATAAAAATCTAGGTTTTTATAGTTCTTAGAAGTGTAATATACTTTATACTTCACTGTATATTTATATATTGCATACTTCACTTTATATTAGAAAACAGAGAGTCAACTAATTTTTTCAAATTAACAACATTTAGTTTTCCCTTTTTTTAAAGGATGAAAAACACACGATGACGTCATCTTCTGACTATTATAAAATACAGTCTTTTTTAAGTTATTAAAAAAATCGCCACTAAACATATTTATACATAGGGCCTAGATTTAAAATGGACATGTATAGTATTCGCCACAGTTTTTTCAGATGGGGAGGGAAAGTCAGTGGTCGCAAAATGTGAGTTTTGAACACAAACATTTTTGCCTTAGACCAGTCCTGGCGTTAAATTTAGGTAAATAATCCTTAAAGGACACCACATTGAACAAAAGTATAAACTCTGTCATCTTCTTTCAATGTTCAATTTGGATAAACACTTTAATGGTAATTTACACTGTTCAACTTACTTTCAATGTGGTTGAATAGACAACTTTTTTTTTACTAAAATAGACTGTGTAACTTCACCTTAAGGTTTGTAGGTTTACACACCTCAGCTCAATAAGCAGCGTTTTATTGCCTATTAATTATATGATTCCGAGCGCTTTTGCTTCGAAGGATAGTGTACAACCATTTAGGCAAAAACACCCTCAGTAAACCCAACCGAGTTTTGAACCCCGATATCCCTGCTATCCTCAGTCTAGTATACTGCAAGAGTAACGTCTTAGACCATGTGGCCATCGAAGTCAGTTATAGGTCTACTCATTAATCTAAAAAATGCACTTTAAATACCGAAATAATGATTAAATTAATTTTTTTGATGAGCATCTCAGTTTTATATAAGGCCTGTATGGTGTTTTTTTTTTCAGGATGATGAGATGAAATCAAAATTCCTCTTCTTGAAAGATACACTTACGCGGTGATTTGGCTGAAGAATTAAACGGGATGTTAGTTTATCTCGATCTCTTCTTGAACTTTTCCACGATAGTTGATACAGCCAGCAACAATCCAAGCTTCATATTAAGAGCCTTATCAACCACTAGAAAATCTATTAAATCTACTTTCATGGAATCATACATAAATTTACGTGATTTGCAGCTGTCCCTTTTGATAAATAAAATAGATAAAATAATACTAGTTTTGTTTAAACACGACCTGTTCAGGTTATACACACATGCACTAATTACACTTATGAATTAGGGATGAGTAAAGTTGAATTTAGATGGAGTGTACCTTCATTTGTATGGAGGGAAAGTAGAAAATCATTTAAGAAAATCACCCTCAGTACACCCAACCAGAATTCGAACCCTGATCTCCCTGTCAATGGAAGTATAGTATATTGATTATTATTATTATTATTATTAGCACCGCGTCTTACTACCCGTTCGGGTTATACGCACTTACGCTAATGTGTAATGGTAGGGTGATTGTGAGATGAAATGAAGGACCTACAGTTTAACGTGGAATCCGAACCACGGTGGAGGCCTGGCATTCCCCACATTCACAAGATGTTTTGTCAGATGTGAAGGAAGGGTTTGGTAATCAGATAAATCTGTGCCGGGACCGAGGATTGAACCCCGGCCGCCAGCACCGAAGTCTGACACCTTACCCCTAGACCACCAGGTCACCCTTAGTATATTGATATATATAAAGGGAGAGAGTGAGAGAGAAAGAGAAACGCCTTAAACCATGCGGCCACCAAAGGAGGTCAATGACACCAGTAATATAGTACCGGTAACATATTATTAATGGTAGCTACAAAAAATATGTTTGCATTTTATAAATGAATCTTCCTATGGAAATTGGACTGTACCAATGTTATCGTAGTAAGTGCCGGTCATTGTGAATAACAACCCACAGATAGCAAGAGGCAATAACAGCCCTGATATAGCCATTGTAATTTTTTCTGGCTCGCGTTTCTTTGGAGGAAGCCCATTGTCAATATATGCACTAAGGTGTCAAGCTAACGGCTATGATTAGTGATGTGGTTTTGATTGATTAAACGTTGTATCAGAACAGTGCACAGTGATAAGACACTAATACCTTTTAAAGTGTCGGCCAGCAGCCAACAAAGACTTGTAGATGGCCAGAACTTGATAGAATTACAAGATTATGGAATTAAAACATACTTAAGAGTTAATTAAAGGTACAGTTACTTATGTTTTATATAATACAATAAAATTTTATTGATTTTGATTTGTTTTAATATAAGTAAAAATAATCCAGATAAGCCACACACGCTATATCTGTCCTGAAAGAGCTGGTGTGTGAACATAAATATAGTACGACACACTTCATTACACTATTATTATTATATTATTATTATTATTAGCACCGCGTCTTACTACCCGTTCGGACTATACGCACTTACGCTATCGTGTAATGGTAGGGTGATCGTGAGATGAAATGGAGAACCTACAGTTTAACGTGAAATCCGAACCACGGTAGAGGCCTGGCATTCCTCACATCGTCACACTACTGCCATCTAAGAGCGAATAAGAAAAATATCTGGTTATGTATCTGATCAATGTCATGTTTTATTAAACGTTATCTATTATATTAACATACAACAAATATACAGTAGGTCACATGATAGATCAGGGTAATATTCTCTTTACTAAATTGTAGTAAGATATGCGTGAACACAGAAACCTACAAATACAAATATTATGAAGTGATGTGAAATATTTATTTTAATTTTCTAAAGCTCCGCATACAAAATCTATTAGAAACGGTCAAAATTTGCCTTAGACAAACATCATGTTGTCTAATGTATTTAATCAAATAAAAAGTTTTTAATTTTTTTAACAGTAATCATTTATCTTTAGAACTTTCACTAAAACAAACTTTGTAATTTAATTATTTTATTTACAAAACTGTTTTATTCGTCTTCATGTAAACTCCACACGCTGTAACCTAAGGAGACACATATTTTAATTTAAAAATGCATTTTTGTATTTTATTGTAACGTTTATTTTGTGTTCCTCGCATTATTTGTTTGGTTTGTTATCCAAGATTGTTTAATTTTACTATACTGTACATTTCCAAGATATTGTCAACAAACTCTTTTGTATATGTCGAGAAACAAACCGTCAATAATATACAACTACATTCACACACTTCCGTGTCCTTTTCTATGTATTATTTCTGTTGTCAACATCTCAACTAATACAAAGCCTACAGCAATAAATAAGATATCATGGATCAGATTTTTTTTACTCGCTTCCGACATAGCATACCAAGTTTACGTTAAAAACATTGTTTGTTTAACCACTTCACAGAGTATTTATTTTCATCAAACCAACAAAAAACTAAACAATTTTTTTTTGGGGGGGGGGGAAGGTTGAATGTACAAAGTTTCACACGGGTTTAATGGTATTATTTTATTAGTCCAAGATATCAGTCATATTTATTTAATGGATGCACCCTAGTGTTCCGGTTTCTTATCTAGTCCTTTTAACCGAAAGTCTCGAGGCGAGTGCCTCTGTCTTCGACAGAAACAGGACAGGTGTTAAATATCTGGCGTCCCACCATTAACTAAATTTAGCTATATCGAAGTTTAGCCTAGGACATCTTGTGAATGTAGGGAATGCCAGACCTCCACCATGGTTCGGATTCCACGTTAAACTGTAGGTCCTTCATTTCATCTCACAATCACCCTACCATTACACATTAGCGTAAGTGCGTATAAACCGAACGGGTAGTAAGACGCGGTGCTAATAATAATAATAATAATAATAATAAAAAATAATAATAATTTAACCTAGGTAGAGACCGGATGCCAAAGAGAATGATGGAAATGAAGTGTATAGGAAAAATATCGCAAAGGAGACCAAGAAAGAAATGAAAAGAGCAGATAACAGAAAGTGTGAAAGTGAGAAAAGAAGAATAGAAGCAATTAAAGGAGGAAGAATGGTGAAAGGGTAGAGAAAGATGAAGGTATTTTACTAAATTGACCCGGACACAGACTGGAAAGAGTTAATGATTATGAGAGACCGGTTAGTGTTTATAAGTGTGTATATAATGTCCCCAACAATACTATGTTTTCATGTTATTTTAGAATCATTATTATAAAGTTAAGTCAATTGTACAGGTTGTCTATCGAGGTATCATTCAAATGCAAATAAACTTAAGAGAAAGATAAAAATAAAACAATTGCTAGTAGAAATCATATTTTCTGAAACACTTAAACACGACTCATTTAAAGTGATGCAACTATAACATGTTATGGATAAAAAAAACCATTATTGCTATCGTATGAGGGGACGTCTATACACACTCCGTCGAGTTATGAGTATTCTTAGGGTGATAAGACGTAACCACGTTTGGTATAGAATATTTCAACTCATTAGGTCTTCGACTATGAGGTGAAAATAATTGTTTAGTATGTGCATGTTAGCTTCTTTTTTACTATACATATATAGTGCTTTATCTTAGTATAGCTACACAGCATTATGATATAATTTAATATGTAGTGCTTTTCCAAATTTACGGTCACTTTTCTCTGATCATCTTATATCATGGTTGTTTGTTTTAAAAACTTCAATATTTTGTAGAAATTTAAAAGACGTATTTTATTTTAAATTAAAATTGATTATGGTGATTTATCATTTGTAAGTGATATTTATTAATCAGGTTCTTTGCAATTTGTTGTTCTTTAGTCAAACATTTCATTCTGTAATCGTCTTTATGTTCTTCGTGCATATAAATTATCTTATAATACGATTTAATTTTAATCACTCAGCATTTCTAACAATGTTAAATTCATATTTTAGTTAATATTATTATACGTCACTTATTACTATAAAACGGGCAATTTGCCCTCAATCAATCGATACATTGATTTCTTTCTAATTGAGATCTTCCTTGAGTGAGAATCCCAATATTGACAGGTACCTCATCATTGTTTTTTCATGTTTCTTGAACGTAAGATTCAGGGCAAGTGAATGTGTTTCACGTATTTGAAATGAGCACTTAGCTACCAGACACTTCATTGTAAGTTCTGGCATCTATAACTAGGGGAACTTAAAGGATATCCTTTCAAATGTCAGTCGAGAGATCATCCATAAGTTGATTGAATTGTTTTACAAAGAACTATCTGCTCAAACGTATTAAGGTATCGAATAATGAAAAATATTGGCAGTAACTAAAACAAAGGATCATCTACAAACACAGGATAAAGAACAGGAACATTGGTTTGAATTTTATACTCACAATTTATATAATGTTTTCATAATATGTTGGTTTAAAACTATAAAATTAAGCTTTGACAATTTTAACTTAACACTTAAAGCTTACTGGGAACCTGGTGGTCTAGGGGTAAGGTGTCAAACTTCTGTGCTAGTGGTACGGGGTTCAAATCCCGGTCTCGCATAGATTTGTCTGATTACAACACCCTTTATCAAAGTGTGTACTTTCACGCTTTGTGAATGTGTGGAATGGCAGGCCCCCCACCATTATTCGGAACCCACGTTAAACAGTAGGTCCCCCTCTGTTTTCTACCTTCATTCTCACGCATTATCCTACCATCTGGGAGTAGTGTCCTCCACCTAAAAAATTATTTCCTCCATACGCCAGGAGAGCAGAGCCATAAGATCTAGAAATTAGACCCACCCCCATCACTTTAAGCTTATTTTATTTAAGCCTGTATTAATTTAAAAAAGTTAATTTTTATAGTTTTGGCCACGCGTAGTTGGGTGTGCTAACTGTGTAGTAAGTTTGGTCGAGATCGGTATTTTGATTAAAAATTTATAAGAAACTAAACATACATAGTCGTATTTTTAGTAATTTTACTAATATATATATATAATAAATACATATATACAATATATATTATATATAATATAAATAATATATAAAATATATATAAATACATATATATATACTAATATAAATACATATATACATATAAAATACATATATAAAATATACATATATATGTATATATACATATATACATATATATACATTATATGTATATTACATATATATACATATATATACATATATATGTATATATACATATATATACATATATACATATATATGCATATATATATATAACACAAAATAATGAAATATTCAATATACAAAAATACCAATAAAAAACATGTTTATTTATTACATTATTTTAATCAATGAACAAATAATGTAAATTTATTTTTGATTAAACTAGGTTTTTATAAATAATAAACACCCATGTTTAGCTTTTAATAACGTGAACAAAGACATTTTCTACTTATGTTTGACAGGTGTTATCCTTATCAGATTTTGTATGAAAATTTTAATCCAATCAGGCCTCAGTTTCTTTACTTATTTACGTTGGCATCAAGATCTTACATTCCTTCAACGTGTAGTGTTTGAATGAGTTTTATAATGTGTTATGTCAGCAATGTTTCTTAAATGTGTTTAAGACGCGTTCATTTTATTCTAGGATCTGCCATAAGGCAGTAGAATATTTAGGGAAACTGTCATTTTCAAGTAAAAAAAAAAATCATCTTTATATATTCCAAATTGTTTAGTGAGATACTTTTATTGAATTAAGTTTGTAAAATATATAAATCATTATAATGGCTGGTGAAAAATTTGAAATTAATTTTGGAAAAAATAAAAGGTATTTGAATGTTTTCTTTAAGTTAAAGCAACAAAGATTAATAAAGCAATAAAACGCTATCCATAAGATATTTTCTACTTTTTATTTAGGAGTAATATCATATTAGATGACACTCATTTATCGTATATAATATAAATGATTAATTCAAATTAATATATTATACACATATTTATAATTAGGTTAAATTATTTCATGCTTACACAAAGTTTTATTAAATAGAGTTAAACTACAAGTACTATTTATATATAGTAAAACCGGATACGATGAATCAGGCAATATAGATATAATTAGAGGAATAAACTACCCTTATTTAAATATTATTTTTAGACATTAGAAAGTCTTTGAACTTTTTTAATATTGACATCAAAATTTAAAAATTCATAATAGTTATAAAATTAATCATTTTTACCAAAACTAATAAATGTACGAACGTCAATCATAAATAAAAACTACACCCATAGGCATTTTTTAAATAAACATATACAACTATTATGCATAATACATTTAAAAAGGTACATTTTAAGTCGTTAGCTTAGGTCAGACATTACTAACTGTAATCATTTAACAATGTCATTTCAACAATTTGGTTACATACAAGTAGTGTATATAATTTAAATATTACACAATGTAACTTTCACAATATCATTTTAACAGTTTGATTACATAGTATATATAATTTAAAGATTAAATAATGTATAACCATGTTTTAATTTTATATAGAATTAAAAGTAGTTCTTGTATAAACATAAAACCTATAGACGTAAACATAAAACCAATAGACAAAGTTTGGAACCACTCAATCGAAAACCTCCAAAGTTGATAAAAGTAGGTTGTTGGTTATTTTAATACCTTCGTCTATTTAAATAAGATTGATGTATTTATATTTCACGGTTTTTGGTTTCCAATAGCTGAGTCGAGACGACTTTTAAAATAGTTATCAATCTAGAGCATACAATAATTTTCAATTCACATTAATTTAAATGTTATTAGGTTAAAAATTACACTCAATATAATATATATATTACTCTCTATATGAAATGTAAAAAAATCTCGGAATTTATCAGTAAAATTTCACTCGTACCAATATTATAGTAGACATGCCATATTCTCATAATTATATTTTAAACTTTATCTGGTATGTACAATGTAGATTCATGTAGGAAATCAATACATTCTTTGTTGAGAAGCGCATATAAGTTTAGGTTTTAACCGAGTACACAGCAACAATTTTCTGATACGGCTATGTTTTTAAAATAATTAGTAGTATCTTCCTACTTCAGAATCGGGGGATATAACTGTAATATACTACACCTCGTTTACCGTAAAAATAACTTGATTTAACTAAGTTTTAGTATATGAGAAAGTTTTATAGTCAGTCGTTCAAGGTTTCTTTCGGAGTGGATCTAGTATACAATAAACTCGTTCTCATTATTAATTAAAATAATATTTACAATGCTAACGTTGAGTTTTAATATGGATTAAACGAAATTTTCAAACATTTGTTTACTCAAAGTTTTCAAATTAAATTATGTTTAACACTGATGGGTTGGTGTCTATAAGATAAAGTTATAATTTGTTTATGAACAATTCAAAACTATCATAATGAAATTTATTATAATAGATGATTATGTATATGATTAGTTTTTATTTAATTACAGTAAAGGTCGTTACGTGGAGATTGACGTCATGGAACCATCTATGCGTAAGATAAAGAAATCTGGCTATTTCAACTTTGTGAACAAAAATGACAGAGAGTATAGAATACGATACTTTAAAGACATGGTATCCACCTTCATTGATATGAAATGGCGCTGGGTTCTTCTTATCCTCAACGTGAGCTTCTTTCTCACATGGTTTCTGTTCGCCATCCTTTGGTGGCTTATCGCATACGTCCACGGTGATCTAGATCCAGAGCATCTTCCACAATTTCAAGAAGCCATCGGTTGGATACCATGTGTGACCAACATCCACAATTTCACTTCTGCCTTCATGTTCAGCATGGAGAATCAACACACCACAGGATTCGGCACAAGAATGCCAACCGAGGAGTGTCTTGACGCCATCATACTCATGTTGGCAAGGGATCGTCGGCGTCACTTTACAGGCGGCGTTCGTTGGCCTGATATTCGCAAAGTTGATCAGACCGAAACAAAGGACCAACACACTACTGTTCAGTAGAAACGCTCTGATATGTAAACGGTACGGAAAGTTATGCCTTTTAATACGCATAGGAGATCTTAGGAAGTCTAATATAATAGAGAGTAAAATCTGCATGCAGATCATTCACAGTCAGATAACACCAGAAGGAGAATTTCTCTCACCAATAAGAAGAGAGATGACTATCGAGACACCTGACAAAGGTACAAGGTTTTTCCTGTTGTGGCCAGAGACTATTGTTCACTGGATAGACTGTAATAGTCCTCTTTATGAAATCTCTCCTGACGATTTAACTAAGGCAAAATTTGAAGTGATTGTTTTATTGGAAGGGACAATGGACTCGACGGATCAACGCGTTCAAGCGCGGACCTCTTATATGCCTGATGAAATATTGTGGGGTCATAATTTCCAATCCATGATGAGTTTCAACGAAGATAAGCAGCGATACGATGTAGACTACAGTTTGTTTGACGCCACAAACGTCGTAGACACTCCAATGTACAGTGCCAAGGAACTAAACACGTCTAAGCCAGGGATTACAACTAAGATTTCTAGTGTTACAGGTAAGATACAAATAAATACATACATCCTAGAATTCACCTAGCATTATTGTTTACAATATATAGTTTAAATTTATTTCAGAAGGTCTTCTAATAATTATACGAGTACCTAAACAGTGACAATTTTTGATGCTACAGATCAAGCTGTATTTACTTTTATACACACATTTCATGATTGATTAGCAGTTTAGTATTTTTTTTTGTTAAAATATTTTCTTATAATTAAAAAATAACCTTAGTAATATATAAAACTAAACACACCCACACACACATCACCCATTGAGCTCCAAAAGGAAATTGAATACTTTGACGAATAACAATAAAATTGAACGGTTTTATTTACCTTGTAAGTAGGTTTCTTAGAATAATATAGAGGATATTTCTATTTGACCTAACGCATAGTATGCACTATGTCTTAGAGTAAAATGATTTAAATATTTCAAAATATGCAGGATGCACACAGACAAACTGAAAAGACAAATGAATGAGCGTTTTGTCTATTTCATAGAGAAAATGTTAATAGTTTCATAAATGTATTTCCCCCACTATAAGCTTTAATAAATTCGTTAATTTGGAAGTTATTTAGTTTGATTATAATTGACTAAGCTGCGGTAATCACCTCAATTCAAACCAACAGGTTTTGAGTTCTGTTTTATTACTACAAACCTTTTTAATATAGATTTTAATTAATGAATTTACTCATGCTTTTAATGATTTAATATTTTCTGGGCAACATTTATTTTCATAGCAGTGTGTCATAAATAATTTGATTAGTAATAAAATAATAAAGCTTTCTAAAATATATTGAAATTTTTGCAGAAGGAGGAAGAATATCCAAAGTTACTGAAGATGAATCCAATGCTTGACATTGATTTCAGAATTCCATCAGGAAAAACGAAGATTAGATCAAATCAGTACTCTTGTTGTATTACTACATTTTTACAAAGATTCATTTAAAATAAATATCTTCTAAGCTAGAGTGTGATGCTGACATTAGAGATTCAATGAAACACTCCTGCAAGTAATGTTACTCCATCATTACCAATTCATGCGAGAAAGGATACATCATCATCATCATCATCATCATCATCATCATCAACGATTGTTTCCTGCCTGTGATGGATCACTTTAGTAAAATGCCTCCATCTTCCTGTATCCTTCCGCCACTCTTTCTCCTTTAATCTCTTCCATTCTTCTCCTCTCACTTCAACTCTTTATGTTATCTGCTCTTCCCATCTCTTTATTGGCCTCCGCTGTGGTATTTTTCCCACATATAAACGATACAAATATTCTAATAAGGAGTAATGCCATTTATTCTGACTGAATATATTACTGAGATATCTTGACTTAAGTAGTCTACCAAAATAAGAAAAGGTGACCTGGTGGTCTAGGGGTAAGGTGTCAGACTTCTGTGCTGGCGGCCGGGGTTCAATCCTAGGTCCCGGCACAGATTTATCCGATTACCATACCCTTCCTTCACCTCTGACAAGACATCTTGTGAATGTGGGGAATGCCAGGTCTCCACCGTGGTTCGGATTCCACGTTAAACTGTAGATCCTCCATTTCATCTCACAATCACCCTGCCATTACACATTAGCGTAAGTGCGTATTGTCCGAATGGGTAGTAAGACTTGGTGCTAATAATAATAATAATAATAATAATAATAATAATAATAATAATAATAATAATAATAATAATAATAATAATAATAAAATAAGAAACAAATTGAGGATTAATGTAAAATATAAATTAATAAACACATGCTATAAAATACTTTATATTAATCTACTCTCAAAAATAATGTATTTTGATTTTAAATCACATAATGACACACGAAATATTAATACTTACAATACAGCTTAAATACATAACATAAATATATTAAGTAACACAAGTTGGCCAGTTTTACTGTAACCGAGTACAGTTCTAACAATAAAATTTTGGACAAACCACTTCATCTGTAAAACAAATTATTGATGTTGTGTTGATATGGTTTTAATTAGCACCGCGTCTTACTACCATTTCAGGTTATACGTATAAGTACTAATAACTTTATTAATCTAGGGATGAGGAAAGATGAAGTCAGAGGAAGTATACCTGCATTTACGTGGAGGGAGAGTGGAAAACCATTTCGGAACAAACCACCCTCAATACATCAGGCTGGGATTCGAGCATTGGCCTCCCTATCATTGGCAGTGTAGCATAGCACTAGAGTTAAGCAGTAAATAAAAACAATAACAACTTTCTCCTCTTTGTATAAATTTCCTTAAGGACCTAAAATTTTTTTTTGACAGATTGTCTTGAAGACACCATGTTACTAGGTTTCTCAAAAGTTTTAAGGGAGTTAATATTAAAAATGTAAATTTAAATACAACAAATAGAATCAATGATATTAATAGTTTATGAATAAAATGTTAATTTAAGTTCATGTGAGAAGGAATCTTTGCTTATTCTGCCTAGACTTTCTATAGTGGAAAAGGGGAATGCCAGGCCTCCACCGTGGTTCGGATTCCACGTTAAACTGTAGGTCCTTCATTTCATCTCACAATCACCCTACCATTACACATTAGCGTAAGTGCGTATAACCCGAACGGGTAGTAAGACGCGGTGCTAATAATAATAATAATAATAATAATAATAATAATAATAATATAGTGGAAAACACTGAACTGGAGGTTCGACTATTAATTGAGTTTAGGGCGATTATATTTCATAAAACACCTGGGAATAAATCAAATATATATTCAGTCCCATAAAATATTAATCATAAACAAATAAACAAAATTTCATCTCACATAGTAAATAACTTTAAATAATCCATTAGTATATATTTCCAGTTCACGTGGAGGTAATTAAAAACTCTTGTTTTACAACATTTATTTATATTAAAATATGATAATCCCCGGCTGACAGAATAATCTATAATAATAAAAGGAAGTGTTTGTCTTGCAAAAAAAAAAACTAGCCTTTTCTCGCGTCCCCTTCAATTTCAACCTAAATGAATTCATAACCATGGCATTGAATGTAATAATTAAATAACTAAGGATCTGTAAAGTGTAATGTGATACGCAATACTTAATTGTATTTTTTACATTTCATTACATACAGAAACAAGCTTATTTGTAACAGTTTCTGAAGGTTCAAAGTATTTATCAAATTAGTGAAAACAAAGAATTATTTATCATCATTAATAATAATAATTGACTTTTTAAATCTTTAAGTATTAATATTTAAGAATTACTATGTTGTAAACACTATATTATTGCACCTTGCCTTTTCAATCAAAAAACCAAAATAAACTTTGTAATAGTATAGAAATAAAATGTGTGATAAATAGCATAGTGGAATAAACGAAATATCATAGTCATCAATACTAGTGAGAATATATCGAATACACTTTGTATCAATTGTTGTTTCTATACGAACATGCACATAAGCGAGGAACATTTATCAGCTGTGAGCGTGATCGTAAATAACTCCGAATCAAACTATCTCACCTATTTCGAGGCCTTTAAACCCTTTTTGGCCATTTTGGACACCCTTTCATCTCCAATATAAATAAAAATAATGGTAGATTTGAACCCCACCCTCCATAACCCATATGGCTTATGTTTTACTTGCCGCCCTTTATTTTACAGGAATAACCATTATTTTTTAAGAAATTTATAATTTTTTGGTAATTATTAACGTAACGGTGTAAATTAATGGTGCCAAATATTCACAATAAACGCTGTTATGAAATTAATTTAATTCAATGTATTAAACTTCTAAAATTAAAAAAGTTATAAAATTATATACAATAATTAGCATCTAAATTAAATTATAAAAAATGTTTTATTAGTAAATACATGAACTATAAAAATCTAACAACTTTTAATCTGATGATCAAGGTCCTTGAATCCATGTCCCGACACTTAATTATTATGTGTCTATTTGGAGGTGTCTGGGTCACTGCGCTGTTTTTGCTCATCTCTCTCTCTGTCTTACGTAAATATTGTTCTGAACCGCTTCCCTTTCCTTCTTGTCAGCAAAAATAAGCAAAACCCCCAAGGTGTACTTAGGTAATACTTGAACTCCCCCTTTCGAAGACTTAGTTGACTACTTAAGAGCACAAGTGAACTTTGCAAAGTGTTTTGGCCTTAATATTAAATATTAATAACAAAATTAAAGTTTACTTACACATTTCAGATCTATCTTGTTAATATCTGAATATTTAAAATATCCAAGCTATCTCGTATGGCTGTTGAACTAAGGGATCTGAGATAGATAGCTGGTACTGTGTAAAAAAATTATAATTAATAAAATTGGAGCCACTACTTTGTTTCCAGTGATGAACATTAACGTTCGGGAGACCGTGTGTTGTGCCTGTTCTAGAACTAAATTAGTTTATTTGTCACTACTGATGTAATAAATTGATACAGAAAATAAACGTTAAATAACCCAAATAAAATAAAATGTATTTTCTAAAGACTGAATTTGTATATTTAATCTTAATTTAATGATAAGTATTTCATTATACTAATATGCACTACAATTTTTTAAAATGTGTGTCAAATTAATTTTCAATCAAATAAAAACATATTAAAATGAAAATTTATATATATATTTGGACATTTATTTATGGGGGTTAGAGAGGAGGTGTGTTTGTGTGTGTGGGGTGTGTGTGTGTGTGGTATACATCGTAGAAGGCAAGGTTAAAGGAAAGAGGAGCTTAGGAAGAAGAAATATTAAAATAGTTGATGGTTTGAGGGAGAGAAGACAATTCTTGGAGCTGAGGGAAGAGGCAGAAGACAACACATCGGAGGTCTAAGCTCACTGACAAAAGGATTAGAGCTGTCCCAAGACTGAACAAATAATAATAATGTCGGTGAGGAGAAGGAAGGTTAAACTCCCACTGAATACAACATATTAATAAAACGTAGCTCATAATAATGTTCCATTCATATCACTTTGACTGGATGTCTTCCTGTTTACTTGTTATATAGTTACGTTGCTATCAAACAAAGCTACTCGCATATATTAATGACGCAATCTTATTTACATGATTTTATCTCTCCTTTTTTTTTTTTTTTGCTAATAATTCTTTTCTCAAGGTACAAGTCACTTTCAGACGTGAAATTTAAATGTGAAAATAACTATTTACAATTTGATTATAGGGATTATGAAATTCACAGTAATTTATATGTGTGCATAGTAGCTATTCCGTAGACATGAAATATTGGAAAGTCTTGGATTTAAAATAAATGTTTTTTTTTTCAAATCAAGGCAGAATTACATTAAAAAAAAGAAAAAAAGTAAAACATGTCTTCGGGATGTAATGCTGTGTAGGTTACATGGTATTGAACTACAAAACTTTTATTTATCTTGTGATATATGATATGAAATGGGTTTTCACTTTCGGATTACTGTTTTTCTTCTTTTCACTACACAAATAGGACATTACTTTTCGACTTGTTTATCCCTTAGAGATCAAGTATGACTGGTATTTTTTACACTCATAATGTTATCTTTATTATATATTTATTACATACACAATTTTAGTTCCAATTGATCTTAAAATAAACCAAATTCAAAATTAAATTAATTTTGGATCTTAAAAAGTAGCATAAGGCTTAAGAGTACACATTTATCTAATCTCGGGTATTGGAATCCCTATAAATTCAATGGTCCTAAACTAAACTTGGTATGCATATTTATAGTAAAAAAATTAATTACGATTTGTATAAATATTTAAAACTGTTATGTTGGGAATATTATAAATTATGATATCCATACCCTATTTCTCTTTTGATAAAAGTTTTCTGAATGGACTGTTATTTAATTAAAAAGTAAAGATATATATATTTTTTGGTATTGTATTAATTAGTGTAGATGGTATTGGCAAATAAATTAGCACATTTTATTCTTGATAGAATTTTGAGTAAGGATAACTTATTAGGGCCTATTATTAAATGCATGAGTATAATTTGTTTTTATTAAATATTACAAACCAGTAAAACAATCAAAGACAATTTTTAATAAATATCTGATGTATTTTAGTAAAATTCGCACATGAAAGATTAGTTTACGTGCCTTTTCATGAATCCCCTACTTGATTCAGTCATTTATTATCATAGCTATTAATTACACTCCGTTTATAATTAAATATAACAATCCTAGCTTGATGGAATACACCATAGTTCAGTTAGCACCTTAGTGCAATTTTTCTGGATAAACAGAGTGTATATTATATATCTGTACATTAGGGTAGCACAGATACTTCCACCAAACAATAAATAAAAATTAACTTGATTTCTAACATAACACATTTTAACACTATTTATTTTATTTTATTCTTGGTTATGTCATGCCAAGAAGAAAACTATTCAGTTCAAAACTCTTTAATAGATTAATTACTATTTTATGAGATATTGATACATCCTCTTCAAATTATTATCTAAGAGTAAATTTTACTAAGTAATTTCATTTACTTAGTGAAAATTAAAATATGTATCGTAAAATTTGCAAGACGATGCAAACATCTTTTTTGAATGATTATCAACTACTAAATTGAACTTTGGTTACTTGTAACTAAAATTTGAGTTAGTTTAATTTGTTCCCATTAAATTATTTAACAAAATTTAGCTTGAATAAAATAATATGAATCAGGTTGAAAGTATTTATTTTGATATTTATTGTTATTTTACTCAAATCTAATGAATATTAAGATACACAACAATATATTTGACAAATGTGTGTGTGTTTATGGTTCTTAAAAATAATTTATATTCTTTGAACTATAAATAGATACAATTATGTGTCAAATTTTTGACGACACATTAAAATGGTATATTAAATGTGTAAAATAATTTGTAACTACCAAATATGTGTATAGATCGAATGGGTAAGGGAACTCAGCGACAAAAAAAAAAACTACCGACAAAAATACTTGTAATAATCCTTATAAAAAGGCCCTTTAAAACTTTTTTTAAAAGTTTGATTAGTCCCAATACGAAGATTCTATTACTAGATTTAGCAGTGGTGTGATGGACGTGAATCTTGCCAGGATAAGCAGACCTATCTGATAACCTATTCCAATCACTCAGTAGAACAATAATTGGTCAGGTATAAAATAAAATACATTCTAATATAAGGTTTACCCGCCTCGGTGGCATAGTTGGAAAACGCGCTAGTCGTGTTGAGCTAGACTATTGAGGACGGGGAGATCGAGGTTCGAATCTCGGTCAGGTGAACTGGTGGTGGCCTTTCCTAAATGGTTTTCCACTCTCCCTCCATGCAAATGAGGGTTCACTTCCCCTAATTCAACCTTCCCATCTCCTAATCCATTAGCGTAATTAGTACTTAAAGCGTATAATCCGAACGGGTAAAAAGACGTGGTGTTAAATAATAATAATAATAATAAATATAAGGTTTTTATAGGAGGGCATAAGCTCTATTGGTCAAATGAGGACAGAGTGGTCGGAAAAAAATAATTTGTACAGTTTAAAAAAGCTCTGTTTACCTTGGCAAGACTTCAGGAAATGACGATGAAACCTAGTTTCATTCGTACCAATTATTTCTATTTTTTTTTCATTTGAGGGCTGTAATGTGGTGCTGATGACAAAAATGACAAGAATTTGCACTCGATCACGAACCCTGGATCTTTGAAGCACCCTTATTCACAATCGGAGTAATGGATTCTCTGTTGATAATTAAGATGAAGAAAGTACCTTTTGTTGGGACTTTTTATAGTTTAAGTTTAGTTCTATTCAAACATATCAGATTTAAGTTACTAGAAGTTTTGATAGACTCAAGAGCATCTGATGATAAATTTTATAGATTTCGTAAAAATAATACCACGGAAATGGAACAAATCAGCAACCACTTCCTTAAAGAGAGAAGGTGGGTTAAACGTTATTATATGTTCTTTGGCTATGTTGAAAATTTACAAACATAATAATCTACAATGAATAGCAAGTTCCGGGGTTCAGTTCTCGGCCCCTGCACAGATTTATCCGATTGCCAAACCCTTCCTTCACCTCTGACAAGACGTGTATTAATCACAACTTGTGAGTGTGGGGAGTGCCAGGCCTCCACCGTGGTTCGGATCCCACGTTAAACTGTAGGTCCTCCATTTCATCTCACAATCACCCTACCATTCATTACACATTAGCGTAAGTGCGTATAGTCCGAATGGGTAGTAAGACGTAGTGCTAATATAATAATAATAATAATAATAATAATAATAATAATAATAGCAAGTATTTTAAGGAAGTAAAGAAGACTCGAGCTCCATTTTAGAATGTAGCCTATCATTTAGTCGACTAGCCATTTGACATTCAACTATATAATATCACTTTAATTAAGTGAAACATACCGGTATACGTTTTTGACAAGTATATAACATATACATATAACAAGCCTTATTTGATAACTTAAAGCTACTTAATCCACTTTTATGTATTCATAAGTCAAACCATCTGAATTTCAGCTGTCAATTTTTTATATATTCTATAAGTACGCCTACCTATAAAATAACATTAGTAAAATATTGAAACGTTATCAATTTGAACGGAAAAAGTAATTGTTTTTAAAAAGGTACTCTCCATGAAAGTTGGACATTATCTTATTTTGTTTTTCTGACAGTATCTTTAAAAGGATTATTTTTAAATGTGTATTAACAAAAATATTAGCTTGGTGGCCTATAGTACGTAAGCTTTCATGTTTTTGTTTGGAATTTTTAAGTACCTATAAAATGATGATAAATGCCCATCAATGGGCTTAAAATAGCAAAACCTGCTTCAGTGGTCACATAGTCTAAGGCGTCACTATGGTGTTAGACTGCCAATATCAGGAATTTTGTGGTTTGAATCTAGGTCAAGTGTACTAATATTTTTCCCCCCAAAAATGATTTTCCACTTTCCCTCCACGCAAATTCAGGTAAACTTTATCTAAATTGAACCTTCCTTAGCCCTAAAATATTATTGTATTTAATACATTTGGCCGTAACGAGGAAAAATTGAGTTAATACCGAGTTTATATATCTTTACACAACGCGCCTTTATGTCCAACTGGGCTCTCCGAATATTTACACGAATAAAAGTTGGAATTAGGAGGATATAATTTAGGGAAAACGTACCTAAATATGCGTGGAGGGAAACTGAAAAGCAATTTAGGAACAATAAAAAAATCTTGGTACTGTTGGCTGGGGCAAGAACTTAGATCTTTCGGTCATCGGTGGACTAGACGAGGTTCCACGTGACCACAGACACGATTAAGCTATTCTTTTGTTTTTTCTTCAACTATGAGATATTTAACGTGCAATTTCTAAACCAACTGATTATATCAGCACACGACTTATAATCTAACCTAAATATAGAACAGACACAACATACAGCCCCCGTCCGTTAACTCATCAGTCATCACTATACAAGATGAAATCTTACATTTTCACCAATTATTCATTTTTCGGTCATCCTGGGAATCGATCCAGGAACCTTAGCTCAGTAGACAAACTACCGACTGAGATAAGGTGTCGAATATTAAGTCATTGCTGATACCTAGTAAACCATTACCTTTTAAACTAATCTACTGGCTTGTTTCGATATTACTCCGAGCTGTTAAGTAGGTCACACACTATCTGTTGTAGCCTCATGCAAATGCCGCAACAACATAGTTATAGTCTAGTTGCTATGATAGTCCAATACATGATTATGTTCTGGTTCCCAGCCGTGGAGATGTGTGAAGATGAGAGCAACTTAACGGTTTGGTCCAAACCTGGCCAGAATTACCCCCCCTCCCCCCTCCCCCTCCCCCCCCTCCCCCCCCCCAGCAGTACTCATCGCGGTGACCTGGTGGTCTAGGGGTAAGGTGTCAGACTTCTGTGTTGGTGGCCGGGGTTCGATCCTCGGTCCCGGCACAGATTTATCTGATTTCCAAACCCTTCCTACACCTCTGACAAGACATTTTGTGAATGTGTGGAATGCCAGGCCTCCACCGTGGTTCGGATTCCACGTTAAACTGTAGGTCCTTCATTTCATCTCACAATCACCCTACCATTACACATTATCGTAAGTACGTATAACCCGAACGGGTAGTAAGACGCGGTGCTAATAATATAATAATAATAATAATAATAATAATAATAATAATAATAGTACTCATCGTGACTTGAACATCAATTGGATAAAACCGCTACTGTCACTGTCCTACTACGGTACAATTACTTATATTGTGATAGTAATAATATTATTATTATTGAAGATTAAAGTATTAGAAGATTTTAAGGACTTACCCCTGATTGATTATTTTTCCCTTTTGTCTATTCGGTTCACCTATGGCACAATCAAATATTTATATTTACAAGGGACATATATAGTTTTTTTTTAATTGCATACACATAGCAATGAATTACCTGTCTTTACAGTGTGTAGCAATTCTCCTGAACGGTTTATAATAGCTACCGGGGTTCAATCCTCGGTCCCGGCACAGGTTTATCTGATTACCAAACCCTTCCTTCACCTCTGACAAGACATCTTGTGAATGTGAGGAATGCCAGGCCTCCACCGTGGTTCGGATTCCACGTTAAACTGTAGGTCCTTCATTTCATCTCACAATCACCCTACCATTACACATTAGCGTAAGTGCGTATAACCCTAATGGGTAGTAAGACGCGGTGCTAATAATAATATAATAGCTAATTAGATAATCTTGGTTGGGTTGATAACTAAGCCACATTGTATCTAAGTTAGGAAGTGAAAAGCTCAAACTGATCGATATTTTCTTTCTTAGACTCTTTGAGTTGTACGACTATTTACACGTGTCCTTGTCATCTATATAATTAGCGAATTAGTTTATCTTTACTTTTTTGACAGTTACATGCAAAGCCGTAGCCAGCCAATAATTTCGGGGGTAGGGGGTGGGTGGGAGGGGCGTTTGGCGGGCATATCCCCTAACTGCCAGAGGCTAGGAACAATTCTAAATATTAAACACCTCCTGAAGCTATCTGAAGTGTTTTTTTTATGGTAACATAGCCCCCTAATTTGTACTTGTATCTTAATTTTGATATTGCTTGAACCATGAATGAATCCATATATATATATATTGTTCATAAAATTTTGAAGGGTTTGAACTCTCCCCCTCCCCCTTACCTAGTTACAGCCTCGGTTACATCTCAAGATAATGAATAAAGTGTTAACAACTTTTTATTTTTCGAAGCACCTCCTTCCTCTTAACTTTCCCAGCATTATTATGAACCAACGCTTAGGTTTATCTTTTAATTTGCTTGAAAATTAAAGACATAGAGACGGTATCTTGAAACTAGTTCTTTTTCAATATTAAATGTTGAATACATTTAAAAGTCATCTATATATTCAAACAAAATTGAGATGTTTATTTCCTTCAAATATGCTAGACGTTTACTGACTACATTTGTTAGGTTTTTTTTTATTTCTGGGACTAAAAAAAACATCACAACCAGACAGCAGTTGTACAACCAATCTAGAATCATATTATTGTACACGACGATGAAATGACACACGGAATATCATCTATTTTAGCAAACACAATCATAGGAAACATAAAATAAATGAAAAAGAGCAATCGCATATATTTGCTCAATTCTCATACGGATTGAACCTCATTAGTCCGGGGACTTTGGGACCTGATTAGTAGCGGACCACAGAATTCTAGTCCTAAGAACTTTCTATATACTACTTATGCCTATCCGTAGGTTTGCCATATCGCTCTACATATATACTTCTATGTTACAAAGTAGAATGAAGATTAAACTAGTCAATAGTACACCATTTTCCCCAGAATTATCTTTCCAGAATACAAGCAAAAACAAGAATAAATATCCAAAACACTCATCCGTAGACGTAAACAAATTTTGTGCCTTTCTACTGCTAATAGCATCGCCCTGGTGGCCGTCCCTCAAACTAGTGGCGGAAGATTCAAAACATGCTAGGCCACAAAATAATGGAGTAAAGAGTTTCATATATATTCTACTATATTTTGTAGCAAAATGATCCCAAATTAGCTATCATCAAACTATCCCTTATTAAGTTCTCCTCCGAGAAGAAAATATAATTTTGATTACTATATTAAAAACCTTCCGTATTGTAACTGCCTGTGCAGTATTTTGGTTTTATGTGTCAACCTAATTGAATTATGTAATATAAATAACAAGAACAATACTTTAAGGTCAGTAATCAAAAGCAACGAATTCATTAACAATCACAGTCTCAGAATTTGTTAATATTTATCTCATATCTGATTAATCTTTAATTATAGCACATGTGAAGATGTAAATTATCTATACTCTGAGGATCTTCATATTCTTAATTGGTCTGATCATATGGCAATTATCACTAGGAAGCAGACCTCCTCCTGGTGTGTAAATAATATGTATTCACCTGAGCTAGTAAGTTAGTAAGCAAGCAAGTATAAAGGAAGCCTATCAATCGCGTCATGAAAGTCACTGACTAAAAGAGTAATGTCGAATGCTCAGTGTGAATAATGGGTGTAAGGAATGTTCTAAGACAGTCATAACATCGGCATGTGGCGAAGAATAAAGGTAGTACTTGGACCTCCCAGGCAATGGAAAGGTACACACTGACAAAAGTGCCGATTTTACTGACATTGCAGTTTTCTGATTCAACTTCTATGTTATATAAATGATTATCATCACATACTTATTTATGTTCAAACTATGCTTTTTATAATAACACCAAAAACATTTTCCAAATGTCTTCTCGGTCACACCTTAACTTCTTCCCTCACAATCCATTCTGACAAAAATAGGTCATCGGCTAGTTAAGGGGGAGGAGTCATAATAAACGCTTTTTCTAGTACAACAACTTTTATATCTCAAACTTATAAGTATCCCGGCAAATCATTAGAAAAAATTAATGTAAATATGAATAGTAATTCTTTTGACTATAATATAAAGTGTATTAGAAAAGTCTCGTTACTGTCTAACAAAGGAAAGAACTAGAAAAATTTGAGATTAAACTAGACTTTCCTCCTTTTCTTCTGTACCTTTAAATTACATTTATAACGTAAGCATTTATAAATTCAGGAGTGACTTTTTTTTTCACTCCACACTTTTATTTACATATATAAATCCAAGAGATAATTTAAAAATTTAAAGTAGCTTTATTTGACAACAAAAACGTTGGCCTCTACTTTGCATCATGTTTCAAACTTGACTTGGACTTTACTTCACGTTTTAAAAAGTGGTTTTCACACACCTCTACGGTTTTATAATGGTAACTTTGCGTCTGTTTCACCCTTTTCTTTCTTTCTTTCTTTATTTATTTTATGTGAGAGTCCCGTGGGCAACGTGACGTCATAAAACTTTGTTCCCAATGAAGACTTCTTCAGCCGTATTCCACACTGATCAAGATACTCGCGAAACCCATTCCCCCCCCCCCCTCTCCTCCTAGGTCTACATATGGCTCTATTGTCTGCCAATCTGGTGTTCATCGTGGTTCTCGGCCACTGGGCGTCATCCAGTAGCGTGACGTCACCAACCACGATGCTTTTCTTTGAGAGCGTTCATCATAGCAGGCCCAAATCATCTCCCAGTTCACGCGAGGTATGGAAATTGAAGGAAAAAGATAGACCTACAATATGCCAGAAATGTTTGCAGTGCATTCGTATTTGAATGATAACTATAAATTTTCTGTTGTGAGGTTGGGGGACAAAACGACAAAGTTTCTTGTTAATAAAGCTACAGTATGTCCTTATTAAGACAGAATAAAGATTTGTGCACAGTGCTTATCTGTGTGAAGTAATTCTAAAATGGTCAAAAACGGCCTTTTCGATGCAGTTTTTATTCAAATATAATTTAATATTTCAACATGGGTCATTATTAGGAACTTTTATTAACTCTTTATCTCCATTAATGTTAAATCATAAATAATACAAGTGCAAAAGTGTTCGTGTACATTTACACTTTCAAGCCGACTGTACACCGAGTTGATTGGTATGTGATGCACGCTCTTAATTTGTCCAATTTCCTGTTGTACCAGTTGTATAGGCTTCTTAATCCCTTCTTGCCTCGTCTTGAACTCGTTCGAAGATTTCCTTCCGAACCCTCCACTTGAAAATGATAAGTTTTTACAGATATCACTTTTTAAAATACGTAGAAAATGGAAGACCTTTAATTATTTCTATAAAAGTTCCATTTTAATTAGTGGACACGCCTTATTATATAGAAAACGCCATGATAATCTCATATAGACTTTTTTTGACTAATTATCGTTTTATTAACTTTATCCTAAATAGTCCACTTCAAGAATTATATTTTTATATTATATTTTATGGTTGTATGAAACTATAGTAAGGATACATGAACCTAGGGGAGAACTTTATATTTACCACGAAAGCACTATAGTTATTCCAAAAATGTTAGAAACCTGGTTTCTAGGCAGCTCATTGGCTTTAAGAACACCTCATTGATCTTGACTATAAACAATTTATTTAAAATGTTGGTATTGTAATATTATATTATTATTTTTATAACAGTATTATACCTTCATGTTTACACTGATAAAGTTCAGTGGTTTACTTTATTGTTATGAAGTTTGATAAATACAAACCCTTTATTTTATGGCCTTCTGTTGGTTGTTTTGGGGAATATTGTTTTACTAGTAAAGTTACACAACATAATTTGTCAGTTAAGTTGGTCTCCGCATTGAGAAGAATGGTTTGGATACTAAAGTTGAGGATATTTGCTGCATTCGAGAGTTGTAAACTGTGGGTTTTATTCCTCTTTGAATATCTATATTTAAATCCTTGATAAGTCCACTAGGTTTAAATGAATTGTTTACTGCCATAAGTTTGGTATATCACAGATAAATATATATTTCTGACTACTGTTTCAAAATATTATTTTAGTTAATAATAGTTTGATAAAAATGGTAATTGTTTGTACGCTTAAATTCCTATAAACACTCAAAAATCTTTCAAAACCAAATCAGATTTTAGCATGTTACTTCTCCTATAAATAGCCTTTAAGATTAACGCTGTAAAAATATGCGGTCAAAATATTCATCTATATATATATTTGATAAAGAAATAGTTAATTTAACACTATTTTGTTTGATCTTGATTTTAGAGACAGTTTAGTGTATACTTAGTTTGATCAATATTGGTTGAAATAAAATATTTTAAAATATTACCTTAGAAAAAATCGTACCTATTCCAATTTTAAATTCGTAATTTAGTGTTGAGAATTAAAAAAAATTTCAAAGTGGACAAACATTATACTGTATTATTTTTTGAATATTTTAAATTATGAATATATTTAATCAACCTTTTTTTATTTAAAAAAATGTTTTGCATACTACATACAAAAATAAAAGAAACATTGGTTTACTAAGTATATTGTTATTACTGCTTTAATATCTAACTAGATTAATGAACCTTAACCTGAAGATTAATGAAGGCTGCCTTTAATTGCCATGCTGTAGTGTTATCAAGTGTTTTAAATTCACAGGGTATTATCAATGACCCACCAGCAGGGATGTTTGAAACGGCCACACATGACTGCAACACGATTATTCGAGGAATATTCACTCGCGAGCCATTACACACAATTCTCTGAAATAATTAGTGACAAAGTTTATTTAGGATTTGTTCATAATACCTCATTATTTTAATATTTCCCTCTATAAATCAAAATAAACTGTACGGAACTCTGCATGGACTTTCTCGCTCTATGGTTTAAAAATGGATATATTTACTCAAAACTCGTAATCTATGTGAAAAGAAATAATATACACTTACGTAAAATATTTTTTGAGTCCTGGTATTAAATTTTACGGTGACCTGGTGGTCTAAGGGTAAGGTGTCAGACTTCTGTGCTGGCAGCCGGGGTTCAATCCTCGGTCCCGGCACAGATTTATCTGATTTCCAAACCCTTCCTTCACCTCTGACAAGACATCTTGTTAATGTGGGGAATGCCAGGCCTCCACCGTGGTTCGGATTCCACGTTAAACTGTAGGTCCTCCATTTCATCTCTCAATCACCCTACCATTGCACATTAGCGTAAGTGCGTATAACCCGAATGGGTAGTAAGACGCGGTGCTAATAATAGTAATAATAAATTTTATGATTTTATTTTTAAAGATTTGATGTTCTCATTTGTATGTTTGGACTAAAAAAAATATCGATATTGGGTCCACAAGGGTCAACACTTTATAAGATTTTAAAATTTTATTAGTAATCAGTAATTCAGGTAATCGCATTAGTAGTAAATTCCTTTGTATAAATTTTGACCAATAAAATATGTAAATATTGACCATTGAGTCTAAAATGGATATAGATCATTGTTATACAAACATTTCTTCTAAAAGTTTAAGGAAAAATAACAAACTTCTTGAAAGACTTATATTTTAATTACCCTATGGAATTAGATAATTATTGCTTTAAAACTTAGGTAGTATCTCATTATAACTAAAGCTCACGAAATTGTTTTAATGTATTTTCCAATATCTCAGAAACTGTTTTATAAAAGTAAATTTGAAATGAAAAGTTTTTTTAATAGTAATACAATTTTACAATTAATAGGTTATTTAGTATAAATTACCCTAAAAGTCATTTTCATAGGAAAATGAATATAGCCATTTTATTTATAATCTTAATCTGCGTAGGCAAGAATTTTAATCAAAATCGTTAGAGACGATTTTGAGAAAAAGATTTTTTCTCTTTTTAATTTTTATTAATTTACTTTTAATTTTTGGGTGACCTGGTGGTCTAGCGGTAAGGTGTCAGACTTCTGTGCTGATGGCCGGGGTTCAATTCTCGGTCCGGCACAGATTTATTTGATTTCCGAACCCTTCCTACACCTCTGACAAGACATCTTGTGAATGTGTGGAATGCCAGGCCACCACCGGTTCGGATTCCACGTTAAACTATAGGTCCTTCATTTCATCTCACAATCACCCTACCATTACACATAGCGTAAGTGCGTATAAACCGAACGGGTAGTAAGACGCGGTGCTAATAAATAATATAATAATAATATAATTAATACTTTTAATTCTAGGTTTAAACAGACACACAGAGAGACGGCATGGCAAAGACCACTTTTTAGGGTTCGGGGGGTTATGAGACGTTGACATCCCTCAACATTTCTAGTTAGATATTTTTTACAGTCGCAATACCTTACCTTTAATGTTCGAAGAGTTAAAAAAAATTATATATTTTATATATATATATTACACATGCCCATAGATTGAAAGTTATGGTTTTATGAAAATAAGTTTCAAATAAAGATTTGTATTATAAATAGCCCTACATATTTGCAATGATAAATAATTTGATAGCTCAAAAAGATTATTTGGGGGTATGACCAAAAATAAGATTTTACGCATCAGACTGGAACCCTTAAACTCATTTTGCCGTAATAGTGGAGAGTAGCTAAATGTTTAGATATGAAATTTAATCAAAATCCTTAGAGCCGATTTTGAGAAAATATAACTTTTCTCTTTATGCTCTTCTACCCTACTACCCTTAATTTTGGGGTTAGATATCCAATTTAAAAAAAAAATGGAGAACCCTATAAAAATCCTAGATACTTTTTTGGATTATGGGGGTTATGAAACGTCAACAGTCATCAAAATCTAGAGTTCGATTTTTTTTGACGATCACAACACTTTATAGCTGTAAATATGCAAGAAAGTAAAAATATAATCTTACCATTGATAAGTAACTATTATTATTAGCACCCCGTCTTACACCCGTTCGTTTTATACGCACTTACGTAATTTGTAATGGTAGGGTGATTGTGAGATGAAATGAAGGACCTACAGTTTAACGTGGAATCCGAACCACGGTGGAGGCCTGGCATTCCCACATTCACAAGATGTCTTGTCAGAGGTGAAGGAAGGGTTTGGAAATCAGATAATTTGTGCCGGACCGAGGATTGAACCACGGCCGCCAGCACAGAAGTCCGACACCTTACCCCTAGACCGCCAGGTCACCAATAAATAACTAATTATATACTTAACTATATTCCAAATACCCGCTTCTGTGGCCGCATGGTTTAAGGTGTCACTCTCGCAATAGACTAGACTGCCAATGACGGGGAGCTCAAGGTTTTAATTCTGGTTGGATGTACTGAGGGTGTTTTTTTCCTCAAACGGTTTTCCACTCTCCATCTACGTAAATATACTTCATCCAAATTCAGACCTTCTCATCCCTAATGCATTAGGGTGGTATAATACATAGGCATATAATCTTACCGGTAGGGTGGTACGTGGTGTTTAAAAATGTACAATTTTTAACTAAACCCAAGCTGACGTGGCGGTCTAGGGGTTAAGGTGTCAGACTTCTTTGCTGAGGGTTGGGGGTTCAATCCTCAGTCCCGGCACAGATTTATCTGATTACCAAACCCTTCCTTCACCTCTGACAAGACGTTTATTAATCACAACTTGTGAATGTGGGGAATGCCAGGCCTCCACCGTGGTTTGGATCCCACGTTAAACTGTAGGTCCTTCATTTCATCTCACAATCGCTCTACCATTACACATTAGCGTAAGTGCGTATAACCCGAATGGGTAGTAAGACGCGGTGCTATAATATTAATAATAATAATAACAATAACAATAACAATAATAATAACAACTAAACCCAATTAATATTATCTCTGATTTCAACATTTTCTAACATCTAGATAATTAAGCTTCATCCTTGCCTAAATAATTATAGATCTAAAAAATAAAAACAGGAAGTATTCACTCAAGTGTTTTGTTGTTGCTAGAGTTGAGATGATAATTACTCCAGTGTTGAAAACATCAACAAACACTTCATTCATGATTTCTTAAATTAACATGATTTCAAAGTAACCTACTCGTTTACACTTCTGTAGAATTATACACTTCAATTTCCCTCAATTAAAGCCTTAAATATATCATAGAGAAAGAAAGCAAATCAAAGCAAATCTGATGTATCTTTGCAGTTTAATATGTTAAATTAGAGAGAAACTGTCTTCTATTTACTGTATTATTTTTAACCTCAAAATTAGAATTTATATTTATTACACAAAGTTTTCTTCTGGATATATTTCTTTAATTACATCAAAGTAATTGCGAGGGATAATGAGGCTAGAATTAAGATGAATGTTTTTACGTTTTTATGAGGACAGAGGAAAATCATGTTTATATTATTTATTTACAAAATCTTTGAGATTAGATGGCCATAAGTTTACATGTAACATTCTATCCACGGACCACAGGACTGAGAACACTATTTTTTTTAAAGTAAATAAGGAATTCGCATAAATTACAAAATCATTTGTTACTGAATCAATTTAAAGACACAGTTTCCGATATCCTCCTTGAATACCCTAAGATCTCGCTGGTACAATAAAAAGCCTGCAGAGATAAATTATTAAGGGAGTTAAAGGGAGTTCTATACAATACAATTCACAAATTGGCGCAGAAATGAAAAAAAAAATTATTAAAGGAACGTGTAACCTTAGTTAAGAGAGAGAAAAAAACGGATTGGGAGACAAAAAATATTACATGTGTTTTTAAGTTGATAATATTGATTAACACTTGGAAGAGCTCAATTCTGATTAGCTAGTTCTAAATAGCAATGTGCTCATTATATAAACTTACACAATAGGATAATATGATATTTCAATCCATATAACTAGCGATTGGTTATGAAAAGAAAAAAAAACCATTCTCAAATAAATTAATTTGAATTTAGAGCATATTAATTCCCGATCCAAAAATTTAGGAAGTAAATGTTTTCAATACCTCATTAAATATGACTTAAGAAATAACGAATTACGAAGCATCAACTGCCTTCAAGCGAGTTAGATCAAATTAAGTTAGAGTATTAATTTATTAGTATTTTCGTTAAGTGAAGGCAAGTGACGTATCAATGATCAAAGTTCATTAATTACAAATATGATACACCTACCAATAGCCTATTTTAATGAGTTCCCGTAAAAAATGTTTTATTATAAATCTTTAGTTAAGTAGGTCACGGTTAATTCACAAATGGGTCCACTGAGGATTATTACATAATATAATACTTTAATATTTTCATTAAATGCGGCATTTATAAATACTAATTACTCTACTTTATATTGTGCTCTACGGTTTGATAGCTGCTGAAACTTTTAAAAGGGATTGTGTGTTTAATTTGTATTCGGCATACATTATTAATTTTTATCCAATGATATGAAAATAAACGGTTTATACTTGTTTATATTTTTTATTTATTATTTAGCACCACGTCTTACTACCCGTTTGGGTTATACGCTTTAAGTACTAATTACGCTAATGGATTAGGAATTGGGAAGGTTGAATTAGAGGAAGTGAGCCCGCATTTGCGTGTAGGGAGAGTGGAAAACCAGTTAGGATAAACCACCTCCAGTTCACCCAACCGAAATTCGAACCTCGATCTCCCCATCCTCTGCAGTTGAGCTCATCACGACTAGCGCGTTAGCCAACTACGTCACCGAGGTGGGTTGTTTATATTTCATACTATCAAAACTAGGTGCTTAAAATACTTTTCTAGAATAATATTTTTTACTCTTAACAAAGGAAATATATCCTAACTTGAGCTCACATCAATTCAATGTTACTTGACCTTAATTAACTGAACAAAGCTTCACCAGAAATGATTGTAGTTTAAACAAATGTTGTTTCATATAATACAGGGATCTCTAAACTACGGTCCACGGGCCACATCTGAACCACTACAAGAATATATCCGGCCCGTTCCAAGATTTTATCAAAAAACTAATTAATTTATTCTCTTCGTATTTATTAACCACACAGTTTATTTGACAAGTCTAGTTTCTGTCCACACGTGTGCTTCTCCCCATGACACCAAGCCAGAGTGCTGTCTGAACTGCAAACCCTCATTTTCAGTCGCAGGCGCCATTCCTTATACCGACCACAGAACGGCTTGACTGTGACGATTTTTAGGTAGTTCCAAGTCTCCCGGCAGAGAGTTATCAAAGGAAAGTTCCAAAAGATGTTACCTAATTTAAAAAAGTAATTATATTGACTAATTATTATAAATTGATTCTTTTCTCACAGAGAAGAATCAACGTCAATCACTTTTATCAAACACTGACTGGCCTTGGAAAGTGGATTTTTTTATAGACGTGACTGGCCATATGACTAATCTAAATTTGCATGTTGAAACAAATTTGATTTATTCAGGGCAAATTCAGGGCAAAAATAATGCTACTTGAATAACAGGTGAACGTTACTTTGGCCCGCAAATATGTGTAAAATATATTATGTGGCCCGCATTGCAAAAAGTTTGGAGACCCCTGATCTAATACATCAAAACAAATGAACATAACGTTCCTTTTTAAAAAGGCATCGTTTAAATTTTCTTGAATATTTTTTCTATCCCTTGTAGAGAAGGCTATTTTATATAGCCCTTGAATTTTTTTTTTAATTATAAAAATTGACCCGCCTTGGTGGCGTAGTTGGCTAACGCGCTTGTCGTGTTAATCTCTACTGCTGAGGACGGGGAGATCGAGGTTCGAATCTCGGTCGTGTGAACTGGGGGTGGTTTTTCCTAAATGGTTTTCCACTCCACCTCCATGCAAATGTGGATTCACTTCCTCTAATTCAACCTTCCCAATCCAATTCCTAATCCATTAGCATAATTAGTACTTAAAGCGTATAACCCGAACGGGTAGTAAGACGCAGTGCTAAAAAAAATATAAAAATTTACATTTTTATTAACTCAGACTAAAGTAGTTTTTTGAACGATTTATTGTGCTAAGTTTCTTACTTCCAGATGATCTGGAAGGCAAACCGTTGATTTTTAAAAACAAGATTGATTAATATACTATTTCTGAGGGAAGCCAAAACAATACTATTTAATATACAAACAAAAAATATGTTTACACCCACTATTGTTTGTTCTTTCAGGATACCATTTTGTTTATTGTTACATTTTTATTCAAATAATATTAGAAAATATAATATTAATAAAATATTAAGTGGCAAGTGAAATATAGAACACAGAACTTACCTATTTTTAATAATGCACCATTGACCTATCTAGACAAACGTACATCTTTTATCTGCTGACATACAAAAATGATTCTCTCTTGATCCACATTACTTGAAGCACTTCTTCGTATCGGAAAACAAGATTATCCAACTTCAATCCGTGAACACATATTTTGATACGTGTTAACAACGCCAAGAGAAAGAGAGGTTGAGGGAAGATAAACACTGTTTTATTCACGCCGCCACAACTTGAATTGTGGAAAGAGGATTTTACCAGTCCGGAAGAATAAACATAGACTTTTCATGTCGAGGGTGACTGGAGGAATATTGGATTATCGTGTTCTGAAAATCCAAAGAGTCGGGAACCAATGCAATTTAATCTCACTCAAAGTAGGGGATGAAGGGAATGCGCGGTTAGGGCAGTGTTTTTCAAGTTTTTATAGCAAACTTTTTTTTTTGGTAAAAATAAATAAAATATCCTCCAGTAGAAACATATAGTTTAATTTTCTTCACATATTGATATGACTAGCTCTTAAATATGTTAAGGCTGTTCTAAAATTTAATAAAAACTTTTTCTTTTCATTTAAAATATTTCTCATCTAATGCCGTTATGCTCGTGACTCATGACATATGTTTAACAACTTTTGATATCGCTGTACGAAGAAAATTAAAATCTTTGTTTCTACTGGAGAGATATTTTATTTATTTTATCCAAAATGACTATAAAAACTGCAAAAATATGCCTTTAAATAATATTCCCTACACTCCAATTTTAAAATTCTTTAATTGCATGATGAAGCATTTTAATTCAGGATAACCTTATTTATTTCCCATGTATATGTTCAGTAAAAAAAACACTACTGTTTTGCCGTCACCTGGAATTACATAGATCTACAAGTAAAATATTTCCAAGTTCAATAAGTTTTTTTCTAAACTAAAGATTACAATTAATAAAATCAATTGTTTTGGTAATTTTAATTTAATACCTTTTAATTAATTGAAATAATATTTCAATACAAATAAGTTCAATCATGTTTCCACGATACCACTTGATTTGGAGCGGATAGTATTTAAAAGTAATGTTTTTTGTACCCCATCTATTACACACACACACCGCCTCGGTGGCGTAGTTGGCTAACGCCTTGTCGCTTTAAGCTCGACTGCTTTGGACGGGAGATCGAGGTTCGAATCTCGGTCGGGTCAACTTATGGTTTTTCCACTCTCCCTCCACGCAAATGCAGGTTCACTTCCTCTAACTCAACCTTCCCAATTCCTAATCCATTAGCGTAATTAGTACTCAAAGCGTATAACCCAAACGGGTAGTAAGACGCGGTGCTAAATTTTATATTATTATTATTATTATATAACACAAACCAACACACACGCAAGCAAACACACCACACACACACACACTCTTACACAAAGCCTCTCTCTCTGGCACACAAATACATTCTCACTCTTTCACACAATCTATTTTTCCACACACACTTTATCTCTCACACACGCTTTCACAAACAGTATATTTCATCCATACTCTCTTCTCATACACACTCTCACACCCACTCTCATCTACACTCTCACACCCACACAACTCTCACATTCACTCTAATCCACACAATATTTCCTAAAACCACTCTCTGTTTTCTCAAAAACTTTCTAATACTCTCTCTTTCTCTCTGAGTCTTTCCCTCACACTATCTCAAACTTTGTCTCTCACACACACACTCTATCCCTTTCACATATTCTTTCTCACGTCTTTCACACTCACTTTTTTTACTAGCAATCTCACGCATACACACACAACAAACAAATACAATCTTACATTTTCTTAAACTATCACTCTCTTTCTTTCTCTCTATTTACATCTTTTCCTTCTGTATGGGCAGTAGTTCATCTGTACAATCATTCTTTGCTTGCATCACCATTGGAAACATGATGTGTATAGTATCTATCGGTAAATAAAATGTTTCTCTTTGGTTAACAATAATAACTCAATTATTACTTGAGTGGTTTGGTACAACAAATATATAGCGAGCTGGGAGAGGGTCGTTTTAAAGTTCTCATTGTGACACCCAGGGAGAAAATACACGTTTGTATTCAAATTATACACTGAAAGATAAAAAAAAAAATCCATGGCAAGTTGATAGCCTTTAATGAGTAAACTTTTAATTAAAAAGTCGAGTGAGGTCTTATTATATAGATCTTTTCTCGATAAAAAGCTTAGAATACATTTTAGTGTAAGAATACACAGCCATCGCTGCAATGATCCACTAGTATATAATGTATATGTTTCACAAAGTATTTTGTGCCTAACATTATATTTAGCGCAAGAAAATGTATGTCGTTTTAGTTCACAAAAATAGTGCAGAGGTATATTGATTTTTTAATCTAAGACTTTCAATGATATTTTTTATTTAAAAATCGTACTAATTTTGTTAAAAGAATTATTTAAAAAACATTTCACAGTGAAATACAAAATATTTTTAATATAAGACAAGTATAAAAGTGTAAACATAATGCTCAATTATTTATTTATTGCTATCCATCCGGATTGTACGTGTATTTACACTAATGAGGTAGGGATGAGAATGTATAAGTTAGAGGAAGTGTTCCATTGATTATTGTGAAAGGAGAGTGAGAAATAATTTAGGTTAAAACATCTTAGTACACCAGACTGCGATTAAATCCCCATTAATGCCAAATTAAATGATATTTCTTTTATATTTTCAGATATTGCATATGTATCCATTCAAAAGCCTATTTGCATTTTCTAAATTTCACTTTGTATAAATATACACGCACACTTATTCAGATATAGACGTTATTATTTGTCTCAAATATAGAAATTCTATCGTAATAAGATAATTTGTGTTTTTAAAAATAGTATATTTTACGATTTTCATGCTATTTTAGTAGATTTATTTATTTTACTATTATGATGGCTGATTTAAAACTATACTGGGAGTCAGTTTGATCATGGAACAAGGAATTAAGCTCAGCACAAACTGTGTGTATTTATCTAAACACACGTTTTAAATAAAATACTTTGAACATTTATTATAATAATTACACATTAAACGCATTTCTGAATATTTAGAAACATTCTCTAAGGGAACCAAACAAAATCTCAAATGGTGTATAGTTTAAACTTATCTTAAAAAAGTATAAGTTAAATCAAGTTTAGAACCATTTTAGCCTTTAAAATGACTGTGTTTGTGAGCCTTATAGATGTAACCAAATTATGATAGTTAGCAGCAGTAAGGCCCTTGACATCAAAATAATGTTGATATATTATTCATATCATGTTTGTAATTCAGGAATGGTGTTAATTTTAATTTTCAACCATGCGATTTTTGTTTTTAGAGACGAATAAATGTTAACGCCACAAAATTATTTTGGTAAAGTTAGCCATGGCTAACCGACGAACGTAGTTATAATCTACTACTAAAATAAGATATGTTAAAAAATATGCGGCACAGTAAGTTTTTATTAAAACAAAATATATTTAGTATATTAACAAATTTTGTCTTAAAAACGCCTCGGACAAAATATATACTGTGGCAAGGATACATAAAAAAAGATGAACTTTGTTTCCGTCAGAGAGTGACAAAATAGTTCCTTTAACGCCATAAACGACCAACACACCTATGTGATTTTGAACATAAAAGAATAGATATAATATATAAATATTAAAAATTCTTAAAGAAAATATATGATAAGTTTAACTAGTAAAGTTGCAATGAGCTTACAAGTCAATGTATAATACAACAGGTGTAACTGCACAAAATAGTTCCGGTCCCACGAAATAAATTGACAGTATAAAATGATAAACAAAACCAAAGGAAATATAAACTTCCATACTTGTTCTGGACAATGACCTTAACTAAATTGACATATAAAGACTTTATACAATTGAAAATAAATGGAGAATGAAGGCTCCATTATTTACCCAAAAAGTAATAATATTAAAGTCAGAAATGAATTTTGAATAAGATTTAAGATAAATTATTGTTACTATTAGCACTGCGTTTTAATACCTGTTCGGGTTATACGCACTTACGCTAATGTGTAATGGTAGGGTGATTGTTAGATGAAATGGAGGACCTACGGTTTAAAGTGGAATCTGAACCACGGCGGAGGCCTGGCATTCCACACATTCACAAGATGTGATTAATACAAGTCTTGTCAGAGGTGAAGGAAGGGTTTGATAATCAGATAAATCTGTGCCGGGACCGAGGATTGAACCCCAGGCCCCAGTACAGAAGTCCAACACATTACCCCTAGACCACCAGGTCACATTTAAGATAAAGAAATAACATAAGGTTTTTTAAAACAATTAAAGTAACTTTGAAAATAGTAAGAGCTATAGCAGAGATTTTTGCAACCCTCTGCCGCCCAGACAGCGTGTGTCTAAGGATATCCACTTACCACTTCTTATATCACATTAGAAAGTAAAAATACATCACTTTGAGAATGTGCACTCAAACGTAATAAGGAATAATGAGGATAGGATGTTGGAAAACATCTCTGAATATGTCGAGTAAGGTACACGAAGGATACAGGAAGGGATGGAGATTTAAAAAAAGTACAATTGAAGTACATACAGTCTGTTCTTGTTTACAATGGCGTCAACACGCTCTCTTCAAGCATGGCAGTCAGCTTGTGAATGACCCGCCTCGGTGGCGTAGTTGGCTAATGCACTTGTCGTGTTGAGCTCGACCGCCGAGGACGGGGAGATCGAGGTTCAAATCTCGGTCGGGTGAACTGGGGGTGGTTTTTCCTAAATGGTTTTCAACTCTTCCTCCACGCAAATGCGGGTTCACTTCCTCTAATTCAACCTTCCCAATTACCAATCCATTAGCGTAATTAGTACCA
This sequence comes from Timema cristinae, assembly GCA_039000515.1. Lineage (NCBI taxonomy): Eukaryota > Metazoa > Arthropoda > Insecta > Phasmatodea > Timematidae > Timema > Timema cristinae. The sequence continues at coordinate 33,327,514 of JBCFYV010000024.1, read as the reverse complement.
AAAGCGTATAACCCGAACGGGTAGTAAGACTCGGTACTAAATAATAATAATAATAATAATAATAATAATAAGCTTGTGAATGTGGCACCAGCTTGGTAAGTCAAACTTTTGTTGTAGCTATCTAGAAAATGCTACGATAGTAAACTCTAAAATTCCCTTAAGTAATATCAAATGAGTCAACTATACTTTAAATAAAATAGTTAAATCATATGTATACAAATATATATATATATATATATATATATATATATATATATATATATATATATATGTGTGTGTGTGTGTGTGTGTGTGAAGGAAAGTATTGGCCAAAGAAAGATATGATTACTAATATAATTACCACACCAACTGATTATTTTTTTTAGCACCATGTCTGACAACCCGTTCGGGTTATACACTCAAGTACTAACTACACTAAAGGATTATGAATTGGGAAGTTTGAATTTAAACGAAGTGAACCCGCATTTGCGTGGAGGGAGATTGGAAAACCATTTAGAAAAAACCCACCTCCAGTTCATCTGACCAAGATTCGAACCTCGATCTCCCCATCCTCGGTGATCTAACTCAACACGACTGGCACGTTAGATAACTACACCACCTAGGAGTGCTACCAACTGAATTAAAGGTAAGTAAATTAAAAATGTATACTTGATATGAAAGAAGAACATTCTGGGTGTTGAAGGAGTCAGAGGTCTAAGTTCACTGACAAAAGGAATTCACCTGTTGCGAGACAGAACATTCACTAGTAAAAAAAATTATAAAAAAATGACAAAAAAGATTAAAAATAGAGATAATGATTATAATTATGATACTGATGTTGATAATGAGGATAATGATGATGATAATGATAATAAATAATAAACTTAAAATTGTAATATTTTATCAAGCGTTCACAAGTTAAAAAAAAAAATTCCTTTCCTTGTTCAAGTTTTGCTTCTATCTGCCAAGTGCGCCCTAAGAATCCCAACATCCCACTTTCTACTCAGCCAAGAAGAAAGCATGTCTAGCACGGAAATGACCTAATAAAACCCTCCTTCAATTCATATTATCTTCTCGGATTTCCTACGCTCTTCTGGAAAACACGTTTATTATCCTTGTCTAGTTTAAATCCTTATAAGTTGGGATCTACGAAAATTTGAGAACAATTTCATCTCGGCCAATTGGCTTTGTGCCACTATGATCTTAATTACAGAGTACACCAATGGCCGGTCCTCATGTCTATTTACAACGAATAAACTAGAATGTTTGTAATCATTTCTGATGAAAAACCCAAATTTATAAGCCCAGAAAATTGGTCTTTGTTTTTATCAAACCTTTTTTTACTTTGTTTTGAATAGACATAATTATTTAATTAGATTCTCTTTCTTGATAAAAAAATAAGTACTTTTTTTTTCATTCACTTAAGGTATTTAACGTGTACTTTCTGAAACTACTGATTATATCAGCACACAAATTATGGACTAATTTATATCTAGAAAAGACACAACATCCAGCCCCCTACTGATAGTTTATCTCTGTAAAAGGGAAAATACACACAATTCGTAAATAATACATTTTTTTGACCATGCCTGGAATCAAAGTTGACACCCTTAGATAAGTCGACAGACATGCTACTAACTGAGCTAAGATGTCAAAGTTATTTTACTCAAAGCAAAAAACATACTATTCCAACAGAAAAGAGTTTTGGGTTGTTAAGTTTGTCACATCGCATTTGATTTTATTAAAATAAATATCAGATCATCAGCTGTTTCAAATAATAAAATAAACGGTTAATTTTGTAATGCACACAATATAATATGTTGATTTTAATTGAAGGCTTTAAAGCCCTAAAAATATTTTTTAAAAGAAGGGATATATTTTAATTGACATAAAAAATATAAATTGCTTCATAATAATTACATTTTGGTAACGTTTTAAGTTTTTTTCCTCGCTGTGTTTACTGTTCGTTGCTCTATATATATTTATCTTATTAGCTATTACCGTAAATATATTTATCAATTTTTCATCTTTTCTAATAACTACTTCTCTTGTTTTTGACAATGCATGGTTTTTATTAGATAGATTAAACCTTAATAATTATGATGTACTTGTTTATCACATCACATCATGGAAGGGATAAGTTTTAAACAATAATAATGTTATCCTTTATGTTTTTTGTTTAGTATTTCATCATATCTTCAACTTTATCTATGTCTTAAACATAAACATTTATCAGAGGAAACTTTTTAAGTGAAACATGTATTTAGTTTAGTTTGGTAATTAATTAATTTAATATCGTATTTTTTCCAAACATTTGAAATTATTTTATCTAGATTTTGATTAAAAACAAGTAAAAGTTTTAATTGGATACTTAAAAAACACAATATAAATAATGGTTTGCCAAATAAAATACATTTTACTTGCCAAGTTACGACTAACATGGTCAATTTTTTTATTCACATGGATGAACTTTCTAATAGCAATATTACCCGCTTTGGTGGCCGCATGTTCTAAAGTGCTACTCTCGTAATAGATTAGACTGTCGATAATGCAGAGATTGGTTAGGAGAGGGGTATAAATCCCGGGTGAGTGTACTGAGAGTATGTTTATTCTAAACGTTTTCCCACTTTCTCCCCGCTAATGGGGATACATTCCCTTTAAATTCAACATTCCGCATCCCAAACCTATTAAAGTAAATGAATACCATAAGCATATAACCCAAATAGATAATAGGACGTGCTTGAATTTTTTTATATATAATTATTCTTATGGTATGAGGGGTGGAATCATTATAAATGATTTGTGTGTTTTGTATTATTTTAATCTAAGCTTATAAATTAATCAAAAATCAACTACCTAGCAAATGATCTGTAATTTTGTAATTTATATTTGAGAAATATTTATTACTACAATTTATTCGAAATGCATGATTCCTAAACCCCTGAGGGGATAATGGAGGAGTGATTGTAATAATCACTGTCGGTTTTCCATCATCTCTCCAAGAATGTTCCCATCAATTTCTTCTAAACTGCCCCTTTCATCTAAACTTCTGTAAATAAACAACCCTTTTCATAGCCAGAACCTTATCTGACACATACAAAATATACTAGATCTACTTTCACTCATTCATACGTCAAGTCACGTGATACGAAGCTGTAACTTTTAATATATATTTCATTTATATTTATAAAGCCAGGATCTATATTCGTTTAAACCATATTAAGTATGTATTTTATATGTTTTAAAAAATTAAGATGTGCTTATTTTTTATTTTATAATCCAATAAATACATTTAGCCATAAATTATTTAACAACTAAAGATACAAGATATTCAAATAAATTACAATTTGATCGCGAGGCTCTACAACAACTCCAGAAATTCTGGTGAAAAAAAATCTAATCAGGTTATTTAAAGTTCAATAAGAAAAGGAAGGTGACCTGGCGGTCTAGGGGTAAGGTGTCGTACTTCTGTGCTTGGTGGTCCGATGTTCAATCCTCGGTCCCAGCACAAATTTATCTGATTGCCAAACCCTTCCTTCACCTCGACAGAGTGTATAATCACAACTTGTGAATGTGGGGAATACCAGGCCTCCACCGTGGTTCGGATCCCACGTTAAACTGTAGATCCTCTATTTCAACTCAGAACCAGCCTGCCATTACACATTAGCGTAAGTGCGTGTAACCCCAACGGGCAGTAAGATGATGTGCTAATAATAATAATAATAATAATAATAATAATAATAATAATAATAATAATAATAATAAAAGGAAGTATTTAGAGTATCCTCTAGCCTCGTCCTGCCAGTAAACTTGACTAGATTTAATCCATTTGTAGTGGTTTTAAGTAATGAGGTGGAAGCCTATTTTGACATAAGTTTTTTTTTGAGTCAACTAATTTCAACTTTTACGCCTAAATTAGCCTGTAAAATAGATGTAACTTATAATAATGCTCTGCAGGAAAATGTGTGCTTTCAAAAATATAAATAAAATGATAAAATTTGTAATAAAAATGTCAAAATAACTATTTCTGGTTCATACAATAAATATGTGATTATTAGATAGAAATTTAAAAAATTAATAAAATAGATGATTAATAAAAAAGAATGTAAAAGAAACAGAAATAACATAATTCATTGAGAGGCAGTCATGGGAAAATATGTCTTGCTGCTTGAATATATTTGCTTAACGTTTAGTCCACGTGCACACTAACGTACGAGTTAAAATTTCGACTACACGTAATATAAGCTATCGAGTATAGTTTATTATTTATGGGGAGGCGTGTGGGGGTGTGTGGGATGCTAATGCTCTGAATCCTGGCACTATACATTCGCTTACCTCTGCTCTCCTGGCGTATGGAGGAATTTATTTCTGAGGTGGGGATAGCATTAAGGTGAATTCCAGTATCCCGAGTTGATAAAATAGTTGTATAGTAGAGTATAGTAGTTGAGTAGTAGTAGTAGTTAGTAGTGTAGTAGTATGTAGTTAGTATAGTAGTATAGTTGTAGTAAAATTATCAAATTTGAATTCAGTTTGTAAATTACCCTTAAAGTCATTTGTATGGAAAAACAAGAACTGCCATTTTGTTTGTCATGATAAACAATGCCTAGATACAAAATATAATCAAAATCGTTAGAAAAGATTTTGTTAAGATCAATGTTTTTCCCCTTAATTTTAAGGTTGATATTTAATTCAAAAATCTCCTCAGGGGGAACCTATAAAAACTCTAGGTACTAAAGTAATAGGAAAACTGTTTACTTTCAAATTTTAATTATAATTTGAAGAAGAGTTTTGAAATCATACTACTTTTGATGAGTTTTAAAAAGTTATCTCAAAAGTTTGATTAAAAGGAAACACGAATAGATACGTTTTGTTTAGTTTTATTTATATTGTGATTTTAACAAATTTTACATATTTGTCATGAGTATCACGACATTTGACCAACAACTCTAAGTAAAGCAATGCTCATAACATATGTTAAAAACCAGTTGAGACCTTATATAATTCATAGAACTAATCAAAATATAAGCTGTTGAAGCAGTATTTTATTTATTATATCCGATAAACTGAAAAAAGCGAATATTATCTCACATTATCTTTTAACCCATCTTAAAAATTTATTTAAATTATGGCAATTTTTATGGATTTATTTCACTTATAATTTATAATGCTGTCCTCATATTATAGTATATGTATATGCTGTCTCATATTATAGTATAATGTATAATGCTGTCCTCATATTATAGTATAATGTATAATGCTGTCCTCATTATTATGGTATAATTTGTAATGCTGTACTCATATTTATGGTATAATTTATAATGCTGTCCTCATTTATGGTATGATTTATAATGCTGTCCTCATATTTATAGTATAATTTATAAGGTATATAAAATAATTTGTGCGAAGGAAAAAGGTTACACCATTTAAGAAAATACCCGACATTTATACAAACAATTTGGATTCAAACCCCGATATTCCACTCACTATCAATCACATTTGTTATGTGAATGACACCTTGGGCCAAACGGACACTAATGAGCATTATCTATTTTTGTAATTTAGAATTTACTGTGATGTTAAAACATATTAGGAAAAATAATTAAAATATAATATTACGTTATAGCACTGTTCCAAACTTTTACAACTCACGGGCCACATATTGGATTGCGAATAAAAAAAAAAGTTAAGATACTGTTAAAAGGCAAATAACAATTTAAAAAAAATGTTAAACGTGTACAAGTACAATGTAAAACAGTAGTATATAGTTAGTGGAATAATTAAGCCGGTTTTTGCGCCACAAGTTTTTCAATAATGCATACTGGGGTTACAACTTTTCCAATTATTTATTTTTAAAACACTGTAGATTTTGCCGTATCACAAGAAAATAGGGTATGGGTTGGACCACATTATTATAGCTCTTAAAAAGTCCATATTAATATTCTTATTGAGTTTCTGATAAAAATTTTCATTATGCCCATAAGTACTCAAGTAAAGGAATTAATTCATTAAATATAAAATAGTAAAATATTTATTTTTCAGTTGAAAAAGCCCAATTTATTATTTAATATTCTTACTTCGTAGACCCAGGTTAATTATTTCAATAGGAAAATAAACATTACTATGTTGGTTTTATAGTTACATGAATTAATATAAAGAATAGTAAATATAAACACTATAGCTATTATTTAATTTAGTTTTAATTTTGACTATAAATTTTGGAAAACAATATGATTTAATAAAGAGATATTACAGATAAAACACTTTGAAAATTATGTAAAATCTAAGCTGATTTAAATCTTAAGTTTAAATCTTGGAGATTTAATAAATGGCATTTGTAAAGCAGCATAACATTTTAATGATCTGGTTTTGTAAAAAAAAAATTAAAAATAACTTTCCCTACAGTTTTCAATAGAAAAGATATCTGATACATCATATTAATGTTTGTAATAACCATGAAGCTATTTAGTTGTCCCAAGAAAGACGGGTTGAGTCAGAAATATAATTTTTCATCCTTGACTAAGATAAATATCTGGCTCGGACCCAAAGTCCTCTTGTAAGCTAGGTTTTGTTGTGTAGGTTGAACATTGATTAAATACAAGAGGGATTGACTCAATGTAGGATATTCGTCAAACCTTTGGGTTTGGGTCAGTAACATTTTCAAACTTCCAGAGTTTATCAAGCTTAACTCGATGTATACATCTGGCTGGTACGTTATAGAACTTTGAAATAAAAAACTGTGAGGTTTTTTTCACAAAGAATATATTTTGGATTTCGTCCTCATGACTAAGTGGATAGAAATATCGACAAGATTAAATACACACCCTCACATACGCACGCACACACTCACACACACATTCAATATGACAACATTGTAAGAACACCTAAAAAACAATCAAAATAACTTTTAAAATATAAATTTTTCGTATAAAACTCTCCCAGGTAAAAGGAAGGGCTCAGAATTACCTAGCTAAAAAAGAGCTTACATGACATGATCGGATAAAAAATATAGCTTTCACTAGATCTTTTATAGTCAACATTTTTTGTAAAAGGAAGTGTTTGGACTTATTCACAGTAACAAGTTCACATGAACGATCAGATAAAAAAATAGAAACTTTAAATGATGTCTCCTTCACTTCAATACTACAAAATCGCAAGAGACACCACACAATCAATCAAAATAACTCTTAAATCGATTTTTCATATAAAACTCCTTCAAGTAAGAGGAATGACACGGAATTATTTTCTTAAAGAGATATCACATGACATGATCAGATAAAGAAATATAGGAGTCCATAGTTAACACATAGGATATATATTTATATGTCATATATATGTACAAGTATATAATGAATTTTGACCATAGAAGAGCCAGTGCTAAGTGTTTTATCCAAGCCTGTCATGTGAACTCTCTAAAAGTAGATAATTCCAAGCCCTTCCTTTTACAAAGGTGATTTTTTTTAAAAGAAAATCAATATTTTTTAGTTATTTTGATTGTTTTTTAGAGGTGTCTGGAAATTTCGCAGTAGTGAAGTTTCAAATACACCATACATTTTCTATTCTTTATCTGATCTGACCTTTGTAAGTCTAAATTTCTTTTTGGATTAAATATAATCTTTTATATTACGACTTCAAATTAGGAAGTTCATTAAGTTCGGAAAAACCTTTAATATGTTTAATCCATTTTAACTTGCAAAATATTTAATATGCTCTTTGAATCTGGAAGACATTACACATTTATAAGGCCATTCTTATTTTTATATATTATATATATTTGGAATTTAAAGTCCTTTTGACTTATGCAATACTTAAGTGTTTTCCAAACATGACTCCCTGTAGACTTGGGAACTCTGCGAAAATGTTTGACTGTTAGAGTCATTCTGACTTCTAATGTAAATATTATGTTAAATGTTCACTAATGGGGAATTTGTATAAAAAAAAACTGTTGGCATGGGAGATTTATAATACGTAAATCGTGGGATTTGTTAAAAAATGAGAAGTAAGTTATATGATTGTGACGTTTATATTTAAAGTCCTTAGGCTTGTGAATCATTTAATATCGTCAAATATTGATATCCTTCAGATTGTGAATATATGTGAAAGGTTTAATGGTGGGTGTCCCTTTGACTCTTATAATACTGAATTGGTTCAAATCGTTAAGTTACTTTTTGACTTGGGCAATGTTTTTGATATACATGCATTTAACGCTTGAAGCCCTTGTTGATTTGTATATATTAAGATTCTTTAAAAAAGGTGACCTGGTGGTCTAGGGGTAAGGTGTCAGACTTCTGTGCTGGGGGTCCATGGTTCAATCCTCAGTCCCGGCACAGATTTATCTGATTTCCAAACCCTTCCTTCACCTCTGACAAGACATCTTGTGAATGTGGGGAATGCCAGGCCTCCACCGTGGTTCGGATTCCACGTTAAACTGTAGGTCCTTCATTTCATCTCACAATAACCCTACCATTACACATTAGCGTAAGTGCGTATAACCCGAACGGGTAGTAAGACGCGGTGCTAATAATAATAATAATAATAATAAGATTCTTTAAAATGTTCAAAGTCCTTGTGTCTTTAAAAATATTTAATAAGTCCATACCTTGTCAGACTTGAGCATGAGAAAACATGCAATTAAATATTCAAAATTTTGTTAAATTCTGGAATTAATATTTGACATATGCGAAACCAATAATATTGAATATAGTCAATACCCTTTTTATAATACGCTAGATTCTTTTATATATAAACAAAATTTATATTTACATAATTTATTATTCATGACTTAACTTTTGTTTATAAATAAAACATTGCATTTAACTAACTTCTGATGTTTCTCTCCGCTTATTTCAACTAAGTTTTAAGTTTACTAAATAGGAAATATCCTTGATTTCTGGTCGGTTGGTTCCCTGTTTTGCCTAGCACGATAATTGCTGGGTGAGTTGAGGAAACAGGAGAAATATATTAAATTGTGATATATTTGTATTTTATTTTCCTATCAGCCTACACTGCATTTATTCTATTTTTTTTTATACTTTTAATAATGGTATGCCCACCTTTGCCCAGGAGGACTAAGGAGGGGGTTACAATGGAAGAGCCAGGAACAGCAATATTTTTTATTATCGTATCCTCTCATGTTAACTCATTAAAAAAGTTAATTCCAAGCCCTTCCGCTTATCAAAGAGAATTTTATATGAAAAATCTATATCTTTTTTAGTTATTGTTTCTTAGATCTCTATGGCAATTTCGTGCCAAATACACACTTCAGATTTTCTATTTTTTTTATAAGATCGAGTCATGTGAGCTATGTTTATGTAAGTATGTTCAAGACAATGTTGTTTATAGAAGAGCCATTGACAGCTATTTTTTTTATCCAATCGTGTCAAGTAAACTCTCTTAAAGTAGGTAATTCCAAGCCCTTTCTTTTAACAAATTGAATTTTGTATGAAAAATCAATGTCTTTTTAGTTATTTTGATTGTTTCTTAGGTCTCTCTGAAAATTTTGCAGTATCGAAGTGCCAAATACACTATTTAAATTTTATATTTTTTATCCTATCGGGTCATGTGAACTTTTTTTTATGTACATAAGTCCTAGCCCTTCCTTTTACCATATATATCGTTTATAGAATATCCAGTGACAACAATAATTTTTATACATTTGTGTCATATGAACTTTCTTTAAGTAGGTAATTCCAAGCCCTTCATTTTAAAAAGGTGAATTTTATATGAAAATTCTATATCAATTATTTTGATAATTTCTTACGTTTATCTGACAATTTCGCAATAGTGAAGTACAAATAAACCATTTAAATTCTATATTTTCTTATCTTTTCGGGCTATGTGAACATTTTTATGTAAGTAATTCTAACCCTTCCTTTAAACAAACGTGTATACTATGGAAAAGCCAGAATCAGCTATACTTTTTCTCCAATACGGTCATGTGATCTCTCTAAGAGAAGGTATTGCTAGAGACACCTTATTACAATTAAAATACTATAAACACTCTTGGTTAAAACCTTAAAGATATTTATTCTCAACACATACATATATATCCTAATTTTTTATATTCTAAATATTGTTCCATTAAAAAAAATCCCAAACATACACAGGACATTTTAATGTACTGTAAGCTATTATTATAAATTATATGTTAATACATGACTACTTAGATAATAGGTCAAATGTGCTGTTAAAAATATATACGAGATATTATTAGACACTTGGCGCCTTTTACCACTGAATCCGTTGTCGTCAGGTCACAAGTGATAAACTGCTCCAGTCAACCATGTTTTACGAGAATAAGACTATAATTTCCCATCATGGTTTATTATCGATTCATGGAGTCATATTTCATCTTGTACTAACAAGAAGCTTAATAAACTTTCGTTTTTACAGAAAATAAAATAACTTTGATACATTTATGTATCAGTATGGACTACAACTTCAATTTTATCTAATGGGTTCTGTATTTATCACAGAGTATTTTTTATTACTTAAATATATATATCACTTATTAATGATTTCCCTTTCAATATAAGTTTAGATCCAAACTTTGGTTTTTTATAAAGATTTCCAAGACGTATATTTATTTTCGAGCTATCACAATTCATATTTAATATTTTATTTTTTGCAAGAAATTTATTTTTAAATATATGCATTCAGTAATTTAGCTATATTTTTATAAACCTACATACTTAAATCTTCAAAGGGCTGAGACCATTGAGAAGCGTTTCAGTCATTTAGAAATAGTGAATTATTTGTAAACTGGTTTATTATTTTATAATATTGTTTTCAATAAAAGTGGGTGAAAGTTCCGACCAGTTAAAAAGTTCAAATGTAGAGTTTCAACTATTTTTTAAAACTGTGATTAATTGCATAAAACTTTTTAAAACAATCCCATATTATCTTAACCCTTTCTGTTGTGACCCTATTAATATATGAATTTATTTGTTAAAGAAAGACTGGATATATGTAAGTTTGTAACCTTTTGATTTCCTAAGGCTGGATCAAAAACTTATGGGGGAAGAGAATATCCTTGGTTAACCTTATTATGTATTTAGAAATTATCTATTAAACCTATGGCCACGCTTGTGACCTGAAAACTGCGTTTTAAACGCCGCATCCAGGTCGTAATAGTGTACTACATTGATTTTTATGAGGGTGGCCACGCTTGTTACCCAGCGAAAGATTTGAAAACGCTAGAGTGAGCTTTTTCAGGACTAGGCGACAAATACGCTCACCTTTATTTCTTATGGAGGGGACCACGTTTGCGTTCGTGTCGCAAGCTGTCGCGAGGACATTATGTTTCCCGCCAGTCTGGAGTTAGATATTTGGATGTTAGGTCAAGTTCTTAACAATGTTTGATACAGAGTTATTTATAAATTAATTGATTGCTAGATCACAACTCTGGAACCTGAAACATCGTGACTACTTCACAGGGATGTGAAATATAAGTAAGCTCTGGATAGAAGTGGTGGTTTCAATAGTGGAAGGTTGGGAACAATGAGAAAAAACGAAATGAGCAAGTTAAAAACCGCTTTGATAATATAAAATAATAAATCCTACAATATTATACAATAGACAAACAAAAGATTGAAATGATTGTCAAGTGCTTGTAGTGCATTGTTTGATTTTTTTTAAAAGAGTTCCATTGGGTAACATATATACATTTTTTAAATATCGTTAGCATATCATTAAGATATCATGATTTCTAAACATCTGCAACACATATCAGTGCTCTTCTCACCATTCTTCTTAATTTTATTAAAATATATCATTTTTAAAATTTTAGCTAATTTTTCTATGATAAAGATCTAAAACAAACCTTTATGTTATCGTTGCTTTTGATTGGTGTTTATACATTGTTACTATTAGACCAGTAAAAATAATAAATTATAACAGGTTTTCTCAGAACTATTTAGATTACAATTTGTATTTAAGTATTTTATGAGTCCCAATCAGGTATTTAGCTACACGTACTAAGTTACATTTTACGCAGCTACATTTAATTCAAATAATATATTTTATAAACACCGTACTTTAATTGGATCATCCTCAGTTTACGTGTATACTTGTTTGCTTGCACTAGAACAAATAAATTGTACACCAGATGGGTGTTTAAGCTTTTTTTTTTCAGAAAAATTTGAAAAGTTTATTGTTGGGATGGTAGTATATTAAGGAAAGTAGTAAATAGTAGTTAAATAATGTAATCACTTAAATGTTTGGTATGGATACTAGTCGTAAACTATTTTATGGGTGTACTTTAAACTTGAGTTGAAAGAGACTGAAGCGAAAAACATAACAGAAGAAGTCACAACTGGAAAATAAAGCCGTAGATATTGTGTCAGCTTTCCCTAGAACTACATAAATTCTACTTTTCCTAAAGAAAAAAATAAGTTTGTATTTGTGTTTTATATAGTAAATGTACTAAAGAAAAGAAGGTGCGGATGTAATATTTTAACAAACAAAACGTGGTTAGATATACAATATTAGGCTAAGTTATTTTTGATTATAGTGATACCATTTTTGATTATAGTGATACCATTCTAACATAACCATAAAATAATACAACTTTTATTTTTAATCCCCTATTATAAACCGATTAATAACATATTTTACATTTAGTTTTTTTATTAAATGTTCTGTCTTATAAGAAAATCAAATTAATGTTTACTATTTATCATAAAGGATAATTTGTTGAAAATGTTTATGTAAGAATTTTTAAGCAGAAGGAGATAATTAAATCAAGTCATGCCTATTTTTTTTGGAGGGGGGGGGGGTTGCTGTATTATTTTCACTTTTAGCTCAAAACTTCAGGTTTATTAATAATTTATGTTATTTATCAACAACTTTAATTTAGTTTTATTTTAAAATTTATATCAGTAAATATAATCTGCTAATTAGAGGTAATTTGCTCTTTTATATTAATTAATTTTATCTGAAAAAGAAAATATTATTTTACGCGTAAGTATATTATGGAAATTGTTAAGTGGGCAAAATATTTTTTCCTTTATTTTTAAATTTCATCATATTTTGAAATGTTTAACATAAAACTAGTATTAATTAGGAGAAATTTCATGGTAATTAATATTCTTATAAAATATTTAATTAAATATAGCTTTTGTTTACTTTGTGGGCCCAATATCAAGATTAATGACGATTTATTTTAAAGAAAACGGAATGATAGGATAGTTAATAGAATATGCACCCAAATTTTCGTGATGAGCTATAAGAAATCTACAGTGTAAAATAAAATGTGGATAAATAACCCCAATCACATCTGACCGAGATTCAAATTTTAATCTTTGTCATTTGAAATCTAAGTATATTGGGGGTGTGGCTCTTTAAACACCTTAATAAATGCACAACTTGTGAATGTGGGGAATTTTAGGCCACGACCGTGGTTCGGATTCCATGTTAAACTGTAGGTCCTTCATTTCATCTCATTATCACCCTACCATTACACATTAGCGTAAGTGCGTAAAACCCGAACGGGTAATAAGACGCGGTGCTAATAATAATAATAATAATAATAATAATAATTATAAATAAATGTCAATGATTATTTAAAATAAAACAAGTTGGATTTTTTAAGTGTGTTTGTTTATTTATTAATGATCAGCCAGTGATGATTAAATATAATACAAACGGCGAAAGATTGGCTAGATCCAATTACTAAAATTACAATGCCAACAAATGTTAAAATATGTTTGTTTTCACACTCTTTGGATCAAAAATATAAGTGGAGTTTCTTACAGAAAATAATGGCAATTTTAAACGCGTTATTTGATTGTATATTTGTTTTGGTTTTATAAAAATATTAATAGCTTTAAGCACTATCTTCCACGAATATTTATTAAAATATATTTTCTAATAGTAATGTTGTTGGATTTTTTTATTTACAAAAATGTTTGTTTTAAAATGAAAAAAAAATTGATCACTTTAAGTTGTTTAAAACTATAATTAATTAATATTTAGGCGATACGACATGGTGTATGATATTAGATTTACTTTCATAAAACAATATTTTTTCAAGGGGTTGGGCCTAACTAGATCCAAACATATTTTTAGATTGTTATATCATTTCAATAGCCGCATACCTTTGCGCTTATGTCTATTATTGATTATTAAAGTGGCCACCTTAGTAAAATTTTAAATTAATCACAAATATTCAACTTCTTCTGGGTACTGTCCTGAGACAGGTAAAAACTAGACATGTTCCATTTTTTTCTGTCCTGAGCGTCTTATTTCATACTTTTGTTGCTTCCTCCTTTCCTGATATCTGTTAGAATTCCAAACCTTCTTATTCCTGTTCTTTTCCCCTCTATCTTCCCCTCCATTATCCTCTACATTAAACAATTTCTACGAAGTGTGTGGTCCAAACAAGAAGTTTTTCTCTTCGTTATCATTCTTATAAGGCTCCTTTTTCTCACACCCTCTTCAACACTTACTCATTCATCACCCTATTCATTCATATCATCTTCTCCATAAACGCATTTCAGAACTCTCCAAATAACTTTGTTCCCTCTTTTAGATAGTTCACGTCTCATATCCATACGTCACCACACTCCACTTAAAAACACTTCGCTGAACTGAGTTGAGAAAGAGGTTTGGCAATCAGCTGTTCAGCTATCTAGACATAACCTATTTGATTAGGGGTTTGTTATTTTTTAAATATCGCCTGTACAAAAAAGAAATTGAAAGATACCAACCAAAGTAACCTTGCATTTGGTGATTATAAAAATACATAGGTAATGTTATAATAATAATAAATATTTAGCACTGCGTCTTACTACCCGTTCGGGTTATACGCTTTAAGTACTAATTACGCTAATGGATTAGGAATTGGGAAGGTTGAATAAGAGGAAGTGAACCAGCAATTTGCGTGGAGGGAGAGTGGAAAACCATTTAGGAAAAACCACCCAAGTTCACCCGACCGAGATTTGAACCTCGATCTCCCCGTCTTCAGCAGTCGAGCTCAACACGATAAGCGCGTTAGCCAACTACGCCACGGAGGCGGGTTAGGTAATGTTAACATTTTTAGTTAAATCATTTTCAACGAAATACATTTTTTGGTAAATTTTCACAGTTTTGTGATTTAAATGAAAGGTATAAGAAACTGTATTTAGTCTTATAGTCACTACAAGATTTCTGAAGATTAAGATTTTTTTTTTTTACTCCAAATATACATTATTTTCAGAAATAATATGAGAATTTTTACTTAAAGGGGGTAGCAATTTTAGGAAATTAAATTTAAAATCAAAATGTAACGTTACGTGGTATAATGTTACAACTGGACCCCGCTCCATACTGACGTGATTAGAGATTTGTAACATTACGTGGTATAATGTTACAACTGGACAACAAGCATACTATCCGCTCCAATAAATTCAACTCAATTAGGATCCCTACAATAGTATTTTTCTCTGTTGTAGTTCTTGTAGGCTAAGAAGACATAATAGAAACAATGCTGGACAATATATTTATTACTCAATCCAATTCTAAGTATTAATTTGTTCGTGTACTTACAATATTAATCTGCTCACAATAGAATCCTGCAAGGCTGGCCGGCACCTGGACTCCTAGACTGGCGAGTGGGTCAAGGGAGATCCAGTGGGTCAACAAAGCGACTCGGCACTCCGACTGTACTAGCGTGAAATGAACCGAGAACTATCAACAACAACTAGAAGACAATTATGTATCCGACCCCTGACGGAGACTAGAGGAACCTCCTTCAAAACATCGGGTGATTGGAGATATTCACGGATATTCCGATGGAGCAAGCGGAATCAAAAATGGTGTACGTGACTGTTTGAAGGCATCGTTGACGTCATCATATGCGTGTTTGGTGTACTCCCCCCTTCGGTCCAGAACAACGAAATCCCTATATAATGGCTGTGCAAGCTTGCCATAATCGACTATCCTACGATCAACGATCGACGACAGACCATTGTCATGGATCTGGACAATGGCTGGAGAAAACTTGTAAAAATGTATCAAAATCGTCGCTTAGACGGGTGGAGTTATGAACTCTAACTTATTTATAAACTTTCAATTTTTGTATATACTATGCAGTTTCAAAATCTAACGTATTAATAGTTTGATCGTCAAACTATGTCTAAACATTCTATCTTAAATAGGTCACCGCTCGGGCGCTGTAACTTTAGTTTATATTTTTATTCTCGTAAATATCCTAAGTTATGTGCTGATTAGAAGTTTGACTTGTTAATATCGTATTGTTTGGAATTGTAGAGTAATCTTTTTATCGAAGTAACTTTTCATATTTAAAATTATGTTTTGAATTAACGTAACGTGATGTAACTTTTTATTGGAATTTAAATTAGGATGACTTTAATCTTTTGTAACGTAAGTTCTGTTAGAACAACTAAAGTTTTGTTAATTGATGGAACTGTTTGTTCCATATTCTAAGTTTGATCTGATAGTCACGTGGGAGTTTGGCTTATGTCTGGTAGTCAAACCCTCACGTTGTGTAGACTCTGTTGTATAGTCGTCATATTTAAATCTTTATATTTATGATATCGTTTTCTGTGAATTACGAAACCTTTGAAACCATATCGAGGTGCCCATTAGGCCCTTATTTATTTAGTTTCGCATTTAAAAATTTTCGCTTTGTTATTGTCTCTTATAGACTGGACTATCAATATTATGATGGATTTCATGTTTCCTTTTGTTTAAACTGTTGCGCAACTTTAATGATATAAAGTTGTTGACTTCGAGCATAATTTCCAACTGTACTCATAATGATATAATGAGACCAAATTTTGTTATCTGCGCTATTGTCATTTAATTGAATAAACTGCTCATTTTGTTGAATCTATATATTTTTTAATAATTTCCTTTTTTTGTATGTTAAGTTCATCCTCTCCCTTTTATCCCTTTTTTGGCCGGGGGGTACAGGACTCAGAGAGGGTGTACAAAAACACAAACAAATTTTATTCAATAACTGAACACAACACATTTTCATTCTCCAATAATTTAATAGGGCTTAAGCCCTGATTCATGTCATGACATTTTATTTTATTTTAATACTAACTGGATACATTAATTTTAAAATTTTCATTACTTAATTTAGTATTACTAGTCTAAAGAAATTTCTCAATGTAGAAAGTTGTTTGTATATTGTAATATTTTTTAACATCTTTAATGTTTAAAAGATTTGGATAAAAATTATTCTACTATTATCAAATTATTTAATCCCTTCTATACAATTTACATTTTATTTATTTTATAATATTGTTCATTTTTGACAATATTTTGTTATTATTTGCAAAGTTCCAATAAACTTTCATATTGACCTGAAAAAAATGTAGGTCAAGTAAGACTATATTCTTTTATAAACTGAGATTATTTTACAGCTAATAAAATATTTGATAAACTTTTAATATCTCGTGTATTCTTAATCGATAAGTTCACTATATTTTAATAAGAAGAAAATAGCTTCAGCACACCAATAATTTTTAATGGGAAAAAAATATGAGGAATTTCATTCTGGTCGTTACTTTGCTGGCCACGTGCTTTACGATCGTATGCTCTAGTTTAACCTTATGACCCTGTGACCCACTGAAGACGGAAGGTCACTTTACGATCTTCCTTATATGTACTTAATGACAATGGTTTGATTGAAAACGTTGTATAAAGTCAGCCTAGGACGTATTTATAACCTTGTATGTAGGTCTTAATAAACGTTAGAGCAAAGAAATGACATTTTGATCCTCTGGTAAAATTTGTGTCATTATTACTGTTACTTATTATTACAGATAAAAAGTATTATAATCGTGAACTTTTTCTATTCCTAGATAATGATGGGAGATTGACGTTCTATTTTTTCCCAAATTAAAATATAAATAAACTGGGCCACTGCTGAAACGGTTTAATGGATTTAGTTCAATCTTAATATGTTACACATATACAATATACATATACATACACATACATACTTAATCACGCTATCCTCTTACGAGGTAATTTACTAATAACCGATTTTTTAAAATTGGAAATATTTAGCTATTAGTCACAAGCAAATTGGTTCAAAAAGGCTATCTGTGTAGTGGTTTACAATTTTAAATAATATTGTATACATGTTCTTTTTTTTTTAGGTATCTGAAGAGTAGCTTAATTTACTTTATTATTTTACTTACTTTACTTTATTTCTTTTGAAAGTTTGAATTTTCTCAAACAATTTTCCTTTGATTTAAGAAATTCCAAACACACTCAGTGTTAAACATGATAAATAACACCAATATGTCCCACCTCAGTGGCTACATGGTCTAAGGCGCTTTCATTTCAGTAGATTAGACTGCTTATGATGGGGATAGCGAGGTTTTAATCTCAGTTGAGTATTTCCAAAATGGTTTTCAAATCTCCCTACATATAAATTCGGGTAAACTTCCTTTAAATATAACCTTCCTCATTCCTAAAACCATTAGCGTAATTAGTATACAAGCGTATATCCCAAATGAATAGTAAGAAGTTTTGTTAAAATAAACAAATATAATAGCTATCAAATTAATTGGTTGACGTGTAACGTATCGACAAATTTGAATTTGATGAACACTAAATAATATTTCACCAAAAAGTGTATCTTCAATAAACGTCCGTTCGCTATCATTTAATTGTATGTTTTAAAGTATTAAGAGATTTTGGTTAGTATTACATCAATTTGATCATATTTATTAGGAATACACCATCAGTAAGTTTAATAATAGTTACTTAATTTACTATAATGTCCAATATTTTAATCTCTTTATCAAAAGGTACAATAGGTATTATCATAATAGCACTTAACTTTTAGTTTGGATTTTAAAAAAGATTTTAGTTTGACACCTTGGATAAGTTGGTAGTTTCTGACTGGATAGTGAGTTTGTTTAAACTAACTTAAATCTATAGCAAAGTAGTGTGCTGATATAATCAATCAATTTTGAAAGTGCATATTAAATACCTCAAAATTATAAAAAGAGACTTTTTGAAATTTAGATCAAAACAAAAGAATTTTATTCAAAACAATAATTGCCCTTAAAAAAATATCGTTCATACGAATGCATTTAATATCAAAACATCAACAATTTAATTGAGCCATCCTGTATAGCTAAAAGCATATAATTAACTTTGTTAAGCCTACCAGTAGGTAGTGTAAAAGCTACGGACGTGGTTTTGACAACATTCAACCGTAGCAAATCAGTGACACACCGTTTATCTTTCGATGACTTTTTGGGGGGGTAAAAGTTTGGGAGAGTTTCCAGGTAATGGAGCGAAAGAGAGAATGAACACCCCCTTGTAAATTCTCGTCCACCCCTCTAACCAGTAAATGAAACACACAAAACCCGGTCCGAGCCACCACGCGATATCGGAGTTTGCCACTCGTATAAATCCTCACGGTTGGAGTCACTATTAACCACGATTTAAATATGTTGCGCATGCGCGTCTCATTGATTTTATCTATGCTATAGAGCTCCTTCAGACTTACTGACTTGTTTGTCAAAAAGACTATAATACTTTAGAATAGATATATTAGAAATTAGGTACGCATTTTTACCATATTTACAACCAATGAGTAAATCCTATAAATTAAAATTAAACTATATTTATAAATAAAAAAAATTTTACTATAGCAAAAACATATTTTTGTTCTAGTAATCCACAAGCCTCATAGTAATAAGTTTTATGAATATTAAATCAAATAATTTAAAATAAATTAGTTTGGAGAGTTTTAATTTTTCGATTCAATAAAATAAATTCACCAGTATATCTGATGTTTCGATTGACGTAAGAGTTGACCTGGTGGTCTAGGGGTAAGGTGTCAGACTTCTATGCTGGCGGCCGGGGTTCAATCCCGGTCCCGGCACAGATTTATCTGATTACCAAACCCTTCCTTCACCTCTGACAAGACATCTTGTGAATGTGGGGAATACCAGGCCTCCACCGTGGTTCGGATTCCACGTTAAACTGTAGGTCCTGCATTTTATCTCACAATCACCCTACCATTACACTTCAGCTAAAGTGTGTAAAACCCGAACGTTTAGTAAGACGCGGTGCTAATAATAATAATAATAATTAATATTATAATTGACGTAAGAAATGTTTTATTATTTGCTAAAAACACAATTTTAATGACAAAATGTCTAATTGGGTTTCTACAAATTTTTAATTTCATAATATTTGTTGATGTTAGCTCATAATGAAGAGTTACATACCCTAACATTGTTAGGATAATCACGTCTCGTAGATTACGGTGGGCAGGACATGCAGTGTAAATGGGAGAATCTAAAAGTGTGATCAGGATATTGACTGGCAAAACCAATGGGAAGATACAATTGGGAAGAAACAGATGCAGATGGAAGGATATCATTAGAATGGACCTGAAGTAAATAGTGTAATGAGATGGACTGGATAGAACTAGCTCAATTTAGGGATAGTTTGCGTACTTTTGCAAGTGTGGCAATGAATTCATGCCATAGAGTAAGTAAGTTAATATTAGCCTTTTGAAAATAGTTTAGTTGTATTTAAACACATATTTGTTTAAATATCATTTTCCTCTAAAAAGAGATTTTATTTTTCAAACTACGCATTTATGAAACAAAAATTTATCAAAGCATATGCCCTTGAATTAAAACAGATATTTAATAACTATTTTTTGGTAAATAGTACTTATTTTCAAATTCAATGGACACGAGAAGTTTTACCAGTGAATTTTAAAATAAATAACACTATTTCTTCTTCTTCTTCTTATTATTATTATTAACACCGCGTCTTACTACCCGTTCGGGTTATACGCACTTACGCTAATGTGTAATGGTAAGGTGATTTTGAGATGAAATGAAGGACCTACAGTTTAGCGTGGAATCCGAACCACGGTGGCAGCCTGGCATTCCACACATTCACAACTATTTCTTCTTGACGAACAAGCCTACAGAAATTTTATCTTACCAAAATATTAAATAAAAACGGTGATAACATATACAATTTTATTTTGAGTAAAAGCCATTGGTAATCCTCTAATATTATGGTATATGGTATGTTTATTTCTTACATTTTTCTAACTCTCTCTTTATATAAACAAAGGATAATTTAATAAAAAATTAGAAATTTATATTTTTCTCGAATATGCTAGTACCTTTGTTATAACTTAATTTTTAGGTATTTTCTTTTACGATTCCCACGTTAAATTAATTCGCCCTACCTAGCCCAACCAAATATAAACCACACTATATGGTGCTTGTTTTAGTAGCTCAAGAGAATCACTGTATGACAGACCATATTACCCAAATAACTAAGTTGTGCTGTTAGTATTACGCTTGGGTAACGGCTGTGATTACCTGTGAGAGTATCTACTTTGCATACCTTGCTTTAAGATAAATAACGAGATGGAATATGAAACGAACAATACACGAGATGACGTAAATATTTTCCCACGCGTCGAAAGCTTAAAAAAAAAGAGAGTTTTACATTAATGGTTTTATAGTAGATGTAACAATCTTTATGTTTTAATTTGTAGTGATCATTGAAATTAAACTTGCTTCAATATACATTTAAAAAAATTATTTCTTCAAGTTGGGCATTAAGCTAAAGGTAGGGAATATTTATACTCAGGCCTATTAATAATAATAATAATAATAATAATAATATTTAGCACCGCGTCTTACTACCCGTTCGGGTTATACGCTTTAAGTACTAATTACGCTAATGGATTAGGAATTGGGAAGGTTGAATGATATGAAGTGAACCCGCATTTGCGTGGAGGGAGAGTGGAAAACCATTTAGGAAAAACCACCCCCAGTTCACCCGACCGAGATTCGAACCTCAATCTCCCCGTCCTCAGCAGTCGAGCTCAACACGACAAGCGCGTTAGTCAACTATACCACCGAGGCGGGTCTCAGGCCTATTGTGTTATTCATATTCAAATGATAGAGTGAATTTTAAACAGCTTACCGACCAAGTAGTAATGTCACTATCAGTCTTTCTTACTTTCACTATTTCACAATCTAACATATAGTAACTTATAAAAAACCTTTGGACTAATTAAATTTAAATTTAGGGAGAGAGAAAGAATAGTAACCTAGTATGCAATTTAAAAAACCCAACAAATATGGTGTTTTTTTTAGCCTGTCTGTACTTTTCCAAAATGACTCAATCTGACGACACCATGTACTAACCACTCTTTTGAAGTTTAAAAAAAAATTAAATGTATGATACATGACACTCAAGTCTATTTGATTTATCGCAAAATGTAAACAAGAGTTTTGTTAATTAGTTCATTCATGTAGATGTAGAATATTAAACTAGTAATTGTTCAAAGTTTGCTTCAAAATTATACCATGCGTACAGATATATACAAAGGCTGTTGTAAATTTTCCACTGCATAGGTCGATTAGAAGACAGCAAGCTATTTTCACCCTTAAAACTATTTTAAATTACTTATTTAAATTGTTCAAATTTATTTTTATTATTATGAGTCTAATTTGATGAATAATTTAAAATAATTATTTTAAATTATTCATCAAATTAGAGTGATATTGGGTCTAAAGAGAATAACCTGCCAGATAAACATTATTGTGAAGATAATATGCAGTAATAATTACAATTTAGTAACTATTATTATTAGGTGTTCTGTCTTCCGACAGGTCCATTCCATTTGCCAGTGAAATTAGTTCACTAGTGCAGTGCGCCCTGTCCTCTGCCTCCTCCAACGGATCCAAGAATTTTCTTCTTTCCTTCAAGTCACCTAGTATTTGAATCCTCCTCCTTCCTCAGCTCCTACTTCCCTCAACCTTTCCTTCTATAATGTCGTGCAGAAGACAGTTCTTCCTAAGAATGACGTGTCCAATCCAGTTTGTTTTGTCCCGAAACATCACATCCAAAATGGTTACCTTCTCACCCAATCTTTTTAGGACTTCTTCATTTGTCACCCTGTCTGTCCACCTGATATATACATGTATACTATGCATACTTTACCTATATTTGTACATACATATACATTCTAAGAGCTTGTGTAGCAAATTAAGGATGTGGAAAGAGGAGCTTAGGAAGGAGGAGGATTTTAAGAAGTAGGCAAAGGACAGGGTGCATGTAGATAACGTGAGGTCAGTGCCACACCTGTCTTTGCTAGGCCTTTAGTTTAAGGTTCATTTTATATAAAACCATTAAGGTTATATATATAAAACCATTAGGGTTATATATATAAACCATTAGGGTTATATATATAACACCATTAGGGTAATATATATAACACCATTAGGGATATATATAACCATTAGGGATATATATATAGGGTACAAGGGAAAAAGGGGGTTGTAACAATACACATATTTTCCAGGACCAAAACTTGTATATATCTCACACCCCATAAGGACCCCAACCCATATTTGCTTAAAACAATTAACTCAAATATAACAGATCTATTTTAACTACTATCGAAAGATTAAAGTTTATTAGAAAGGTATCATGGCTATCTAATCGATGGCGACACTAGCTCAATTTGATTTAAAATATAAACTCCCTCCGTGTACACTCAATATATTCTGTTAACTACGCAATTTTTTTTTACGGATGAGAACGTTAGAATTTAGAGATATATATCAGAATTTCATTGAGGCAGAATAGAACAATTTTTGTAAAAAATAAATAAAATAAAATCAAAACACTTTGTACAGTGCAAACGTAAAATAGTGTAGATGGATTTCAAAGTGCGTTTATTTCTAAAAATTGGATCGAGGAGTTAACACACTTAATAAATATTTGGTTTAGAAATTACTAACAGTAATCTCACCAAATAAATACAAATACTGAGAAAATATTAAAAGTGAAAACAGAAATACCATGTAAAAATGTATAAATAATGTTTTTCTTGTATATTAAATACCTCGACTCCTTTTCTTGGTAATTTACAAATAGTAAATGTGTAGGTGTAAGTGGTTCAAATATTTTTTTTTTTACGCTTCTATATGGGTGTTGAGAATTATGTTTAAAATTCCACTACTTTACTGTGATACTTTAGTTAAAAATTTAATTTTGCCAGAAGCAGGTACTGGATATAAATGTAATATCTCAAGCAAGATAAGTGAAAACAAAACCCACTACATCTCTTTTTAAGGAAATATCAGTATTTTATAAACATTTCTTGAAGATAGAGAATAATAAAATAAATTATTATAGGTTCTAGAATGTGTCCGACAACATCAGTACAAACCTTAATCCGAAGACTGGGTTTCATTCCCTGGGCGACTGAATTATATTTTTTTTATCTCTATAAATTTGGTTTTATGGCCTTTTCTATCAAATGTTTGCGCATCTGGACAAACTACAACTGACAATCTGTTTATGCTTCGCATCTTACTAACCATCCGGGCTATTCGCATAATTACACTAATGAGGTAGAGGCAAGGAAGGCTAAATTTAGAGAGAAACGGGAAACCCCTATAGGATAAAACACCTCACTTTTAACTTGAGTGAATCCTCATCAGAGGAAACTCACACTGAAAGAGACCTATGCAATTGTTCGTGCAACCAAAAGTGCTGATTATACTAATTTAAATATACAAGATGTGTAAGGTGAAGTTTAAGCAAGTGCATCAGCAATCATCTGCCGATATAACGAGAATCCTTAAATGATAGCACTTGTAGGAGAAACCACCCATAATATATCATATTGTGACAAGAACCTAATTTCTAAATCTCTAGGGAGATTTTAGCCTGTGGATGAATCTTACTGGTGCTGAAAAACCATATTAGTGAACCATATAAACTTATATTTCTCTAAAAGATTCTTATTATATGCCATTTAAACAATTATGCATGAAAACGGGTGGTGAATGTGATGCTGGATGATAATACGATAATCATCATCATCATCTTCTTCAATAAGTGAACATAGACCCCTTAAAATTGAGAACATGTGTCGAACATGTGTCGAACCCACCAGAGAACTCCATATTATTCTGTCCTGCGCCATCTCAGTCCATGGTTTCTTTTCCAGTACCGGCTCCTTCATATTTTTTCTCAGTTCTTTCCACCATCTTGTTCTTGGTAGACCCAGAGATCTTCTGACATCTGGTTCTTGGTAGACCCAAAGATCTTCTGCCATCTGTGTATTCCTTCCAATAACGCTCTTGGTCTCCATTCTGGCACCGTCCTAGCGACATGTTTCGCCCATCTCATCCTATTTCCTTTAATCTTCTGGACAATACTGGGTTGATACATCAGAACATACAATAAATTGGTCATATAAGGTGACTAATGAAGTTCTAAGAAGAATAAATTAAAATATAACCAACATGAATGTGTTTCTACGAAGAAAGGCCAAATGGAAATATCACCTTACTTAGTGAGTGATGTGGAAGGCAAGGCAAACATGAGAAGGGTATTGGGTTGAACCCGAATGCAACTGATTGATGAACTCAAACAAGAAAAGAAGAGTTTCAGGAAAATAAAAAAGTAATCTTCTGATTGGACCTGTCGGAATACTATATTTGGACAATACAACATACTTGTTGATGGACAGAACAAAAATAGTAATCATAATAATAATAAAACACATTTATATAGTAAGTTAAATGGATATACACTGCACTAATTTATTATCTTTAATTTTTTATTTGTATTCCATGTATTACTGTCTGAAATGCTTTAATTCTCTTTACAATATGTTTTATGCACCCCGTCTTACCAATCTTTGAGATACCCACATATTCCCACTAATAGTGCGAAAATGAGGAGGGTATAGTATAGAGGAAATAAACCCAAATTTGCGTGGAAAGAGAGTGGGAAACTATTAATTCTAAGAAACCCTATGTTTTATCTGAATGGGATTAAAACACAAATCTACCCACTACCGGAAAAACAGTATAATAATGAAAACTTAGATCATGTGACCTTTGATTTTGGGGCTTCAACAATACTTCTGATAAATTATTACAACCATTTTCACGAGAAAAATAATCCTAATGAATAAGAACTGTTATTCTACCTGGTTACAATAGAACAGGTGGAGTGTTCCCATGTGTAAATATAAAGTAACTGGACGTGCAAAAATATTGTGTGATATATGCAAAATGGATTGCGATAAGGTTTTATGGAGGGTGGTATAAACAGGACCAGAAAAACAGACTTAAGGGGTTTTCTGTTTGGAAGATCACAACAAATGTTAAGGTGTTATTTAATCGGGTGATTACATAAAAAAAGTCAACTAATTATAATCTTGATGTTGTTGGTTTGAATAAGATATTAAATATATGTATAATTAAAAATATATTAATGGCTATTTATACAATTAATAGGCCTACTCGTAGTTGGCTAACGCGCTTGTCGTGTTAAGCCCGACTTCAGAGGACGGGGAGATCGAGGTTCGAATCTCGGTCAGGTGAACTGGGAGTGGTTTTCCTAAATGGTTTCCACTCTCCATCCACGCAAATGCGGGTTCACTTCCTCTAATTCAACCTTCGCAATTCCTAATTCATTAGAGTAATTATTACCTAAAGCGTATAACCCGAACGGTAGTAAGACGCGGTGCTATATTATTATTAATAGCCTACTCGTAAAGAAAATACAAATGAAAATATATTTATAAACGCGCTACCCGCTCTTTGCGTAGTTGGCTAACGCGCTAGTCGTGTTAGCTCGACTGCTGAGGACGGGGAGATCGAGGTTCGAATCTCGGTCGGGTGGTTTTTCCTAAATGGTTTTCCACTCTCCCTCCACGCAAATGCGGGTTCACTTCCTCTAATTCAACCTTCCTCATTCCTAATCCATTAGCGTAATTAGTACTTAAAGCGTATAACCCGAACGGGTAGTAAGACGCGGTGCTAAGTATTATTATTAAATAGCCTACTCGTAAAGAAAAATACAAATGAAAATATATTTTATAAACGCGCTTATAAACACTTCGTTTATATAAGTGTATATTTTTGTGTTTCAATTTAAACTAGGCCAGGGACATAGGTTTGATTTATGGGTATCTAGGTGTAGCGATAGCAAAATTATAAAACAAATCATAATTAAAGCGAGCCATTGTTCCACAGTACATCCACAACTTTAATTAATGTTTCCTACCTAGGATAGTTTCAAGCGTTTTAAAACTCTCAGAACCGGTAGGGAGCCTTTGTTAATATACTTTTATCACGAAGAGTGAATTTAAGGCTATACTTTTAAGTGTTTGAATAATTGTATTCATTTTATTTGGCTACTCTAAGGACTTTAACACATAATACATGAATACATGCTTAAGCCCTCAAGTAATTGATAAATACTCATTAAAAGTTATATAATATTATTTATAAGACGGTAATAAGTGAGGTTTTCACTAATATTATATAACTTTTAATGAGTATATATCAATTACTTAAGAGCTTAAAACTGTATTCATGTATATAATAAATATATAATTGGATATTAAAATATTTGGTCTATTCCTGACGATACAGCATAAATAGGTTGTTTAAATCTGATATTAGACCATTCCAAACGCTTCAAAAATAGATCCAATGATTTTGTTTAAAATAGATACATTAAGTGTTTATGACATAATACATATAACTGTACTCTTTTACGGAAAAATAATTTAAGAATAGTTTACTTATTATTACTACATTTTGATATTTTTTTAAAGATTGATTTGATATTTTTTGATCAAAGTACTTTATATAACATCAGGATAAATAGATTTTGAAATTTTGATTATTTTTAAAGTTAGTTCATTTGCCCAAAAATTATATCTAAAGAGGTTTTATTCGATTTTCAAAACAAATTTTGTTTTTTCTGAGATAAACTTATTGATATGTAGTTCATTCACAGATTACTGATCTTTGAAAATGTTGCCACAAATTAAAATATTCTATACGATAAATTATAAACGATTATGTTGTTCTATTTGTTTGGCACAATTTTCTGCTAACTAAGCCAAAACGAAGTATTACTCAAATATATATTTCCTAATGTGTGTGTGTTTATTATTGGTCGTATTCTTGAAAAATAGGTTCTGTTGGTGCTTCGTGACACCAGTTCGATCCCAGATTCAGCTAATTAAGATATTTTATCTTTGTAGATATGGATTTTTCTATCTAATTAAAAATATCCATACGCTAAGACTTGTTTGCATTTTAGGAATAATGTCCTATGTGAAGTCAATCTTAAAATTGTATTTTAATATAATTTCGTTTTTTAAAATTCCCTACTAATATTTTGTCGTTGCATATTTAGTACCATTTTAGTTTATTCACCAATATATTGATTACGCTATTGCGTTAAGGTTGAAGAAGGTTAAATTCAGAGGGAGTGTACCTGAATTTAAGTGGAGTGAAAGTGTTAAACAATTTATTAAAAATAACCCTCAGTAAACCCGACCGGAACTCGAATCTCAATCTCCCTTACATCAGCAATCCAATATATTACGAGACCATTCGACTATGAATGTGATAAATACCATAATACAAATGAAAACTAACAACACAATTATTTTTATTAGTAAAACATGAACAAAGGATGTTAGGCCCCTTGGTTCTTGATCTAGATGTCCCTGGTTCGATTCCCATAGAGACCATGAGTAACTATCCCGAAGGGGAATTGTTCATGTAGTTGCTATGGTTAGATTAATTAGGCTTAAGTTAGGTTTAAGACTTCTACTAGCATAATACCATCTCATTGGGTCAAAGTAACCATATCAACATGGTATCCCAGCTTCAGAAGTTATATCCGCTATTACCAGTAGACGATCAGACATTTCTGGTACACAAACCCCTGTGGCAAAAAATAAATAAATATACCAAAGTTGTTAATCGTAAAACAAAACAACATTTCATTTGAACAAAACAATCACGACTTGACGTCTTGTGTGCCCTTTAGATACCAAACAACTCCAAAGTGGTACACAAAATTGAAACGTTTTATCTAGACCAGTGAGATGCAATTGTAGTTGGCGGACAGTGATCGATGTAGCACACTAGCCCTGGGAAGTTTACTTCAAACAAAATTAATTCATCATTGTCACGGAATTAAAAAAAAAATTGAACTTGGGTTCCCACCCCTCATTACAATTTTAAAACTAAACAAGTTGTAATTTAGGTCAATATTTGAAGGTCTGAGGGATGGTTAAATCCAGCTTTATTTAGACTGACTAAATCAACTGTTTACACAGGAATTTCCGTGTTGATCAGAGAGTTTTTCACACAGTATTTTCAATTAAATAAAAAACTCAGCAGACGTTAAACGAGTATGATAATTCCTATATATAAAATGGATGTCACTATCATATTGTGTAGTATTTTATTCTATAAAATTAAACTCATTTCTCGTGTATAAGAGAGTTTACAAATTATTGTTTTAATAAACTGATATCCATTTTGATGGCTGCGTGGTCTAACACTCTTCGCTCATAGTAGACTAGACCACTGATGACGGGGTGATCGAGGTTCGAATCTCCATCGGATGAACTGAGGCTGGTTTTTCCAAAATGGGTTTCCACTCTCCCTTCAAACAAATGCGGGTACACTTCCTCTAACTATAGCCTTCCTAATCCCTAAAACCATTAGCGTAATAAGTACATTAGCGTAATAACGTTAACGGGAAGTAGAACACAGTGCTGAAAAAATATACTGATTTAAGCTAACCATATTTCTATATGAGTATTTAAATTTAATGAATACACTATTAATATAGCTCTAGTTAATATTATGGAAAAGGTATAAGTAGCTAATGTGTGGTAATAAAAAGAGAAACTAGAAACACTATTGATAATTTATTGTACTTATTAAATTCAATAATAAAATTTCGTCAGCTCATAAGAATTTATATTACAAAATATTGCATAAACTAATGTGAAAATCTGTTAAGCTGTGTGATTTCAACCATCAGATAATATATGGCCACCTTGTTACAAACAATTGTGGACTAATCATGTGGGCGTGGGATTTCCTGTTAAAAATAATTATTTTTTTAAGTATAATCTAAAAATTATATTTTCTTTCTACATAATTGCTACAAAATTAATATACACAAATGTGATTAATATATTACTTATTTTGCGTGCATCAGAAACGGGTAAAGTAGGACGTGATGCTAAAACAAAGTAATTATACATTTTATTTTGTAAAGTTTATAAAGACTAATAGAATTAATATGAATAATAAGTAGAGAATAATTTAATAATACTTATGATTTGTACAAAATTATACTAAAGGTTCTAACCCCAAATAATTATAAATTCTTTACACCCTTAACCATTTACGGAAATAAATAATTTACCAATTTTAATGAAACAAATAGAAAATGATTTGGGTGCCGTGAGTGAGTTAATAGGGTAAAATCTATTTTATCTGCGAAATTTCATACACAGCTTATCCGGTCAGTGATATAGACCACCGCAATAAATTATTTATGAGGGAATTAAAGTGATTATTTTAATGAAATATTTCATTTATTCACTATATTAATTTTAGAATATATATGATTTTATACAGAAAGAAAAGCGAAATTCGAAACCGAATACATTATTTTAAATGATTACCGGTGATATATATTGGTTAAAAAATATTTTTTCTCTATTATCTATTGTAGAGTTGGAAGTGGTAAAAATAAAACCACATTGGCCAAGAAATACATTTAAATTTAATTGTTTGATAAACTTCATTAAACTGTATTATTTTAAAGAAATCCATTTTTCTTTATTTCATCCTTTGATCGTGCAGCAAATATTTTTATTTCCTTCGTTTTAACACAAGGGTAGCTAATATAATTAACGTAGGGACTTTGGGGTAGGTTAGAGTAAATTAACACATTATTTTTGGGGAAAGGATAAAAATCACTCAAGTATCACGACTGGTATTATATAGAAGTGTGTCGTATTAACGTTGACCAAGTGCAATGCGAGTCTAACAACATAAAATAATTTGTAAATAATTCGAGTCAATGAGAGATATAAAAAGAAAAGAGAAAAATATTTTGATTTATTTTACATTTTCGGTTAAACAAAGATGTACTCTTAAAATAAATCAGATTATTTTATTTCGATAACCGAATAATGTGAAAGTTGCGTCGTGACGCTCATGCGCATTGTGGAAGCCTTGGGGGTGCGCCACCTGTTGACGTCGGGAAAGACACCGCAATCGGGCAACCCGACGCTCTTCCATTCATTCGCGTCCGTATCGTCAGGGCGGTGTCACGATTCCTTCTTCCCCCTAACCGCAGGGGTGTATATAAATGATCATTCTCTAGCCGTGGCGTCACATTGATTATCTAACCTCTTTAGTGGATAGTGACGCCTGAGTAAACAGGTTGAGGTTTTTAACCGAGTAGTTTCAACCTTACATATTTACTTGTTATTTCGCTTTCATTTATAAACAAACATTCGTTGATGTGGTGAAATAAATTATGTCAGTTTTAAAGATTTTATATAATGCATTTTAATGTCCGAATATAAACTATAATACATTTTTGAATATTTTGCGAATTTTGTTGCTATACAAGTGTTTGATATACATTAGATACAAATATTTAGTGAATGATAAATTTTAAAGTAAAGTGAAAAATCATAATTTGTGAAACTCTATAATGACAATAGCTTTTTATATTAAATTATAATGCGTTGAAAAATTAAATATTATTAATAGATATTTTCTAATTATATAGATACAGGGAATATTTTATATTACATATATTTATAATTTTTAATATTTGATGATATCAATAAATACCAAATATTTAATTAATTCTCTAGAATTTTCTAAAAGGTATTTTTTAAACTTTTAATTAAACAGTATATTAATGTTATATTAATTGATATATGAATAATGTAAAAATGTAATCACGAATTGAAGACCCATTCCTGACACTTTAATAATCTAATGTTAAGATAAGAGTTTTTAAATTTTTTCTTGAATCAGTTGACGGATTAATTAAAAAGAAAGTGAAATTATTTTTGAAATAGTTTTGCACGATTTTGAAAATTTTGCCGAATACTTATTTAGAATGTTGTAAAAATAACGAGGACCCAGATCGCGAATGATTTTTAAATAATAGTAATTGTATACGACACTTTGAAACTGTTGTGAAATCACATCCAAGACTCGTAAAACAAAAATAAAACCAAAATGGACATGAAGTGGTTCCTCTCGGATGGCCCTTTGCTGACGTGCAACAACGCTAGTGGGACCATTATGGAAGTCGAGGACTGCAACGCCAGTGGCGTGTTCCCAGGAGAAGATGAAGACTGCAACATCACCAACGTCCTAAGAAGAAGCGAGGACCCTAGGACAGACGTGTTACGTCACTACTCGTACGGCGTGGCCTTACCTATAATATGCTGTTTCGGAATCGTGGGCAACGTGCTAAACCTAGTGGTTCTGACCAGGCGCAACATGAACGGCACGGCCTACATCTACATGAGAGGTAAGTCCAAGGAAACTTTCATTTAGCACAAGCCTTAAGAGAGAAAATAATCTGTTTTAACCACAATGCCTTTAATAGATGACTTTTATTAGACTATCTACAGTAAAACTTCATCATTATGGATATAACACCTTAATTTTAGAATGTATGTGTAAAACCCCATATGGACAGAGTCGGTGATGGGTGCTGAAGGAATGCGGTTTGAAAGGGAATCCAATATGTAATTGTGAAAGAAGCGTTTAACGTTGGTTTGGGCATGTTGAGAGGATGAGTGTGGATCGAATAACGAAGCAAATACATGAAGGTAGAGTATGTGTGGATCAAAAGGAAGGGGTAGGTCCTGTAAGACGTGGCTACATGTTGTAGACGAATGTGTGAAAAAGAGTAACTATAATAAGAGTTTTAAGAATAAAAGAGCATGTATGACGCGGTGTATGGATGTTGTTTAAGCGAATGTGTTATGCAAATATAAGGAAGTGAGGACAGAGTTGGTGAGGATGGATTAGGTACGTAGTAGTTGTTTTTGAGTTATATGCACAGGTTTTTTGCTTACCCCGTAAGGGATGGTATGATTAGGTATGTGCGTATTATTGAGAAAGTTTATATTATACTTAGGGTTGGGCTTATTCTCATGCATAGCGCATAGCTTGAGGTGCATATACACTAGCGGCAAGTTTGCAACGAGGCAGGTCGTAGCAATATGTGGTCGAGCCAGCTCGTCTACCTTCGTTCGGCCTCAACCTACCTCACTGCAAATCTGTCTAGTGTGTATATACACCTTAATAGAAAAATAATGCATAACACATAGTGCGCATGTAATTGAAACATATGATTTTCTATAGTAGCTTTTATAATCGATACATAGTGGATATTGTTGTACGCATAATGTTGATAACAAAATCGAATTAAGTTTCACTTTAATCACTAAGTTGCATTTTAAACCATTGTAGATCTATTATTATTATTATTATTATTATTTATTAGCACCGCGTCTTACAACCCGTTCGGGTTATACGCACGCTAATGTGTAATGGTAGGGTGATTGTGAGATGAAATGAAGGACCTACAATTTAACGTGGAATCCGAACCACGGTGGCGGCCTGGCATTCCCCACATTCACAAGATGTCTTGTCAGAGGTGAAGGAAGGGTTTGGAAATCAGATAAATCTGTGCCGGGATTGAGGATTGAACCCCGGCCGCCAGCATAGAAGTCTGACACCTTACCCCTAGACCACCAGGTCACCTAGATCTATTATTAACTGTACACTATACGCTATGCACTATTTTATTTTAGCAATGATTTATGCAAGATTATAAACCCAGCTTAAGAAAGTGGGGTTGGTTTGATTATCGGAAAGGCCTAAGATCTATTAGGTGATATTTGTCTTCTTTCACGGAATATAATTATAGAGGCCTAATGTTTGCGTTCGAACGTTAATAAATTATATTGAACCAAGTCATACTATCTCTTTTGAATATCCACATATTTACACTGATGAGGTAGGGGTTAGAAAAGTGATATTTAAAGGAAATATATCCGCATTCAAGTAGAAAAAGAAAAAGGAAAATAATTAATTTAGAAAAAAAAAACAAATCAATACACCTGTCAGATACTTGAACCATGGATTTCCAACATTGAAAAACTAGATTATATGAGAAAGATCCCATTATCTTAGTAGCGAGTTATATTCTTGTGTCAAGATTTATTTTTTCAAAATTTGCGAAATTGATATTACCAACCTCCCCTTATCCTCTTAAACAAGAAAGTTCCATCACTACTCTATAAAATAACAAAATAAGTGTTATTATTATTAGCATTTAGTAGTAAGTCTTATCATAATGTAATAAACTTTTGGTTTTGAACTCCCCCTCCCCTCATTAACTTATCCCTACGTCATGTGAGTGATCCCAGATATAGATTATTATATTACATTTAACTCCTCATAAAACAACGTATTAATTAAGCTCTAGGGGGTCAGGCTATATTATATATATATATTGGATTGCCAGTAATGGGGAGGCCTATGTTCGATTCTTGAACAGGTGCACTGGGTGATAGCTTTCAGCATGTGATTTATTAGTTTTTCATATCTCTCCTCCACGATAGTAAGCGTGCACTTTGTAATTACCCTCCTCAACTATAACACCTAGATTAGGCTGTTTAATAATCCATCATATGCTATAAAATATGAATTAAGAAAAACGCACTGCAAAAATAAAATAATTCTCAAATCTTTTTTAAAAACTGTCTCACAATATAATCCAATCATTGTAACACAAGCACAATAATGACATTTCAAAAAGACATTTCCGAATATGTTAAAAAAAGAAAACACAAATGAAAAAGAACTACAAAGCTTACTGAACAGGCACTGACCTATTTGAAGTGTGAAACGTACCTAATGGAAAAGTCTTGCACAATATGGTTCAATTTGCGAGATGACACTTGTCGATGATTTAGAGTAGTTTTTTTAATTGACAGTTGAATTGACAGGTGTAGATTGGAATGGACTTCCCTAGATAACAGATTGGATACGTGCTAAAGTTTCAAATTGATGTTAACCTACACCTTTTACTATGACAGGGATAAACACACACACACACACACACCCTTTGTAACTAGCCTACAACTTTTTAATATGAACAGCATACACCACTAGGACCTAGTCTACACCTTTTATTAAGACACACATGTACCACTAGGACTACTTGCTAAGAGGTATTTACAACAAATTCTTTTAATCAAGTGTATTGTTTTGATTGTGATCTTATTTTTACATTCTCATATCAAGATAAAGTATTGTGATCGCGAAATAAAATCTATCTCGAAATTATGATGAATCTTTACGTTTTATATGAACAAGGACAAAAAAACTGTGGATTTTAAAATTCTGTCTGTCCCCACCCTGTTTTTCTGTCCGTCTGTCTGTCTGTCGTCCTAACCACGGATCAAAAACAGTTTGATGGATTTGTTCAAATTAATTTTAATATTTTATAAGGTTATTGTCTCTAGCTCTCAATTAAGGTAGTTTACTGATATTGATTTTTTTAATTGTACATTTTTCAAAATGGCTCATAATTTTTCTTGAAATGCATGTTTAAGATTTGTTTGACATGAGCAACAGCAACAGCAACGGATCATTTGATTTTGAGCAAAAATTTGTTGAGAGGTGGTTTAGCGTTGGGAAATATTTGGAAATTCAAAATATTTTGAAAATGTCTCACTATTTAGTTTATTTTTAGGCTTAAAACTCATTTATGAGTATTTTACTGATTTGATTCCTCAAAAACTTGGAAATGTTTTACAAATGGCTTTAATTATTTGATTCCAAACGGGTATCTTGAGAGTGTTTGACATGAAAAATAACCATGTATATTTGTTTTTAGGGTAAAACTCTGCTATGGGTAATTTTTCTGATTACTTATTTTTTAATTTGAGTACATTAAAAAATAGCTCAAATGGTTTTGTTCAAAATTGTATCTTTTTAGCTGTTTACAATATATAGTGTTATATAAATTTGATTTTCTAATAAAATATAATAAATTAGCAAATGACTTGATTTTGTTAAAATTTGATTGTTTTAAAAATAGTTCCAACGATCTGGTTAAAAACTAGTATCGAGGGACTACTTTATAGTATCAATAATAATACTCTTTATTTTTAGAAATGAATATTTTTAGGGTAGTTTACAAATGATTAAGTTTGCTAAATATATTTTAACAATTTTCTTATATATAAGAAATGTTTATTGGGTTAAACAAGATGATGTTTGTGTTTTTACAGGAAAACACAATCAAGGGTAGTTTACTTAAAACCTATGTTTGAAGATTGTCTTCAAATCTATAATACACAATATGAGCAAGTTTGTGCGATTGTTTATCACGATTTATTTTTCACTCACTCAAAACACGTAGGTTTACTAGTGTATGTGGCTTCTTTATTGAAATCTAACCCCAATCCACTAGTTCTTAACATGCTAAGCTAAAGCTTTTTCGGACATTTTAATCTTTAAATAAAACATAAAATTATTGTATACTGAGAATGGGTGGATTAATTATTGAATGCCTTGGTACTCTCGGCCAAGGTATAATAAATTTACTTTAGAATAAAAACACATTTCCCTCGTGATGTTTCATCTTGGCATTAATTTTTTCTTTTAGCATCGCGTCTCGCTATATGTTAAATATTATACAAATATGTGCTAACTACGCTAATGAATTAGGGATGTGGAAGGTTGAATTTAGAAGAAATGTACCCACCTTTGTGTGGAAGGAGAATATAAACTTTGGACGAAACACCTTGTTACACCCGACCGGGATTCAAACTCTAATTTCCCCGTCATCGGCAGTCGAATCTAACATGAGAGTAAACACCTTAGACCATATGGTCACTGAAGCTTTTTTTTTTAAAACCAATTAAGTGTTGAAATGTGCAAATATTAGAAAACACTACAAAAACGTTTTATCGTTACTCAAAATAATAATATAGTGTATCCAATAAAACATTAAGAATATCGGTGACCTGGTGGTCTAAGGGTAAGGTGTCAATCTTCTGTGCTGGGGGGTCCGAGGTTCAATCCTCGTTCCCGGCACAGAATTATCTGATTACCAAACCCTTCCCTCACCTCTGACAAGACGTGTATTAATCACAACTTGTGAATGTGAGAAATGCCAGGCCTCCACCATGGTTCGGATTCCACGTTAAACTGTAGGTGATCCGTTTCATTTCACAATCACCCTACTATAACACATTAGCGTAAGTGCGTACACACCGAACGGGTAGTAAGACTCGATGCTAATATAATATAATAATAATAATAATAATAATAATAATAAATATATTATGAAGGATTAAATAGCTAATCCTTTACATTTGTTCATTACGGTAATAGCTGCATCTAGATATCAAATTCTTTAAATGGAAAAAATTACATATAGACATGGCAATAGAACCCGCCAGCCAGCCAAAGGCTCCGGGTTCGATTCCCGTGTCCAGACGTAGTTTTTAATTTTAAAGAATATATTATGAATATGTTGTAAAATAATTTAAATAACTAAATCACACATGTTTAATCTTTATATGTGTATGTGGAAGCTCATATAAAAAATATCATCAAATGAGGAAAATTTTGGAGTTCAAAGCTTTATAAATATTTTTATCGGGATAAATTTTTCGATAATTTAAAAGATAGGCACTCCCAAAATAATATACAAAAAAAAAGCACAAAACTAGTTAAAATATATTTTTATTTGTATAAAGTTAAGGCCAATGCCTTTTACTACTCTTACCCACTTATCTATAATGTATAAATATACTTATATACTATTTATCAGAGTAACCATTCACATTCTATAAAAATATAAATAATTTTTATCGTAAATAAATGTGTAGCTCTGGACTAAATTAATTAGTTCCATTGCAGCTTAGTTTGACAAACAACAAAACACACTTGAACACCCGCACGTGATCTTAAGGATAATGTCACAGCCTCGCTCGGCGATATCACCTCACTGATCTGGCGATTGTCCTAGAACTTGACCGGAAATAACCGATGAGACAAAATTTTGTCTCGTGACGCTATAACATTGAATAAACCATTCTACGTGAAGAATTCTTTTCCGCTCGCTTATATTCGATTCGCTTTGGTGTGAATGGACCCATTTAATTATGTGAAAATACATTTTTTTTTTCTGGCTGCACCGCTTCGATTTGATTCGCCTGGATTGGAGCGGTCCTTCATCTCTCTCTACAGCTCTCTCACTCTTTCTGCTACTCTTTCACTCTTTACAGCTCTCTAGCTCTCTCACTCTCTCTGTTACTCTCTCACTCACTAGAGCTATTCTCTCTCACTACAGGTCTCTCGCTCTCTCTGCTGCTCTCTCGCTCTCTCTACAACTATTTCACTCTCTCTGCTACTCTCTCTCTCTCTACAGCTATTTTCGCTCTCTCTACAGCTCTGTCGCACTCTCTACAGCTCTCTCACTCTCTCTACAGCTCTCTCACTCTCTCTTACAGCTCTCTCACTCTCTCTACAGCTCTCTCACTCTCTCTACAGCTCTCTCACCTCTTCTACAGCTCTCTCACTCTCTCTACAGCTCTCTTCGCTCTCTCTATAGCTCTCTCGCTCTCTCTATAGCTCTCTCGCTCTCATCTATCACTCTCTTAGCTCTCTACTTTTAGCTCTCTTGCTCTCTCTTAGCTCTCTCATTACGCTCTCTCATCTCGCTCTCTCATCACAGCTCTCTCACTCTATCTACAGCTCTCTCACTCTCTCTATAGCTCTCTCACTCTCTCTTTGCTCTCTTGCTCTCTTGCTCTCTTGCTTTCTTTTATAGCTCTCTCACTCACTCTCTACTGGTTCACTACATAAAACAAAACAGGGACTCAATATTACCGATCCTGCTGTGACCTAGAAACCTCACGCACTGGCTGTCCACCAAATCTTTCGCTCCTGAGGGAATACATGCCTAGAACTTCAAGTGTGGATATACTCACACATTAGTCTTGTGCCGCCTCCAACTCCCCCTAGAGAGGATTCCTTCTAGGCGCTT
Organism: Timema cristinae; assembly: GCA_039000515.1. Lineage (NCBI taxonomy): Eukaryota > Metazoa > Arthropoda > Insecta > Phasmatodea > Timematidae > Timema > Timema cristinae. Next base: position 33,288,601 of record JBCFYV010000024.1, on the reverse strand, counting down.
TAAGAGGCTATTTAATAGAGGTAATCACCCTATATTTTCCTACCATCTGTGAGATTCCATAGGGGATTATTACAATCGTTTCTAAGGGATTCTAAGATTGGGTCTCTCATATGATATCCTCCGAGTCTTAAGGGCAGGGCTTTGTTTACAGCTGTGGAGGCTCTAAGGCTGTAAAAAAATTGAGGGCCCCAACATTAAACCGATATTTTTATTCTTGACATTTCAACATTAACAATTAGTTTTGTAAATAAAAAATGATAAATTGAAACGATAAGTATGTTATTTAAATGAGGAAACATATTCGTCACAATAAGCTTGATTTGTTTAAAACAAAAATTAATTTTACGTAAGTAATATTTTGTCAGAAACAAATTAAAACTTATGTAGTAAGCTACAATTGTGTTTTAAGATCTTACCATGACTTTACTCTATAAGGTTAAAGAAAAAATACATCTTATTTCAACAATTTAAGGCCCTGTGTCGTTAAATCTTTGCCGGTATAGGGGATTCATATAAAGAGCTTTCAATGGATATTAGGTAGACCTGTTGAATCGAAATGATTTAAATGACGAACAAATATACCACTTATAACAAAATTATGCAATCAATTTATGATTTTATTACATACTAGACATGAAATGATCCTCACAACAATTTAACTAACAATATGTAAACATTTCTAGACTTATATAGGTTATGAGATTAGAGCTTTAAAGTTCATTGCCACTCTTACTAAATTATGCCATCCCTACCACCTATCTCTTTCGTGTACATTCTAATATTACTCACGTCCCCATCTACGTCTAAGTCTTCCCGATGGTTTGCTTCCCCTTGGGTTTGTCAGACGATAACCTGAGCATGGTTCTAGCTAGATTCTCCCAATCACACTGCATGTCCTGCCCACCGTAATCTACGTGACTTGACTATCCTATAAATGTTGTGTGATAAATAATATATGTTGTTATACATAAATTTTAGGTAGTGTCAGGTATAGCTATGTTGGGACACTATCGGTTAAGTAAGTTAAGCAAGGAACTAACTAGTTTGGTCAAAAAAATATTAGCTTTTTGCTAAGGTTTTAATATACTTTTATTGATCTGTATAATTTTTTCAATATTTCAGACATAACTGAAGCAGTTAATGAAAGCTGTAGAAATAAAACCAAGTATAATGTCTTAGAGATTAAGGTGGGGGTGGTAGGTATGTAAGATAAGGCTGGTGTTTTTGAAGTTTTTTTTTATGGCAAAACTTTTTTTGGGAATTTTTTTTAACTATTTGCTCCTGTAGAAACATATTTTAATTTTCTTCACATATGATATCAACATTTCTTAACTATCTGTCACGAGAAGGGCGGTATTAGATGACAAACTTTTCAAATGTAGAAAAAGGTTGTCAATCAATTCCAGGACACCCTTGACACATATTCAACAACTGTTTAGCTCACCATGTGAATAACAATAAATACTATATTCCTACTGGAGCAATATTTTATTTTATTTGGTCAAAAAAATCTTTTTTATAAAAAATACAAAAAAAAGTCTTTCTTCTCTTCCTCTTCCAACCCCTTAAAATAGTTACTTCAAATTGTTTTGAAATTCAATTAAGTCAAATTTTTAGTTTTCATCTTTGGCAACATACTGAGAGCCATTTATTTTAGATTAACATATTTCAGGTTAATTTCTGTCTTCTATATCTTAAGATTTAAAAAAAAATTAGTTAGGATAAATACAATAAAATTCTTTGTTTTTCTTTCTATTGCCAAAAATTTCAATTTTATTTTTTTGCTTTTGGCTTAATAAAGATGAGATGAATAAAACTCAAAAAATAATCTCGAATCTGTTCTTGTAGGTGCCTGGGTGTGCTCCAAATTTGGTTCATTTCAATCAATTAGTTCAATATATATTAAGAGTATCATTAAGAACACACACACACACACTATGGGATCATACTGTTCATTTTTCATCTAAAAAAAATTAAAACTAAAAGTAAATGAAAAGAATAATGTTATATTGGTTATGTCTAGACCACTTTTTACTTAGAGTTCCTAAGAAGTCGTTTTTATTTACCTTTATCCCATGAAAGTAAAACTTTCGAATATGTTTACTAGACCGATAAAATGGGTAGTTATTTCATTGAATATACGTATGCATGAAATTTATGTTAGTGTCTCCCCTAAATAAGAAATAAAAATTAAGAATTCATTCACTATAACAATATTATCCTTTTATATTTTCCTGTTGATTTAAACTTTCTTTCAGTGATATGTTTTGATCTACAACTATAGTATTTTAAGATCCTCCTTTACATGATGCAATTTAAAACTTGGAATACTGAGAGTTTTCAATTTGAAAATTTACTACAGTAAACACTCAAACATCAGAGACATTTTCAGAAACATACCTAAAGTTTGGTGTCCGACCATAATTTTAGTCTTCAATAACCAGTATAAAAATGTATTACTTAAATTATGTAATTTAAATATAGTTTAAGCCAGGATTTCGCCTCGAATGTGGAGTTAAAGGCCACGCGTTTTAAAGTAGGTGTTTTTGAGGCTCTATTTAATCAACCTTATTTTATGGGTGCCAAATAAAATAAAATATTGCTAAGTATATGGATTTAGTTTGATTTTCTAAGTATAGTCTTCTAAAACGATATTTAATATTTGTAAGAGCATAGTGGTATTTTGACAGAAAATGAAATAAATAAAAGGTCAAGTTAAAACTCAATGCCTATAGCAAATATACAACAAAAATTGAGCGTATTGTATGTAGAAAGTTAAACTAAACTTTCTGAAGTGGCATTTTATTTATTTCAGCTGAAAATTTTTATTTTGTCATAAAATCTGAGAAAATATAGGACTTATAGTTCACACAAACTTTTATACAAACTTAAAACTAACTTTATTTTCGAAAACAATACTTACCTGGTTTGGACCAATATATTTCCTCTCTAAAGCCGGGTGCACATGGGTGAACAGAAAACATATACGAAACATGATGAAACATTATTATTATTATATTATTATTATTATTATTATTATTATTATTATTATTATGCACCGCGTCTTACTACCCGTTCGGGTTATACGCACTTACGCTAATGTGTAATGGTAAGGTGATTGTGAGATGAAATGGAGGACCTACAGTTTAACGTGGAATCCGAACCATGGTGGAGGCCTGGCATTCCCCACATTCACAAGATGTCTTGTCAGAGGTGAAGGAAGGGTTTGGTAATCAGATAAATCTGTGCCGGGACCGAGGATTGAAACCCGGCCGCCAGCACAGAAGTCTGACACCTTACCCCTAGACCACCAGGTCACCATGATGAAACAAAACATTAGTATGTAATTGTTTTTCATCATGTGTCGTTCTACTTTGACTAGATGCTTTCAAATGAGTCGATGCACATTGGCTGACACCAGTTGAAACAAAAGCGATGACACACAGTAAGGCACGTTGAAAATAGCAGCTGTCCTTCCCACTTTCATGTTTCATTTGTTTAACTTGTTTCGTGAAAAATAAGTTGCTGCACAGGCAAAAATCCAGGTGACGCTAGTCTTCTTCAAAATTCTCAACTGTGATCTTTATTTTTAGCACATCTTACTACCTACTAGTTACGCAAATGTGTTAGGGATGAGGTGTTAAATTTAGAGGAAGTGTACTCGCATTTGCGTGGAGAGAAAAACACATTTAGGTAAAAAAATCCTCTCAGTACACCCAACTGGGACGAACCCCTACAATCTCTCCATCATCAGCGGTTTAGCTTACTGCAAGAGTGACGCCTTAGATCATGCGGCCAATAAAGTGAGTATTGTGTGCGCTTTGTTATTTTCTAAACTTACTAGAGTGACGTTAGACAATTTATTAGGGAACTTCTTCATTTCTTGTATGCTCTTTTCTAAAGAACCTTTATCAGTTCCTCTATCATTGAAGGCGAAGCCAGTATCTCTTTACGTTGATTGATAATCTCTCCTAATTAACCAGACAATCCAAGGAAATTATATATATATATATCACCAACAATATAGACTGCCCTATTAGCACAGACTTACTTTTTTTGTGTCATTATGTTTTTGCTTTATCATGTTTCATTTGAGTAAATTATCTGAAAAATGTTTGTGTCATGGTTTTAAGATGTTTAGTTTCATCGTATTTTGAAATGTTTTGTTTCATCCTTTATGCGTTCAGATGTTATAAATTGATATTGAAATCCCATCCAGCCACATTAAACGTCATGTCAACATATATTGACACTGTGCTATGTAAAGCAACATGACATCAGTATTAATAAACTTTGTGTTTAAGTTTACGTAATCAAGTTTGTTGCTTTCTGAACAATACTAGCTCGTCTGGGATGTGATGTTAAAGTTAGAACATTGACGTTACAACACATTGTTTTCTTACGTGAAAGTAATTTTTTTTAAATATAGGCAGTTATTTATCCTATAACTTAAAATTGTCCCTTGAATGTGTTGAAGAGTAAAGGATTCTATATCCAACAGAACTTGGGGAATGCCAGGCCTCCACCGTTGTTCGGATTCTAAGTTAAACTGTAGGTCCTTCATTTCATCTCACAATCACCCTACCATTACACATTAGCGTAAGTGCGTATAACCCGAATGGGTAGTAAGACGCGGTGCTAATAATAATAATAATATATCCAACAAAGGCAATATGTTTTTCTAATCAATTAGACAGTAACCAAATTAATAGCCGAGTAGATGGTAAGTCTTACTGGGACTTAGAGGCTTTAGTTTGAAAAAGACTATTGAGTTGGAAAATGTTTTTTGCAATGGAGCTTCCTATTCCTACTCTAAATGATAAATAGAGAATTTACATTAAAATTAGCCTTTGTCATGTCTTCTTTCGTTAAATTATTTGCATAATTTTTTATTTTTTTGATTGATTAAATGGGACATTTCTTATAGTATTGACAAATCTGGCAGGCTATTTTCATCAATTTTCAAATGTAAATATAATATGTCTGCTGAAGTATGGTAATTTGTGAATGTTTATTTACATTGTCATGAGTTTATAAAAACCGTAATAAATGTTTGAATACACCGAGGGAAATTGCCACATCATTTATATATTTAAATGTGTGATAATACATTATATTAACTGGAAAATTATATTTGATGTTATAAATGTATCAAATACCTTTTGGTTGAAAGAGTTTCTCATCATTAATAGATATATTTTCCCATAAAAGATTTTTAAAAACCTAACACACTTACACATAAATAAAACGTGCAATATTTTATAGGTGAAAAAAAAATCAGACAAGATAGTAAATAAAACAGGTTAAAAAAAATTCAAATTTTCATATTAAAAAGTTTTAATTTTAAGTAAAAGTAATATTTATGGACAAAAAACTTCCATAACTAAAAAAAAAAGGCATACTCCATGCTGTAAAAATGAAAAAATCTACAAACTACTAAATATATATGGATCCATTATTAATATATATATTTACAAACATCAATGTTTGTATAAAGTAACATATTGAAGTAGGTCTAGTAAATTTTTATTATTATTATTATTATTATCATCCCGCGTCTTACTACCCGTTTGGGCTATACGCACAAGTCTAATAAAGTTGGTACTTTTAAATATAATATACATTTTGGTTTGATATCTAATAATGCTAACTTTATCACTTAATCTTACTACCTGTCCAAGCTATACGCATATATGATAATTACTCTAAATACATTATTGTAGAAACGCTAGACCAAAGTTCAAATATAAAATAATCTACACTGTCTATGGCATTAGGAACTATAAACACTGTTAGCGAAAAATTGAGAAAAGAGAAACATCTTTGTCCACCAAAGAGCATATGAATCAAATTTATTTTTGAATACCTGAATTAAAAAGTAAATATATTTGCTTATAGCTTAGAAATCATTAGTTTTATAAAAATATATTTTAAATAAAAGATTTTTACCTTTAATGGTTCTACCATTTTATAATGATAATTTATTTTATATCTAAAATAGTTGACGAAAATGGATGAAAATTGGAAAATGTCCCCTACGTAAAGTACCCTCAAAATCATTTCCACAAGAGCATGAGAGTTTCCATCTCGTTTATAGTGATAAACAGTGTCTCGATACATAGTTTAGTAAAAATCGTTAGAGCAAATTTTTAGAAAATCGATTTTTTTCTCTTTCTCCCCTCAGTAAACTACCCTTAATTTTATAGTTGGAAACCACCTTGGTGGCATAGTTAGCTAACACGCTAGTTTCATATTAAGCAATACTACCTAGAACGGTGAGATTGAGGTTCGAATCTAACTCGGATGAACTGAGAGTGGTTTTTACTAAATGGTTTTCACCCTACCTCCACGCAAATGTGGTTTCACTTCCTCTATATTCAACCTTTTCAACCCTAACTCATTAGCTTAATTATTAATTAAGCGTATAACCCGAACGGTAAGTAATACTTTGTGCTAAATATTATTTATTTATTATTATTATTTAGGGTTGGTTGTCCAATTCTATAAACCACTTGGGGGGGGGGGGGACTTTATGAAAACCACATATACGAGGTTTGTGCCCAAACGATAAAATAATTTCTACTCTAGCCCGAAGTACAGACAGACGGCATCACGTAAACCACTTTTTTTAAATTTCAGAATCAAAATCACGAGCTAGATTTTTTGACGATCACAATAATCTCTCTCCGAGGAGTCAAGAGGAAGTAAAAAAAAAACACCCTCAGTAGACACAACTGGAATTCGAACCCTAATCTCTCCATTTTAAGCAAATCAGTCTAACGCGAGAGTGACGCCTTAGACGATTCGATCACTGAAATGAGTAGACATTTATTGAAATGTTTCTATGAAATTTTATTAATGCTATCTATTTAAAATTATGAAACTATGTTTAAAGTATTACATCCATGACGTTGACACATTAATTACCATTCTTTTTTTTTGGAGAACAAAAGCAGATCTGACCACATTAATATTTTTCTACATGAAAGCGCCATCATGGTCTAAACACTGGGTTTCCGCCCTATTGTACTAATTGCGGCATTGTTTGAAAACACCACTCTCGCAAGAGGTGACCTTGCGGCCGGTGGGGTGTGAGGGGCGGCATGGTTACAAGGACCTTAATGCTGTCGGTGTAGCTAGCTAACTGTGAGATAGAAGCCGGTGACGAGAATTAGTGATTTACACGTGTTATTCAGTTGTGGTATCGGCCACATCATTTCACACCCTGACATGGTGATCATCAAATTTTACAACAGCGTGCCATTCATGTGTGTTACAGTCTTATCCCGTTAAAATAGACCTCACTATTTCATAAAGTGGGTCATTCGATGTCTACTCATTTTATCCACGATAATGGGTAGTTAAGATGTTGGAAGAATTTGGAAAAATGTACCTAAATCTACGTGGATGGAAAATGGAAAACTAGTTAGTAAAAATAACTCAGTATATATAACTGGGTTGAATCCTGATTTTTCTAAAGACAAAACCAAACTATATGGGTATGACATTTAGTCCATATCCCCACCGAAACGGGTACACATACTTATCTACTGATACACATTGGTGTGAAAAACTAAATGTCTAAATTTAAATCACTTTTTTATTGTATCAATCTTAAACACTTGTCTACACGTAAATTTAAATGATACCAAATATAAATATATTTTGTTACTACCTTAAGAAGTTTTTAACTATAACACTCAAAACAAAGGATATAAATGCTTGAACTATTGCAAAATAGCGTACATCATTTAATTTAATTAGTTTTTATTTCAAAACAGATTTATAAATTGATCACAATTAGTACTATTTCGAGTTTTACATGAAAAATAATATCTAAATATTCTTAAAATCACGAGGATTAAAAAATCCTTAGAATATTTTATATATCTGAAAGTAAACAAACAGATATTTGTAAATCTTAAAATTATTGTCGAGCAAAAAATTGTCTGGACGAATGAGCGTTGTGTTTTCATTAATACATTTTAACATCGAAGTTATTAACTTATTGATGGCAGTGGCTCTCAAATTTGTTATAAATAAAATAATAGTTCTGGCAAAATGATCCTCTCAAATAAGTGGACGCATGGGACGTGGCCAGTCCTCTACTTTTCGATCTCACTTTCTCGGCTGACTATTATATAAAGGCATCACCATGTTTTTTGTGTGTATATTATACTACTATAAAGCCACGTTGCTGATTCACTCACTGACATTAATGTTTACACACTTTCAGATGAGCTAGAAACTTTAAATTTGGCAAACTTATAGCTTCTAGCCTGTAACCGACGGAAAAATACCAAAAAGTTGAAAATTTTTAATTTTTAACTCCCGAAAAAAATAAAAAATGTTGGAGCAAATTTAAAGTCGGTGCGGACCTTTTTCGGAGGTCTTTTGTGGCTAAACGGTAAGACCTAACAAAAAACAGTTCTGGAATTACATTAGTTTACATCCACCCGCAAAGAAAACTCACTGGGGATTTGGGGGCGGAGCCCCCAACGTGCAAAGTGACTGTATATATATATATATATATATATATATATTATCCATGCCTCTTAATACCTGTTCAGACAATACGATTTTTTATACTTTAAAATGCCAGGCCTCCACCGTGGTTCGGATTCCACGTTAAACTGTAGGTCCTTCATTTTAACTCACAATCACCCTACCATTACACATTAGCGTAAGTGCGTATAACCCGAATGGGTAGTAAGACGTGGTGCTAATAATAATAATAATAAATAATAATAATAATAATAATAATATACTTTAAAACAGTGAGTTACCACTTTAAGAATTTGTGATCCAAGAAATCTAAGTGGCCAAAGAGATTTTTGGGGACAGTCCACCCACACTAGAGTAGGAAGAATATTGGAGAACCATGATGAACACATGATCAAGTGTATTAAAACAACTTTTTTGCACCGACCCAAGATTTGAACCTCAACCTCCTCGGTAATCTGCACTCCACTCCCTTGCAATCCTAACGCCTTAGACCAAGACGCTACTAGTGCGTGTGTTAGTGCAGTTGTTTGGCGACCATGTGTCGCGACGGAGAATTAGGGGTGCCGTGCATGCGGACACAGCCCAGAGCGTCACGCACTTCTGTTCAAAAAGAATACGAAATTAGTTTTTATTTTAACACCGAGTATTACTACATTTTCAGGATATATGCATATGTAGGAACTATTATATAATATTTAGCACCGCGTCTTACTACCCGTTCGGTTTATACGCTTTAAGTACTAATTACGTTAATAGATTTAGGAATCAGGAAGGTTGAATTAGAGGAAGTGAACCCGCATTTTCATGGAGGGAGAGTGGAAAAATATTTAGGAAAAACAACCCCCAATTAACCCGACCGAGATTCGAACCTCGATCTCCCCGTCCTCAGCAGTCGAGCTCAACACGACTAGCGCGTTAGCCAACTACGCCACCGAGGCAGGTGTAAGCCCTACTAATTACGCTAATTAGGTAGGGATGAGAAAGATTTAATTTAGAGGATGAATACCAGCCTTTGCATGCAAGAAGAATAAAAAACATTTTGAAAAAAAAAATCACCCTCAGTACACCCGAACAGGATTTGAGCCCTAATCTCCCAGTCATTGGAAGTCTAGTTTAACACGAGGGTGATGCCTTAGACCATTCGGTCACCGAAGCAGGTACAAATGAAGTAAGTTCCAGCTTACACCCTGCGTCGACCACGATTCTTACCTTCTCTCACAAATATTTTTTAATAAATCCAAACAAATAAAAAGCTTTAGGTCAAAGTTAAAGTTATGATATAATCAAATTACTAATGGTTTTGCAATTTTTTTTTCTCTCCAAATTTTAAAGACGTGGGCACATAAAAAAGAATAATCTTGTTACATTTGTAGTTACTTCAGAAAAAAAAGTCCTATAAGTTCCTAATTTTGAGTTATTGTACAAACGTTGGTGTGGGTACGTTATCTTTTTTCTACTACCATAGAGCGTATCCAAAACCAAACAATGGGCTTGTTAAATTTACCGTGAACTTGAAAGATTTGCGGAATACTGTTAACGTTTGTGTTTGAAGAAACTGAAGAAGGGATTATATCTAAAAAAAATTATTTTAAACAACTTTAGCAAACTTACCTTTTAACACCGCATCTTACAATGTAATAATTAAACTAATGTGTTAGGGACGAGTAAGATTTGGGATTATAAGAAGAGTGCCCGCATTTTCGTAGAGAGAGGGTAGAATAACTATGTAATGCCCCTACCCCTCCCCCTCCCTTCAGCCCGTTCCCTTAGTACAACCGACCAGCATTCAAACCCCGATATCCCCATCGCAGTCCAGTCTTTGGCAAGAGTTATGCCTAAAACCATTCGACTACCAAAGTGGCTCAGATTATAGTCAAATTTTAATATTAAGGTTCTCATTTGACATTTCTATTTTCACTTAAATACGTCAAGTAAAGTGATCTGAAACAGTCACTTTTAATAATAATAATAATAATAATAATAATAATTAGCACCACGTCTTACTACCCGTTCGGGTTATACGCTTTAAGTACTAATTACGCTAATGAATTAGGAATTGGGAAGGTTGAATTAGAGGAAGTGAACCCGCATTTGCGTGGAGGGAGAGTGGAAAACCATTTAGGAAAAACCACCCCCAGTTCACCCGACCGAGATTCTAACCTCGATCTCCTCGTCCTCAGCAGTCGGGCTCAACACAAGCGACACACTTTTAATAGATATTATCATTGTAATTAAATAACCTTAATAATATGGTAGACTAATAAACATTTTTGTCACAAAGCATATGTTTGTAATATCTAAAAAGCCTTGACTTGTAAAATTTGACTGTACATCCACCAAGTAAGTATCGCCGTTAATGCAGGTGGTAATATTAATTTATTAGAGCACATCTTTGCAACAAGTAAACGTTAACACCTTTATAGACATGGATTAAACCAGAATTATTAATAGAGACTTAAACTTGAAACTTAAACATTACCTACTTTATCTGAGTATGACTTTGTACAACAATATTGGACTGATGTAGTGAAGAGATTTGAGGGTTATAGTGTGGGGAGGGGTTGAGATGTGGGTTATCCATTCCTTTGAGGACGCTGCTAGCCTTAATCTCAGCTTAGTACTTATAACAAGGACTTTCAAAATTAAAGTGCCCGAGGGCTACAATTAAATCCAGGAGTCTAGTGGCGAGCCAGAACAATAATCATCTAATCTTTTTTATTTAAATTTAAAAATGACGCCTGTACATGGGAAACGAAACCTGGACGTTTGGCTTAGTACCACGATGCTCTTATCCTTGAGATATCCTGGAGGACTATAACCGTGTCAATGGTCATTCTTCACTACTATTTTAGGGCAGAGTCTGTAATGGATGTACAGAAATCTTCAGAGCCACTAAGAATCAATTAATCAGCCACCTTTGACTCTGTAAGGCTTTAAGCTGCCAAGGATACAAGAACGATTGTACAAATGAGTATACTATTATGATCTAAATTAGCCCATATATTACTTTTTTAATTATGATTATAGTCGAATATATTATCATATTCTTTAACTTGATATTCAAATGCGGCTATAACTGTAAATTACAAATATGATAACTTGGTTATTTAATCCATAACGTATAATTTTTGTCAAGGTTTGCAAAGAAAAATGATAACAGGTATTTAACAGCGAATTAAACAATGTGTGGTAATCTAAACATAGCTACACATTCAAATTTTCAAACTAATATATCCCATCTTTTTATTCGTCAATATAATACAGCAGATGCAAGGAAAAAAAATTAAGCATGGAGCTTTCATGGAGTTTTGCCAAGGAAACAAAAATTTCAGTTTCAAGGCTAAAAACACCAATATTACTAGAGAAACTTCATGGGCTGCAAAAAAAAAAAAAAAAAAACAGCATGGGACACATTATACCCACGGGCTGCCAGTTGGATACAATTGATTTATATTATTGTGTATACTAAATAGGCCTATAGTGGAATTTTGTTCGGAAAGAACCGTTAAAGTATAATAACTTTTTTTTAGCGGCCAACCTTGAAAAATTTTACTATATTATTAGTGTTATTTTACAGTTAAAAAAAAAATATATATATATATATATACCCACACATATATATATATACACACCCACACCCAAACAAATACATATACCCACCCCCACCCCACCCCACCCGCCACCCCAGCCCCACCCCACCCCCCGCATTCACATTAAATTACATTAAATTACATATATACATACTTTACACAAGTAACATTATACCTACGATTCTGGAAGCTATATGGAAGCTAGCGAGTATTTAAGTCAGCTACAAGAGCTTAATTTGTTGTTTATTTGTGTAACTATTATTTAAGTATTTTAATTTTAGCTGTCGTGATGAACAGAACGAACTCGGGGGCTGCAAGTGGCCCGTAGGCCACGGGTTACACTTGCGTGGTTTATATGTTTTTCATCAATCCCTTCGGTCACACCACATAAGGCTGGATTACCGGATACGACGAGTAGGTCAAGGTCAAACCTTAGCAGGTTAACAGGGGTATTTTCACACATGAAAAAATAACAATATACCCCCTATCTCCCTATTTTTACGCGGGCGTGCTTCCAACCTTCCTCTGCCTTAATACCTGACTGGGATTCGATCTCGAATCTCTCCGCCTTCGTCAGTACATTATATATATATTTAAAACGAAAGTAACGCCTCCGACCATTAGACCAACAAGGCTGGTAACATAAATCTTATATAATAATAAATTCCTCCTATAAAAGGTTAATCTGTGTCCACACATGGAAGTGACCTAATTTTCATTAGGGCCTCCTGATGTCCCAATTAATCCAGGCCAACACTTTAGTATTAGTACGATGTATTGTTTGGTTTGGATAACAATATGACGTGCTTTGTTATCGCGTTACGGATATTCCATCTTTCTCGCTTCTCCCATAATATGTTGCCATGTATGTAAACAATAGCTTTAGTACTTGTTTTTTTTTATCAACAGTTTAGTATTTTATATTTATTATAATGTTTACCCTCGGCACACTGTCAGGAAGAGCAAGGCTTGTGTAAAATATATTTTTAGTTGTTATAATAATAATAATATCATTATCATTATCACCGCGTTTTACTACCCGTTCGGGCTATACGCACTTACGCTAATGTGTAATGGTAGGGTGATAGTGAGATGAAATGGAGGACCTAAAGTTTAACGTGGGATCCGAACCACGGTGGAGGCCTGGCCATTTCCTCACATTCACAAGATGTCTTGTCAGAGGTGAAGGAATGGTTTGGAAATCAGAAAAATCTGTGCCGGGACCGAGGATTGAATCCCGGACCCCAGCACAGAAGTCCGACACCTTACCCCTAGACCTCCAGGTCACCGTAATATATAATAATAATAATAATAAAATATGAGGAAGAAGCATGTTTGTGCTACATGAATCTCCATAACTCAATTTCGGAAAGATCACCTAGTACTAATGTACCGTTATCCAGTGAACGCCCGAATGTACTAATGTACTAGTCAGCACATCCTTTCCGTCGATCTTTTTATCCTTTCATATCCTATGAGATGAGGATATGATGATAGTGGATATGATTAGGTGGCTCCAACGAGGATCTTAACCTAACTAAAGTCTAATCAACCAAAACTTGGTGACCATGGGAATTATTCCTCTTTCTAGAGAAAATCCCCAGGTACCAACCATAAATTGAAACCATGACCTATGTCTCAGCAGCCAGGAGCTCTAACCACTATTCCACGAGGTCGGTAATTAGTCTTATCTTTGAGCTGCATACATTATTTGCCAGGTGTCAGTTAAAATACATTCAAATATGAGATGTCCCTACTGAACAGAGAATATGTATGTATAAGTGGTCAAATGGGAAATGGTCGAGTGGTAAAATATTACCGGTATTGTTTTACCAAGTACTTGCCAACACTGTGAATCATGCGGACTAAATGTAAGATTCATCTATTCTAATTTGCTGCTAACGGAGACGTTAGTGTTCAACCGGAAATATTAGAGGGGCAATTATTTTATGCGTTTTTTCATTCGCCCACTGTAAAAATACCGATATAATTCTTCTAAATGTATTCAGATGGGTAGTAAGACGAGACCCTCTACTCGAACCATCCAAAAAAAAAACCTATATGTATCCTGGAAACATCCCACGATAAACCACTCAGAAATATTTAACAACCCTTAGTGGGATACCCTCTCATTTCACAGACACAATAATGCATTGTGACAAATTACATTGACCTTAATCGGATCGGGTTCGACTAGTTTACGTGTATCGACCAAATTTAGTCGTAAAGTAGCTTTGATTATTAGTATGTTCTAGTCTGATAAATATTATACCAGGCAGCCACTCAAGGTGGATAATCCCTCTGGGAAAAGGACTGGGAGTGTGAAATACTAGGAAATTGAAGATTGCATTCATTCCAACGAAGAGATTATAACGGAGCTACCTAACACAATTTTCTCATTAGAGATTTTATCGTGTTTTCCAGTTTTCCCAGAAGAAAGTATCATCCACACACTTTCCGGTAGCGTAACCCTTTTGAGGGGGTGGTCTAAAATAGTACCCCTTTTATCTCTTCGTAATTTAAAAAAAAACACGAAAAAATACCTGATATTGTAGATGGTATTATAAACGGTAATTTCAAATTTTAATAAAAATTACATTGTAAATTCTTAGTAGTAGTTTTAGATATGATATTAAATTTTTCTGATAGACTAAATAAAGTCACGACACAGGGAAAGAAAGGCTTATATATGAAGGGCTTGAGGCAAAAACATGATAGTATCATTTTATTAAAAAGATGTATTAGAAGTGATTTCTGGTAGCTTGCCTTTTGAACTAAAAGTAGTCTTTATAGTCGGTCAAAACCTTGAAGAAAGTTAATATATAACAATTTTTTTTTTATTTTTATAGCTATAGATATAAGGATTTTATAGACGTTTAAATAGTAACCATCTAAATATAAGAGGCGTTTACATAAAAAAAAAGTCGTGGTAACACATCGTGTTCCGTCAACTATCGACTTCCATGACTATGGTACGTAAAAATCGAGTACTGAAACATTTCGGATAACTATAGTTCCAGTGATCTCCATCATACACTGGAACACTGAAAGGAGTAACAGGAACAGAAATCTCAGATAAGAGTTAGATAGTTAAAAAAATAAAAATAAATAGGGTTAACATATTTTAAAAAGTAATTTGGATACTACAACTTATACAATTCAAGAAATCACCAACTTGTGTATGGTTATGTATCAACTTGTTTTAGTGTGTTTTATTTTCACTTTCGTTAAAAACTAGTTTGTCAATTATTTGTGTATTATGTCATGTTTGTTAGTTTGACCAATTTGACTCATACTATAATAAATGTAGTCAATATAAATATTTTAAATATCAAAGTTTGTTAAGGAAAAATAGAAAAACAAAATCTAGTATAAATAACTTGTATAAGTATTAATCGATATCTTCAATATTCAATCCATCAATTAAATTTATTTGAACTCATACCTTTGTAATTTAATAACGACAATATCTAAGTGTTGGCTTATATTATATTCATTTACTCCTTACGAAAGATCAATTTTAATGTTTTCTAAAATATTTTTAAATATAAGAGGGTTATTATGTTTTTGCCCTGACCCCGTCAAATGTCCATAACATTTCGTCAAAATATACAGTGATTTGTTTACCAGTTCCACGATCATAAGAACTTTTTAATGATTTAATTATATACCCAGTGGTGTAATGCTTACCCACTGAAATTCTTTCCATACCCTTAGGGATAGGATATTCACAATTTGAGAAACACTGTTTTAGAAAGTATAACAAAGACATTTAATTTAATTTTAATTATTTATTTTATCACAGCGTCTTACTACATCTTTATTGTGTACGCATATAATTATGATCATTACTCTCTAATGGGGCAGGGAATGGGACATACAGATTTGAGAGGTAAACTACATGCATTTGAGTAGAAGTTGAGTTAAAAAAAAAAAAACACGCTCATTAGACATGACTGGGATTAAAATCTCAATCTCCACGCCATCAGCAGGTTTACGAGAGTTTAGATCATTTGCCCATTGAAGCGGATTTAATTTTTCATCAAGTTAACTATTGTGTAGTTATGCTTTTAGTGTTCAGACTAGGATGTTTTGTCCTTGATGGAAACATGTATGTAGCAACGAAACCTGCAACCCCCCCTTAATATCTATAAGGTGAGAGAGGCAGTAAATTAGGTAAAGAGTTACCTGAATGAACATAACAATTTTATTTAGTCAAAAAAGAACAATAACAAGCTGAGCAAACAATCAACACCGCGTGAAGCGCGCTTTTCCGTCCATCGCGGAAATCACTTACATCAAAGGTAAACATAAACGTTACCTCCTCAAAACAAATCACGTTACATTAAATCTATCAAAGGTAACGGTCCGGGATCTCAGTGACATGGTCTTTGGTTACTTCGTTAAATTGATTAGTTCCTAAACTGGTTACTCTAGCGTTTAAGTTATCCACCCTAGTATAAATATATATCTTTCTTACAGACGCCCGTAGCAAACGTGACGTCATAGCAATTAAACAAGGCCACAAGGTAATAATAACTTAACAACCCTAGGCGTTTAACTTGGCGAACAAAGATGAGTCCAGAAACAGCTATACTTGAAAATAACATAAGCCGGGTTTCGAACCCAGGACCTGACAATCTCAGGTTAAAAGCTAATATTGGCAAATGTATGAAATACATTTGAATAGGGCCCAGACCCTGGATATAAGCGGTGGCGAAAGCGACGGCCTAACTCCCAGCAGCGATAAGCGCGTAGCATAGTCAATATTCAAATAAACATAAGTTAATAACAAAGTCCAAATAGTAATTTAGAAAGAGTTCCCCCATGACGCCGAAATAGTAATTTTGGTAGGAAAGTAATATCCCCCGAAACCCAGTCGCTGCCCTCACCTCTTATCCTCGAGCCGGTGGGGTAGTAAGTGACCTGAGATTCCGGTACCGCTAGTATTTATACAAAATATAATTCTCAGAGAAGGGGGGCGGATCGAAGGAAAGGAAGGATGGAGAACATTACAAACAAGGGGGGAGGAGAGGTTCGAGACTCATATCGAACACCTAGCACCTTCTCGAAGCTCGGCGAAGGCGGAAACGGAACTCTTCTATCCATCTTCTCTGCTGGCCGAACACGTGGTCGAGCCTCGTTGCCGGCAGGCGCGGACACGCCTTCAGTCAGTCCGATGTATTTGGCGAGAGCGTAGGTCGCCGGTCAAGCTAGTGCCGCGTGTTGACTCAGTTGGCTGTCCAGTTGGCGAGTGTTGTTACCATGTAAGTCGTTACATCGCTGTCCCAGTTGTCTGTCCGAGTTGGTGAGTGTTGTTACAATGTAAGTTGTTACAACCTAATGTTTTGGAGAAAACAATTTAGAAGAATAAGGAAGTGGACAGTAATATTTGTATTTGAATCAATGATCTCGGTTGTTGGATACTTTTTGTTGTTGTTAAATGCAAAGATCTTTTAAAGCTTCCCAAAATCCCCAATGACCAAGTCATCTGCAGTCCATTCTATTGTGGAGAGAGTGATCTGGCGGTCTATGGGTAGGGTATCAGACTTCTGTGTTGAGGGTCCGGGGTTCAATCCTTGGTCCCGGCACAGATTTATCTGATTGCCAAACCCTTCCTTCACCTCTGACAAGACGTGTATTAATAACAATTTGTGAATGTGTGGAATGCCAAGCCTCCACCGTGGTTTGGATCCCACGTTAGACTGTAGGTCCTCAATTTCATCTCACAATCACCCTACCATTACACATTAGCATAAGTGCGTATTACCCGAACGGGTAGTAAGAGGTGGTGCTAATGATACTAATATTGTTGAGAGTGAGTCTTTATATCAAGCAGCCACAGAAGTGGTTACTATTCACTTAAATCGGTACATTAGATAAAACGTATTTCCCACAGTCAAAAGTTGTAAAACTATGAAGTTATTATGAATAACAATAATAGTTTAAAATTATCAATAACATAATTAATTACCCGCTTTAGTCCTCGCGTGGTCTAACTCGCTAATTTCTTGTTAGACTAGACTGCTAAAGATGGGGAGATCGGGGTTCGATCCCGGTCAGGTGCATTAAGGGGGATTTTCCCTAAATTGTTTTCCACTCTCCCTCCACGCAAATACGGGTGTATTCCCTCTATTAATATTAGCACCGCGTCTTACTACCTGTTCAGGTTATACACACTTACGCTAATGTGTAATGGTAGGGTGATTGTGAGATGAAATGAAGGACCTACAGTTTAACGTGGAATCCGAACCACGGTGGAGGCCTGGCATTCCCCACATTCACAAGATGTCTTGTCAGAGGTGAAGGAAGGGTTTGGTAATCAGATAAATCTTTGCCGGGACCGAGGATTGAACCCGGCCGCCAGCACAGAAGTCTGACACCTTACCCCTAGACCACCAGGTCACCTTGTATTCCCTCTAAATTAAACCTTCAGAGTCCCTAACCCATTAGTGTAATTAGTACATAGGCATATTACGGGAACGGGTAGTAAGACGCGATGGCAAAAAATATATTATTAATTAATATCTGCCCTGAATACGCTATTTACATCTAAACACATCCCTAGCCTTTGATGCATTCGAAGGAATTCTTAATAATTGCGTACAGTATGAACACCTTTAAATCCTATAGTGTGGTGACGAGGTATATAACATGGTTGTGTGTTAATAGTCTAAAATACACCAAATTGTAAAGATGAAAAGGAAACTACTAGAAAAATTCCAGAATTGATGGAAAACTTCAGTGGTAAAAAACTCTCAAGGATCCGAAAACAACTCTCAAAGATCCGAAAAAACCTCTCAAGGGTCCGAAAACAACTCTCAATGATCCGAAAACAACTCTCAAGGATTCGAAAACAACTTTCAAGGATCCGAAAACAACTTTCAAGGATCCGAAAACAACTCTCAATGATCCGAAAACAACTCTCAAGGATTCGAAAACAACTTTCAAGGATCCGAAAACAACTTTCAAGGGTCCGAAAACCACTTTCAAGGATCCGAAAACAACTCTTAAGGATTCGATTCCGATTCCAATTCCTTCGGTTGAAGATTAAAGCTCTCTCTCTCTTCCAGTATCAAAATAGTATTTCCTTCTACAAGATATTCCAGTGTTCAATATGTTATTTGAACAGAGTGTAGACGAATACCTCGGCTTATTGGTCGGCATGGTGTACATGTTGAGGTTTCCCCCCCATTCTGCCAGAGAGTCATGCATTAAGATTAGAGCGTGTGGACCACAAACATCTCTACTACCCGGGTCAGTCAGGGCAAATACTAGGACCACAGGTTTGGCCAATATTTGGACCACAAAGACGGGCATTGGAGAAACAGGTTTGAGCTACAGAATGTCGAAGATTAGCTTTTCTCCTAAAATGCGATACATTTATGTTTAATTACATTTTCATGCCCAAAACCATTGTTTTATTAAAAGTAAAGATGTGTTTTATTTTCAGAAAACCATAGTGCACTTCTAAATCCTAGCTCAATTTGGTTCAAACCTGCTTCAGTGGCCAAATGGTCTAACGCGTTACTCTCGCAGTAGAATAGACTAAAAGTGAACGAGGTTCGAATCTCGGTCGGATGTACTGAGGGTGGTGATATTTCCAAAATGGTTTACCACTCTCCCTCCACGCGAATGTGGATACACTTCTTAATAATATTGCGTTCCTAGTCCCTATAGCTATTATTGTAATTGGTACATAAAACGGATAACCCAAACAGGTAGTAAGATGCGACGGAAAAAAAAAAGTTGGGTTCAAATACAGGTAAATTCCTTGGTGGTGGTATTTCGTGGTATTTACAAAATGGATTTTACATCCCATCTCACATCAATGCTGTGTGCCTACCAATTTAAAAACCATCTTTGCAGCATTAAATTGAAAAGCTAAACGTAAGGATTAGATATAAACGGATTATGAGTATAAATTATATCTTAATCCGTCATGTATGAAGCGCATTTAAAAAGATTATTTCAATTTTTCTAATATAATTCGACTGAAGTTAATTTAGGTTATATTATATAAACTGATAACATACCCTTCATTTATACTGTAAGGCTACCTTGAATTATTCCACTATGGTAAAGCATAATGGATAGGATCAATTTGTAATCTGTCAAAGTAAAAGTCCAAAAGTGACACATCCACATTATTTTTTAAATTTATTTGGAATTAATAACTCCACTCTTAAATATTATGGGGTATTTATTATATTTTGAAAACTTAAGTCACCATGAGTTTTAATTTGAGAAAAAGTTTTTCTTTTCATGGTTTCTTTCGGTTTACATTTCGAACACTTAATTTATTTTTCACAACATTATAATTTAAGAACTATCGGAAAGGTTAGAGTGGCGCTGATACTGAACGTTAAATTATTTATATTGATTGAAATTTAATATATGATATTCACTATACTAATATAGATAACACTTTTAAAAGTGTTTTCTCGTTTAATTATTTATTCTATCGCATTAGAAACTCTAAGGTTCACTGCCGCAATTACAAAATTACGCCACCTAACTTTCTCTTGAACTAGTTCTATCCAGTTCACCTCATTACACCTTATCCCTATCTTGAGATAGTTTTATCCAGTTCACCTAATTACACCCTATCCCTATCTTGAGCTAGTTCTATCCTGTTCAACTAATTACACCTTATCCCTATCTTGAGATAGTTCTACCCAATCAACCTAATTACAACCTATCTCTTTCATGTATCTTTATAATGTTATCCTCCCATCTGCGTCTATATCTTCTCAACGGTCTATTCCCATTGGGTTTACTGGTAAATACTCTGAACAAGTTTCGAGATTTTCACACTCGTACTGTATGTCCTGACAACCGTAATCTACGAGACTTTGAATATTCCGACATGTATCAAGATAAGTATAGGCTATGTAACTCGACATTAAGTATCCTCCAATCTTCCTTAGTGTACACATATCAATAAAGAGAGAAAATTTATATACAAAAGACACACTCGCCTTAAAGTTGTTTATACTCAGGCTTACTTTAAATAAATCATATGCATTTTTTTTAAAATTCTAAACCTTATTTTAAATCCAGATGGGGTGCACTATGCATAATTTTACTGCAGTAGGATTCCTCATCCTTTATCAACGTGAATATTAGCATACCCACTTAAAAAGATGCCCTCCTTAAACTGATAGATGGGGGCTTCTTAGCTAAAGTATTTGATAACGTAATAGTTATTATATTATTATTATTAGCACCGCGTCTTACTACCCGTTCGGGTTATACGCACTTACGCTAATGTGTAATGGTAGGGTGATTGTGAGATGAAATGAAGGACCTACAGTTTAACGTGGAATCCGAACCACGGTGGAGGCCTGGCATTCCCCACATTCACAAGATGTCTTGTCAGAGGTGAAGGAAGGGTTTGGTAATCAGATAAATCTGTGCCGGGACCGAGGATTGAACCCCGGCCGCCAGCATAGAAGTCTGACACCTTACCCCTAGACCACCAGGCACTACGTAATAGTTAACGACTGTAAATTATCATCATTAGAACATGCAACATTTTATAACTGTACGATAGTGTTTTTGGCTTTTAATAAAATATACAGGTGACCTGGTGGTCTAAGGTTAAGGTGTCGGACTTCTGAGCTGGGGTCAGGGGCACAATCCTTGGTCCCGGCACAGTTTATCTGATTGCCAAACTCTTCCTTCACCTCTATCAAGACGTGTATTAATCACAACTTGTGAATGTGTGGAATGCCAGGCCTACCGTGGTTCGGATTCCACGTTAAACTGTAGGTCCTCCATTTCATCTCACATTCACCCTACCATTATACATTAGCGTAAGAGCGTATAACCCGAACGAGTAGTAAGACGCGGTGCTAATAATATAATAATAATAATAATAATAATAATAATAATAATAATAATGATAATAATAATAATAATAATATAATAATAAACAGCAAATTGATATATACATATACAATTTATATAGAAGTTTCAAGAAATTGGTAATTTTCTTTTACAAAAAGTAATTTTTCTCTGATAAAGTAAATTTTTTTCTTTGCACCAAACTGTATCCACCCACAGTATCAGGAAGAGAAGAAGCAACAAATCTAAAAATGGGCACACGACGGCCTCGTGAGGGTTGTGACGTCACAGAGAGCTTGAAAAGAAAGATGTAATTAGAGCAGAGCCGTATTTAACTGTCACGTGCATGGTGCCACTAAGAATCTTCAAAAAGAACCATCTGAAGGGAACGTTTTATACTTAAAAAAAAATCTTTCGTCGTGTAAGGTGAGGATGAACCCCACATTATTTTGATATAAATTAATTTTAGCACCACATCTTACTATCTTACTACCCGTTGGGGCCATACGCTTATGTACTAATTACGCTAATGGGCTAGGAATTGGGGAGGTTGAATTTAGAGGAAGTGAATCCATATTTGCTTTGAGGTAAAGTAGAAAACCATTTAGGAAAAAACAACCCCATGTCACCCGACCAGAATTCGAACCTCAATCTCCCCGTCCTCGGCAGTCAAGCTAAACACAAAAGTAACGCGTTAGCTAACTACGTCACCGAGGCGGGACTATTATTTGAAGCCTGAGTTTTATTGATAATATGGGCTTAAAAGAGTAGTGTTGAATTCCGTATGAGATAATTTTAAAATTTTAATTTCATAACCAACATCATTGCAATCAATATATTGCTATCAAATTAATTAACATAATAGTCAAGCCGCTTAGGTGGCCGTGTGGTATAACGCGCTAATCTCGTATTGGACTAGACTGCTAACGATGTGGAGATCAGGACTCGATCCCAATCAGGTGCACTAAAAGGGGTATTCCAAATATGTTTTCCACTCTCCCTCCACAAAAATGTGGAGTACACTTAATCTATACCAAACCTTCTCAATCCCTTAACTATTAGTGTAATTAGTACATAGACGTATAACCTGATTAGGTAGTAAGAGGCGGTGTTAAAAAAAACAGAATAATAGTGTCGGGATATTATAAAACAGCAGTAACTTGGGAAAAGGCGTCAGTATCGTCTTGTATGAATTACTGCGAGGATAAGTCTTTATTTTAATATCGGCCGGGTGTAATGAGTTGGTATTTACTCAAATAATTGCCTTTCTCCTGTCACCCAAATGTGGTTACGCCTTACGCTATTGGTACCAATATAAGTATTTAACTCTGACGGGCAATGAAATACAATGCATAAATTTATATTAGGGCCTATATGATAAAATGATTATTAATAATTTAGATAAAAATAGAATAATCATAAAATATAATTAGTATAATCATTATTTTGGTTACATTAGTTATTTAGATCTAAACCAAATTAATTCTAACACACTTAAAAACAGACAAACACACTATTCTGTTAAAATTTATTATATTAATTTAATTTATTAAATATTTATTTAGAAAATATAATCTACTTAAAAAGACAGGTGATTAACTATATATTTAAGCTCACAACTCTTCATTTAAACTTTCAATTTTTTTCTCCCTTGATGATGGTAAAGTAAATCTAAATACTTGAAAGGAAACTGATAAAATCATTGATAAACATAATGTTGGCATTGTAAAATTATTTAATAATCTCTCAAGTTTGTTCATATTTATTGTTTTGATTATACAACTACCCTGAATTATGATTTTAATCACGTTTTGAATTGAATGTGAAAGCATGGATTTAAATCTCAATTTAAAAGTACTTCAAAACTATCATTAATTACTTGAAAAGTATTTACTTAAAAAAATTAGTTGAATTGAAATGGGGCAGTTTTTAAGACAGAATCTTGCGATAGCGTCTATCTTATTAAAGTAGTCAGTCAAAATCGTTGGCCTCTCTTAGGGACATTATATCATAGTATATCTTGTCTCTTCGATCAATGCACTAATGAACTTTACATTATCTCTAATTAGAGATCTTCATTATTAAAAGCTTCCGAGTTGCAGTAATAATCATAAATCTCTAATAACTAAATGATTACTAATTTAATCATCATTGACAATATTGTATTATCATTGATTTGTTTTTAGGGAATCTATTTTATATCATGCTGTGTAGAAATAAATGTTTGATATTGTTTGAGCATGCAAACAGGTATTTTAAGTTGAAGAGTGAGAACACTTCTCTTTTCAATTTTTCAATTTTATTAATTTATTAAATTATGTGCTTGTATATCCACCTATGTACAACTAAGGTTACATTTGTTTATATCTTTAAATCACTTAATGCTCGTTAGAACAAATTATATTAAATCGTGAAAAGTGTGATAGTTATTTGTTTATCATTTACAAGTAATTATATCTCCAAGAATGATTATGATTACTTTTTACTTCCTCCTATAGATAAAGTATTTTATTAGTTGAAAATTTTGCTCTAGAGATGACCAATTTTGAAAATTTAAGTGCGCTTGCACCCAAAAAGTTGTCTTACAATTTTGTATATCCCGTGTGTGTCTTAATTTGGGACTGCAGAAGAAATAGTTTTATGGACTTAGTTCGAATTTAATATTCAGATATTAAGGAGTTTTTTTATAAATTTAATTCTAGCCGGAATTAAGGGTGGTTTACTATTGAATTAATTATCAATGAAAGTTTTCAATTTTTCGAGAAAGTCTTAGTTGATTTTGATTAAAAATAGTTATCAAGGGAGTGTTTTAAATTGCAAATAATACTATACATTTGTTTTTCAGTGAAATATTAGTATAAGTGTGGTTGTTTTATAATTATATATATTGTGAATGTCAAAATTTAAAAAAAAATGTCTAATTCGCTTAGTTAATATTTTATATCAGAATAAAATAGTGTGATTATAATAAATATAATTTAAATATCAAATTAGCTTTTATTTTTCTTATAATAATGTATTTATGAGTATATTACCGATAAGTGGCATTTTAAAATTTTGTCAACAACTATAATAGGCTATATTATAAGGTATATACTAATGTATAATTTCATT
The DNA here is from genome assembly GCA_039000515.1 of Timema cristinae. NCBI lineage: Eukaryota > Metazoa > Arthropoda > Insecta > Phasmatodea > Timematidae > Timema > Timema cristinae. The sequence continues at coordinate 33,263,543 of JBCFYV010000024.1, read as the reverse complement.
AATTTCAGATAGACTCGTTTAATGTATGGGTATAAAAATTAAAACACATAATAAGATAAAAGTTAACAAGAAAATATCTTAAGTATAAATTATATGATGACGTTGCTTTAGAAATAGAATGGTCATAAAATTCTCTATACGGATGTAATAAAATACACTGAAATATCAACTTCATTTAAATAATGGCTTATTCACGTTCAACGCAGTCTCGCGCTATAAAGTGGTAAAAACGGAAATATTAAACGAAACCCACTTCGTGTTTCCGATACCATAGAGCACGAATTTCTTGGATGTAGAATGTACAATTCTTTACATAAGTAGATTATGTCAGGTTATTTTTTTTAAAGTAAAGTAGGCCTACCTTTTCACTTTTAAATATTTCCCTTTTCTTCTGGGATGTTAGATATCTCGATGGTTTTAACTATCTAATAATATTGGAATGTATTTGCGTAGGTGGAAGAGTTTTGTGTGAAGTTCGTGCAGTGTTGTAGACTACATTCCTACTGTTCTGTGAAGCTAAAATTAGGATAGATACACATTAAAGGACTTGGAATAGTAATAACAGTGTGTGACATTAAACATTCCTTCAAACAATATTACTTGAGCTACAGTTCATTTCAGATATGAAGAAACTTTTTTGAATATGCTTCAAGTCATTGGGCTCTTTTGTCTAGTGAGTTTGAACATAGTTAAGGTAATATAACATAATTCTATCAGATAAGGATAAATATCAAATTAAAAGATATGAAAAAAATAGAAATTAGATTATTAAATAAATTATATTAATAATATTAATTAAGTGTATTATTTATGAAGAGTCAATGGACTGAGTGGCAAAGTTGTTGTTACAACAGAAAATCAATTACAATTAATAATTGTGAGTGAAAATAAATTATGTAATGAGAAAAAGTTTTTAATTAGGTTAAAAGTAATAAATTAGAACCATTAAAAACACATTAAAAATAATATTAAACGTAACTATTACTAAAAGCAAGCTACAGTACAATTAATAACTAGTCCATAAAGAACAAAGCGCTTGTGAGACGATGTGGTTGTTGTGCTTCCTAAAAAACTATAAGATGTTTACAAAGTTAATAACTTAAAATATCTCACCTGTGGATATGATCGTTAAAGCATATAACCTAATCAAAAACTAAGATACTTTGGTTTAGATTGCAGTTTAGATAAAAATGTACTTTTCAAGCTGTACGAAAGTTGTTGAATTACGAGTTATTATGAGCTCACTATAAATATTATACCAGATAATAATTAACTCATGTTTGTGCCTAGAGCCTTTAAAAAAATTATTCAATTAATTATTACGTTTAACATAAGTTTAGTAGGTTATTTGGAACCCATATCGAAGGTCGCACGGTAAAAGGAGTCACTATTTCAATAAGCAGGATTACTGTTGGTGGGGAAAAGGTGAGGACCAGGACTCAAATCTTGTAAGGATGTATTGAGGGTGATTTTCCCTAAAATTCTACCTTTTTAACCCTACCCTATACGTATAAATTAGTAATTTATTCATCTGATTAAAAAAAACTGTGCGTATAAATCTAGAAAGAGGGGTAGGGGGAATTGATTATATATATATAAAAAAAAAGTGAAAAATGTAAAGGAAAGCTACATCATCTAGCTCGATCTCTGCTCATGAGTTTTAAAAATCAATATTTGGCGGCACATTGTCCTTGAAGCTGGTTTTGACAAGCTTAGTCGCCGTGATTTACGCCACCATAAAATATGTGACGTTTACATGACCCAAATTGTGAGCTTGCTCCGTTTTCATTGCACTTGCTGACATATCAGGCGGGTGGGTGCGTCCAATGAAAACACGTTCCCAGTGTTAACAGGATGAAAAGCGTTCGTCTACCCACAGTCCCACATCATTGATATAAAGTTGTTTCACCACTAACAGTGTGGGTGTCAGTTAGCCAAAGTTAACCATATCTACTCTCAAGTATCCATTCACCAAACCATATGCCAGACGATATTTTCGATTTGTCCCTTTTGTCAGTTAAAACTTCACAACAAACAATTTGTTTTCAATCATGTTTTGTTTTTGACCTATTTACGTTATTGAAACATGAATTTATGAAAATAGTCTTTTAAATGTTTATCTTTTGTGGAAGCTGCGTTTATATTTCACTTACAAATGATTTACAAACGAGAGCTACTAAAATTCTGCGTTCTCGTCACAAATTGATATGGTTAACCAGAAGAGACGAAGGCCGTCGATGACGTCAAACCAACGCTTTTGGTTGTGTTTATGCACATCTATTTACAAAATATAAACGTTTTATTTATAAACTATTACTTAATTTTGCTCTTTATATAAGCTATAAAATATATTTATTTTAGTGTACAGTTTGTAATAAAAATAAAAAAGTGTGAATATAATAATATTTAATTTATTATTTCATGTATTATATTTTGTTGCTACAACGACGAAACCAAAACTCTAAGAGTTTTTTTAATATTCATTTTAATTTTGTAAGGAGAAATAAATGATAAAATTAAATCTTTCTTATTCTTTTAATTAATTCTACTTATTTGATTTTTAGTCTTTTATGATGACATGTTTCGGTGTTATATGTTACACCATCTTCAGGTCTTATTTATGATGATGATTTGTTTAGAATACATATCGTTGGAAGGGTTGTGAAATTTTGATCATCCCACAATAAGTTTCATGAATAATAATAATAAAAAATCAAAATTTCACAAACCTTCCAGCAATTTGTATTTTAAACAAATTATCTTCATCATAAATAACACACAACACCGAAACATGTCGTCATAGAAAACTAATGATCAAATAAGGAGACGGCAATAAAATAATAAGAAAGACGATTTAATTCTATCATATAATAATTTTATTAATATATTTTGTTCATTTGATAAGTTCTTACTACCAAAATCACACTATAGTAGGTATAGATAATCATTGTACTTGTGAAGTATCAGCCAATACAAAAACTAGGAAAAATTATAGCCAGTTAAATTCCAGTGTTTTATACAAGCAGACCAAAATAATTAGCTTTTATATTTTTAAACTTCATATTTGAAAAGTATTGTGGTAGCCATACCTGGTAAGCTATGCACGAATTTTCTTAGTTTTAGCGTCAATGTCTGTATGAGTGATCCTAAAACTTTTTAGTCACGAGGATTCTCTAGCCAAAGAAAAGCTGATTCATGGACCCCTCGATTGGATAATGATTTAAAAAAAATGTTAATCATAATTATAGAGCATACTTTAGAAATAAATTAGTCATAATAAGTAAGTAATACTTAGGGAAGTATTATTTAGAAGTTGTATTCACACTTTTGATTAATAGCACAGTTTACTAAGAAAAGAATAAATTATTTACACATAGGTAAAAAATAGTGACTTTCAACCAATATTTAGAATAAAAATCATCCTATTTGCTTTGATAATGGTATTAAAAAACTTAAAAGTTAATTTGCATTTTTTATTGTATATTTTTTATGTGCACCACGTTTTAATATGAGTTTGAACTTTTCACATATTTCTACTAAAGGGCAAGGAATACCAAGGTGTAGTGATAAAAAAAAATATGTAAATTTCATTCACATGGAAAGTGACTTAAGACCCATTTAGGAACTCAAACCCTAATCTTACGTCACAATGAAACCATACCCTACGTGTCAATCAATGCAGGTTACAATATATGTTAGGGCGCTAATTAGACGCGTTATTTTTAAATGTTATTTTTCTAGAGAAGTTTTTATGTGAAAGGTATGAATGTTTTAAATAAATTTAATTTAGTTTACCTTTCACAAATTAATTAGAATAATAAAAAGATAAATGACGTAAAGTGAACTTAATTTTTTAAAACAGCTTATGACTTTGGGCTTAAATCCCACATATCATTCTTATTAATCTCTCCTCATTTTAATTTGGGATTAGCTATTTAAAATATATTAACAAATATTTTTTATTCATTAATTACCTGCTATTGAAGTTTAATAAAAAAAATTGGAAAAAATTAAACATTTATAAAATTATACCTTTAATATAGCTATACACACATGTACACACATTATGTGAAACCCATGTTGGTGAAAATATATGGCTACATGTAAAGCTCAATTAATTTAGTTTACCATCGGTGGGGTTCAAATACCGGTTAATAAATGGTTTTTACACCTCTTCATCCACACAAATTATTATTATATACATTTCGGAGGCATTACTACCTATAGTGGGATCTTATTCTAAAAAAAAAAGCTCTAAATTATTATTGATGTGTTCTATTTCCCCCTCCATGATCCACCAAGTGAGGTATACCCAACTTTTACCTTCTTTTGTTCGCAGAGCTCTTAAATCTTTCTAATTTATCGGTCAAGTTGGAACTTTGTACGTTGTTCTTCTATGACCCAGTAGGGTTCGGATAATACAGAGTGAGTAAACAGCTGAGGACCTTGCAACTGTTCGTGTCATTTAATTACATTATTCAAGACGAATATGTTTGGGTTGGACTTCATTAGATTGTCCCCATTTGATTCCTTAAAATTCTCTTCATTCTAATCAATATTATATAGAGTTTCATCTAAAATTTTATGTAGCCTTAATCCTTTTTTTTTTTTTTACTATTTAGCAAAGATTTAACCGTTAGAGTAGCACTATTTTATGTAAATAGGTTAAAGATGAGTAGGTAGAATTAAGATTAAATGTAGGTGAATTTGCGTGTATGAAGGGTGAAAAACTTTTTACGAAAACCCAGACTCAGTACACAGACATGGTTTGAACCCCGATCTCCTCGTCACCTGGAGTATATTGCAATATTGACGCCTTAATACCATTCAATCACTAATAAGGGTAATTATTTGTTAATTACAGACTTTTATTATCGCAAAAATCTATTGATTAGATTATTCAAATAATAGAATAATTATAATGTAAACATAGGCCTAATTATCGCCAGCTTATCATTATTTTATTACTAAAATGAATTAAAATAGCTCAATAAAATAGATATCTTTAAAGTATTAAGATTTTTTTTTATCTGGAAACATACGACACACATTCCAGGAGTACCAACTTTATTCTCGAGTTCTAGTTTTAATTAACATCCAACAGTGCAACGAATATTTGTTTAGGCAATGCAATGTGTGACCTGAATAATTGTTTCTTCAGTTAAAGTAAAAAATAAATAAAAAATGTGCCCATTCGTTTTTATCATATTTGTTTAACAGATCGAACTCTCTAACCCATATCTTCCTCGTGTGAGACGAGGCACGTATTGCAAACCCACCCATTTAGCACGGAGCTTGATGAAAGCGTGTTTACCATTTTGGTTCTCACCATGCGATGTGCCCTCACGATCATAAAGCATGGATAAACGGACATTAGAATGTTACGTCAAACATGTCATATTTAATATTTAAAGGTGAGCTGGTGGTCTAGAGGTAAGGTGTCAGGCTTCTGTGCTAGGGTCCAGGGTTCAATCCTCAGTCCCGGCACAGATTTATCTGATTACCAAACCCTTCCTTCACCTCTGACAAGACGTGTATTAATCACAACTTGTTAATGTGTGGAATGCCAGGCCTCCACCGTGGTTCGGATCCCACGTTAAACTGTAGTTCCTCCATTTCATCTCACAATCACCCTACCATTACACATTAGCGTAAGTGCGTATAACCCGAACGGATAGTAAGACTGGTGAAATAATAATAATAATAATAATAATAATAATAATAATAAAATATATTTTTAAAACATGCTTTAGTGGCAGAATGGTTTAAGGCGTAACTTTCGTATTAGACTAACCTGCTGATGACTGGGAGATCGGTGTTCCAATCTTGATCAGGTCTGAGGGCTATTTTACCTAAATTGTTTACTCGTCTTCTTTCACGCAAATGCGGGTAGTCTACCTTTAACATTATTTATTACTCATCCTTGGCCCATTATAATAATTATTATAAATTCATTTAATACGGTGACAAAAAAATAATAAACTGGCGAAACTTTTAATAAATCCTTTGCCTTCTCGATGTGGAATAAATGTTAGGCCTGAACTTATCTGGCTTGTCGAAGGCGGTAGATAAGGGTTGGTATGCCAGTAATTTGTTCCCTAAATGGTTTTACAAACTTACTTCACGTAAAATTTCCTCTAAAAGGTTATGTTTACCTTTTTTTTTATTCCTACACAACAAAGAAATTAAGTGCCACCCGCTTCGGTGGCCACATGGCCTAACAGGCTAATATCATGTTGGACTTGACTGCCGAAGACAGGGAGATCGGAGTTCGATCCTGGTCAGTTGCACTAAGGATGTTTTTTTTTTCCTAAATCATTTTCCTCTCTATCTTCACGCAAATGCTGATATAATTCATCTAAATTAAACCTTCATAATCCCTAACAGTGTAATTTTGCATAGGCATACAACCCGAAGGGGTAGTAAGACGCAGTGCTAAAAAAACCACCAACTAAATGACAGACCAAACTTATGTTAGAGCAGACTAGCTATGTCATGTCCTCATGTTCATCTATGGCTAGGGCTGGATTAACTAAGAGAAGTGAAATGGGGACTAATCACTTGGTAGTTGTCATGGCAACGCTCAGCAAACTGTTCCAGTAAATAAAGAAACGTTCACTAGCGTGGGGTAGTAAAGTTCACATTATTAAAGTTGACATAAGCAAAAGTACTCTTAAAACAATTAATTTGTTGTTTTTAAAATTAAGTAGAACATAAACAAAGTCTTTAAAAATAAGACTCATATAAATTGAATATTTTTTCAAGCACCGCATCTTACTACCCGTTCGGTTTGAACCCATACGTACTAATTACGCTAATGTGTTAGGGGTAAGAAAGGTTAAATACAAAGGAAGTGTACCCTAATGTATGTGGAAGGAGGGTGGAACAACTTTTAGAAAATTGTATTACACCCGACCGGGATTCGAACCATTATCTTTCCGTCATACAGAGTTGTATATTGCGAGAGTGATGACTTAAACGATGCGGCCACTGAAGTGGGTTGTGTAGCTATCAAATGCTACATTACACCGATATCTAACTACACAAACCCACTTACACTAGACAGTGTGTCATTTAAAGATGTCATGTGAACGGTTCCTTTGTTATCAAACAATTTAATATTAAAGGTGTGCTGTAACATGTAGATACCAATTCATTGGTGGACAGGAAAGACCAAAAACATGAAACAAGCTCGTATAAACATGTGTTCCATTTGACTGTTTCCGAGCTCTAGTCATGTTTGTACTCCAGTCATGTGGAGCCACTTAACATTATAGAAAGTGCTGAAAATGGCCACCTTCAGCTTGAAAACAATGTACTTTTGAATGAGTGCTGAATTCTACGATTGAATTCAGGGCAAAGTTGGCCATTTTGAGCACCTCCTATATAATTTTAAGTAGCTCAGCTGACCATTACTGGAATACAAACATGAATATAGCTCGAAAATAAGGTCAAATGAAACAAATGCTTGCTTTAACGTTTTTTCTTAGTTTTTGTGTCTTTTATCCCACACTCAAGTAGGTATCACATGTTATGGTACGTCCTGTATGCATGTTTTTACGAATTGGTTTCAAATTAACAGAAGCTGTCTTGAAGCTATAAAAGCGAGAATTAAATCCATCATTGAAACACAATCAAAAGCGGAATCCTGTTTAACTTGACGCTGAGGTGGTATATAACTCCCGTTATAAGATCAAAGGGGTACTATTTGGATTATACGTGTTCCTGAGAGGTGACTTTTATTTACATCCCTTACACGCGTTTGTAAGCATGGATCTATGAGCATGGGGATGGAGGTGTGTGAGGGGAGGGGGGACTGACAGGTTCCACGCAGCACAGAATCACACACACATATATGGCAGCACTTTTCATACACCTATATTAAGAAAATTTAATAAAGCTTAAATGATGAGGTTAAGTATTATAATTTTATACCAGCAAGTAGGTGACCTGGTGGTCAGGTAAGGTGTCAGACTTCTATCTGGCGGCGGGGTTCAATCCTCGTCCCGGCACAGATTTATTGATTGCCAAACCCTTCCTTCACCTCTGACAAGACATTGTGAATGTGAGGAATGCAGGTCTCCACCGTGTTCGGATTCACGTTAAACTGTAGTCCTCCATTTCATCTCACAATCACCTACCATAACACATTAGCGTAAGTGCTATAACCCGAACGGTATAAGACGCGGTGCTAATAATATAATATTACAGCAAATTGACCGCATCGGTGATTTAGTGGTCAAAGTTTCTGGCTAGAGATCCAGATGTCCCGGGTTTCTTTCCCGGTGATTACAGATTTTTCTGTGAAGCAGTAGGTCGGTAACGGGGTCAACCCAGCCTCATGAGAACAAATAAGGAGCTAATTGAAAGTAAAAGTTGCGGTTCTGGACTAGAAAACTGAGTTTAACGGTAAGAGGGTTAACTGCGCCGACTATATGACACCCTTTAACCACAAAAGTTGGCACTATATTTGCCAACAGATTTAGGCCCAACGGTCAGTATGGATTGATTGCAGACTGATGCCATAAAACTCTTTTTGGAGTAAATTTAATTTCGAGGCTACGTCAAGTATATTATCAATAATACGTCGCTTTTCAATCCACTTAAAATATTGGTTTTTTACTATCTAATAACTTAAGAAAAAATTGTTCTATATTTTTAAACAGTAGCTGGGAGTCTTTTTTTGAAATATACAAGTTTTAAAAAATAATCCTTCACTCCCTACTCATGTATATTAAAAAGCTATTTACAGTCAGGATTAACTGAAAAAATACTTTTGCTTAAGAATTTTTTTATAAACATCACAAAGAAAAACACAACTGGATGGTTTTACATTTAATGACGTGCCTTCTCAAATAATTTCTTCCAGTCACTCTTAGCCCTATTCACTGGAACTTTAGATTTTAATATATTAATAAAAACAATCATACAGAATTGAATGGATGGCTTTATTTTAGTTTTAAGGTAGTTATGGAAGCCCATAGAATGGGTGACTTCGGACACTTTTGTATATTTTTAGTTCCTGTGACATGATCTTTTATCTAAACAGTCTGAAAAAATTATCTAATCAAGATACAACCTTTAGCAAATAGATAAATGCTAAATATCGTGTCTGAAAGTTAAAACATACTTAAAAAATTTATTAAAATTGTCCGGTGATACGGTGACTCCGGAACCCTTTAGGCTTCCTTTTAAGAATCAAATTTAGATAGAAGTAAGGTGACATCGGGCCCAAAAATAATTAATAAATATATATTTTTCACACACAAAATTTACATTTAAACATAAAATTAAGCTAAATATAAGTGTAAATAGAATACATATACACTTATTATTATTATTATTATTATTATTATTATTATTATTAATAATATAATAATATAATATTTAGCGCCGCGTCTTACTACCCGTTTGGGTTATAACGCCTAATACTAATTACGCTAAGGGATTAGGAATTGGAAGTTGAATTAGAGGAAGTGAACCGCATTTGCGTGGAGGAGAGTGGAAAACCATTTAGGAAAACCACCCCAGTTCACCGACGAGATTCGAACCTCGATCTACCCGTCCTCAGCATCGAGCTTAACACGACAAGCGCTTAGCCAACTACGCCACAGAGGCGGTTCATTTACACTTAAACACATATGTAGCTCTTCTACATATTAAACATCGACAAAATTGAACACAAACCGTCCTCTTCTTTAATCTATTGGTTTTTTTTTAAATTTGCGGACAATGATTTTTATCTATAGTAACCTCGTCCTCTAATTAAGGGAAAATAAGATAGGTTTCTTTCTTAAACAACCCGCTAGTGGCGTAGTTGGCTGACGCGCTTTCGTGTTGAGCTCGACTGCTGAGGACGGGGAGATGAGGCTCGAATCTCGGTCGAGTGAACTGGGGGTGGTTTTTACTAAATGGTTTTCCACTCTCCCTCCACGCAAATGCGGGTTCACTTCCTCTAGTTCAACCTTCCCAATTCCTAGTCCATTAGCGTAATTAGTACTTAAAGCGTATAACCCGAATGGGTAGTAAGACGCGGTGCTAAATATTATTATAATTTCTTAAAAAAAATATTTTTTTTGTATTTTCTTGGCATGTCCAAAGTCACCCCACGAATTCCCTAAAAAAGTAAAAATGAAAAAAAAAAGTTTATGAACAATTTTGGCCCAAATATAATGTAAACATCATATTAATTGCTAGCCATCAAATAAAATATAAAAATTTCCAGAACTATACTATGAAACTACTTACTGAAACCATATCAAACAACAACACTGATATATGTTCCTGCATCCCAGTTCATCTCCGGTTAGGTAGTCTTAGCACCACATTTTACCACCCGTTAGAGCTATATGCCTATTTATTAAATGCACTGGAGGGTTAGTGATTAGGAAGGTTTAATCGAGAGGAAATGCACCCGCAGTTGCGTGTGAGGATAGTAGAAAACTATTTATGAAAAATCCTCAGTGAACCTGACTGAGATCAAACCTCGATCTTTCGGTCTTTGGCAGTCTAGTCTAACAATATAGTAGCGCGTCAGAACCCGCATCCACCCTGAAGCGGGTAAGGGTTATTTTAAAACTACTTTATTTTTTTTACGCTTCTTATTACTCGTCCAGGTTATGTGAATTTAACTCAACGAATAGGCTAGGGATTAACGACTGGCGAGAGAATTTAAGAGTAAACGTACCCACATTTTCGTGGAGGGAGATTGTAAAAATAAATTAGCTAAAACATCTTAAAAGGAAGAAAACTGAGATAGGTGAGTCTGACATTTATTCTGCGTGTCCACCAGTGTGGATGTAATTCTAAATTTTGTTTCAGTGTGAAACATAGTAAAATATTAGTTTGCTGGTTTGTTCAAGAATTGCGGCTAGCCACCATTGCTTTAGCAACACAATAGTACCAATCAGAATGGATACGTGAATTTGTGTGTCTGACCTACTATGGATTAACTAACTCTCTCGCTGAAATACAGGGCGGAACTGAATCGGGGTCACAGGATAGGTTCCAAACTAATCACAAAATGTCATCCCCATCAGCTAGACTCACTCCACCTTATATTAACTAGTATACGGTTTCTCAGTCAGCTCTGCTTGAGAATTTCTCCCTGGAATACTCAAACCTCAAAAGCAATCAATTCAAATTAGTTCACATGCACTTACAAAGCGAATGACAAGCAGAACTCTTCGTTTATTGTTGTAAGGAGCTTTGAAATAGCTAATTATGAGTTTATCTCACGGCTAGATAACCAAGATAACCAATACAAAATCACGTTTATAAAATGTATCGGAGTACGGGTTTCTGCATTCTACACTAATTGACAAAAGCGAAACACAAAAAAGTGGATTTAACGATTCGGTCTGTCACAATGTGTCTCTTTGAATGGCCACGGATCTCAAACAGTTAAATTAATTTTTGTTCAAACATTATATATATTTAGATTTAATATTAAAATACCATGGGATTTTTTTTTAATCTTTGACCCTAGCTCTTAAATTAATGGTAGGTTAATAGTGATTTTTTTAATTAAAATTTTTTCAATAATGTGTCAAACAATATTGTTTAAAATCCATTTCTAGGCTATGTTGACATAAAAAATAGCACTGTGTTATTGATTTTGGAGCAACAATTTATCTAAGGGTAGTTTTATGATTGGACATTTTTGAAAATTAGCGATATTTCTAAATATGCTTCAAAGATTTTTTTTAAAACTTTATACCTGGGGACTGAATAATTTGACGGATATCACTGTATATTAATTTTTGGGTAAACATTCTTTTATGGGTAGTTTAATGATACTTTTTTTAAAAAAACTTGAAATATTATAAAAAATGATTATTGCTATATGGTTCCAAATGGATATCTTAGGAGTGCTTCACACGATGAATATTAATATATACTTGTTTTTGTGGTAAACATTTTTAAAAGATTTTACTACTGATGATTGATTTTTATAAGATTTTGATTTTTTTAATATCTCTAATGAGTTTGCTCAAACTTTATCTTGGTGGATTATTTTAAATGGTTAGTATTAATCTATACTATTTAAATAAAACAATTTAATGATAGTTAACTTATAATTTTTTTTTTCAAAATAGGCTATAGGATCG